>CAOKZL010000701.1:1800000-2337440 GCA_948472985.1 Iguana delicatissima | reverse complement strand
GGTGGCCGCACAGGAATGTGTGTACCATCAACCGCGCCGATGCATTGGGGAAATCCCATGCGATGGAATCCATCCATGACCTGCAATGGGTGGCAACACAAAAAACAAACATTACTCCTTTCATGGCCAGTGCAGGGATAGCGGCGGGACCGGTCTGGGCTGAGATGGCGTCACCGGGAGACGTCGGGGCAGGGGGGAAAGGGGCGGAAGGGGAAGAGGGCGGGAGGGGGAAGGGTGGGGGGGGGTGGGGGAGGGGGGACGGGGGGGCCGGGGTGGCCGCGGGGGTGGTGTGGCCAGTGCAGGGATGGTGGCCGGAACGGTCTGGGCTGAGATAGCGTCACCGGGAGACGTCGGGGCGCGGGGGAAGGGGGGGAAGGGGAGGGGGCGGGAGGGGGAAGGGTGGATGGAGGTGGGGGGGGGGGACGGGGGGCCGCGGATGGCCGCGCGCGTGGTGTGGCCAGTGCAGGGATGGTGGCCGGAACGGTCTGGGCTGAGATAGCGTCCCCGGGGAGACGTCGGGGCGGGGGGGAAGGAAAGGGGAGAGAGGGCGGGAGGGGGAAGGGTGGATGGAGGTGGGGAGGGGGGACGGAGGGCCCCCGGATGGCCGCGCGCGTGGCGTGGCCAGTGCAGGGATGGTGGCGGGACCGGTCTGGGCTAAATGGCGTCACCGGGAGACGTCGGGGTGCCGGGGAAGGACGGAAGGGAGAGAGGGCGGATGGATGTAGAGTACTCCTCTGCGATAGTCTCCAAGGGAAACGGTGGACGACAGGAGGACCTGCTCTATCGCCAGACACACCTCAATGACAATCCGGGACGGTGGAGCCCCCCAAGCCGAAGGTGTTCGCCGTTTTGCGATATATGGGGGCTTGAAAACCCCACACAGTAATCGCCACTCTCTCCTCCACAGATATGGGTTACGCTTTTCTGGGCTTTCCTCTCAAGTGTGGGACGCAGACGGTCGGCGATCTCGAAGAGGGTGGCTTTCGTCATGCGAAAGTGGTAGAGCCACTGGTCATCGTCCCACTTAAAAGCAGCCCCTTTCAGCCCACCATGTCCTCCACATCCTCTCCCTGACCCACCACCTTCTGGGGCGTGGGAGACCCCGGAGTGTCCTCTCAGAAGGGGCGCATAAGAAAACGTCCTCCTCCTCATGGTCGCGATGGAGCCTGGACCTCCTCGCTCGATCTCTGGCCCATTGTTCTTGCATGGTGGCCACCACTACACCCAGGACCGCGACAAAGGGCCCCAGGAACCTGACCAGGCATCAAGAACCTCGCCCTCCATCGCAAAGCCACGAACAAGCCAAAAAATCGGCGAAGCAGGAAGCACAACGACCGGCACCAACCAACGCACTAGCCAGAGGTGGGGGATGGCGGGGGAAAGGCGGGGGGCGTTGGGGGGGGCCTTGCATACGTACGTGCGCGCATGCGCGGGTACGTACCGACGCAACACGCCATTTCTTAAAATTGGAAATGGGCCTTAAAGCCATAGTGGGCGAGGTTATGTTAATAGCAGGGGTGGTCAGGACGGCAACGTGTGGATCTCTGAAACCGCGCTAAGCCGGATCAAACATAAGACGTATGAATGGAGAGCGCGCATTAGCGCAGATAAAAAAAAACCCCGGGTAAAAACCGGCCGGAACAGTCACTACGCGAATTCCTCTTCTCGTGTGGAAAGGGCCAAATTTTGAAAGGAAAGGATGGTATGAACATCAATGCAGGGACAGAGTAACCCCATCCCTTCTTTTCTTTTCATGTTAAAAGAGACTAACATGGCTGTCTCTTTGAAATCTTTCTCACAGTGACTCTCAGGAGGTGTGAAAAAGTTACTTCCTTCAAGATTATAAAATCCAGCAAAACACTTTTACCCCATCTTTCTGGGCAGCCAGAAGCAGAATGCTAAAAGCCTCTCTCTTGCTTTTGGGATCTGATGTGTTCCTGACTGAATAGTCTGAAAGAGTGGAATCTAACAGCTCAGACTGGCTGTTTGGGTGGAAATTGGGAATTAAAATTTTCCCAGAGCCAAATGTCTTTCAACAGAGAGCTTGGGAAATGGTTGTGCATACTACGGGGGTGGGGGGGCCAAATAGTGGATTCAGAGCACCACCCAGTGGCTAAGGTAAAAGTACACACTTTTCCCCGGGGTACAGATTTTCTTCTTGGGTGATTCCTATGCAAACAAATATTTTTAAGTCATTCAAAGACTATTTGACTGTGCTCTCTTTTCATTCCAGATGGCTGGTAGGGCTTTTGAAAAGTAGACCTTATTACAGTGGACACACTTTAAAGGAGCAGGAGAACTGGGCCCCAAAACATTTCGCTGACTGAAGGGTAACAGCAAATGACACCTGCCACTGCCCAAGTCAGAGCATCCAAGGCCATATTTTGGTACATGAGGCAAAAGCTCCTATAAGTGCTTCCCCCATCGCTGGCTGTAGAAAAAAAGATAGAAAAAAAAAAACAAAATTTAAATTTTCTCATTAAAAAGGGGTGGGAAAATGAGCCCTTCAGATGTTGTTGAACTGCAGCTCCCACCATCCTTTGCCATTGGCTAGGGCTGCTGAGACTTGTAGTCTGGTAACCTTTGGAAGGCCACATGACTTCTACCACTGACTGAACCATTCATTTCCCCTTTGTGGCCTCTTTGAATTTAAAACCCCTTAGCTAGGTCCATTTAGAACAAACCGGTTAATCAATTGTTGAACAATGAGATAACACTTGTTGCTGTTGTTGTGTGCCTTCAAGTTGTTTCTGAATTATGGTGACCCTAAGGCAAATCTATCATGGGGCTTTCTTGGCAAGATTTGTTCAGAGAAGATTTGCCTTTGCCTTCCTCTTTGGCTGAGTAAATGTGACCTGCCCAAAGTTGCCCAGTGGGTTTCCATGGTCGAGCAGAAATTCAAATCTTGGTCTCAACAGTCATAATCCAAGGCTCAAACCACTATACCACATTGGCTCTTCAGTCAACACATAGGTGAATGTACTGTAGGCCTTTTTATACTACACAGCTATAGCACTATGATTCTTCTTTAAGGACTTTTGGGCCCCCCCTATGGAATCCTGGGATGGGCAGTTTTGGTCGGGCCCTTTAGAACAAAAGCTTTCTGATGCCTCTGACCAAAGGACAAAACCCCCGGATTCCCAAGGAGGCAGCCATGGCAGCTGAAGTGGAATCATAGGGCTACAACTGGGTAGTGTGAAGAAGCCCATAGTCAGGACTAACAACAGGGGGTTTTAGGCCCAAAATTGCTGCCTAACAGCAGGGCTGCCCCCAAAAAAATATTAAAATACCGTTCGCTTTTTCAAAACAGTACTATCACACCTGAAGTCACCAGCAGATGATGTCTGTGGTCATGATGGACCTCCTCAGCACAGACATCCAGGCTACACAGAGTTGATGGGGAACGTGAACACACTTGGAAGTCTTCTGTTCAGGGGAATATAAATTACATCTTTTCTTCAGAAACTGTCCTAGGCCTCTGTGCTTTGGGGATGTACAACACACAGGGTTTCTGGGGGACCTAAGCTTCCCGCAGAAAACACAATAGCTCCTACACTCACTACCACTGTTTTTCCCCAGCAAAGCAAGAAAGAGGTACAGGATATGCAGGAAAAAGACAGAGCTCTACACAAATGCTGCATGACTACCTCTACCCCGGGTCTGAACTCTATTCTGCACAGTCCCTCCTCTGCAGGCATTCTTGCAGGTATCTGTCTATAGCATGGGTGGAAAACCCCAGGCTTCCAGAAATTTTTGGACTGCAAGTCCCAGCAGCCATTGCCCAAATTTTGAGCAAAGCTGGGAGATGCAGGTCCAACAACATCGTAAGGAGTCCATGATTCCCACCTGAGCAAGGTGTTTCCTTTTTGATGCTTTCTCAGCCACAGAGGAAGGCAAAAGGAAATCCCTTGTGAACAAATCTTGCCATGATAGGTTCACCTCAAGGGCTGGCATAAGCTGGAAACAACTGGAAGGCACACAACAACAATTAAGATATCACCACAAAATGGGGTTTAGGATTGGTCTTTTGATCACCCCTGCATCTGTACAAGATTATACAGGTACTCAAACAGAGGCTGCCTGCCTCCCAAATGTTGGATTCCAACTGATCACTTACTGGCCAAGTTGACTTAGGCTGATTTTCTACAACTTCTGGAAGGCCACAAGTTCCATACTTTACAATACGTTTCAAAGGGGGCTTTCTTGTATGTCACTAACCTTCAGAGACCCGGTCAGGCATTAGTTAGCTCTGGGGGCTGTACAAAACAAAATAATCATAACCTTTCCTTGACGTGTTCTGCATGTTGTTCATAGACAATACTTCCAAGCATACTTAATACTGTTTATTTTCTTGCTCACCAAAAATGGCTTTGTAATGTAAGGTTGAGAAACCTTTGGCTCTCCAGATTTTTTTGGACTATAACTCCCACAGTCCCTTGCCATTGGTGCTGCTGTCTGGGCTGTTCTGACTTAAAGTCTAAAACATCTGAAAGGCAAAAGGCTTCCTGCCTGTGGCATCACGCAACAGGTCAGAAACAATTCAATGATCTTCTGACCTCATGGATAGCTTGATAATTTCTCCGTGGGTGCATCTTTCTTTTTGCTTCACATCCACCATCTTGAAGCATTCTGGAGAGTTCAAAAGCTTGCCTACTACTTTTGAGAAATTTGATTAACGCTATACAGCAGAGCTTTCCAAATTTTTCATGTCAGTGACACACTTTTTTAGACATGCATCATTTTGTGACACAGTAATTCAGTTTTACTAGCAAACCGGAGGCTTTGCTAGTAAACTAACCCCTTATAAGAGATACAGACACAAATTGTAATAACAAAATGTGTGGGGACACAACATATCTCATGAAAACCTTTCATATATTTTTAAAAATGTATGATTCACAAATAATAACATACATTTCTAAGATTGTAAGCGACACACCTATACACTTCAGGCAACACACTAACGTCTCGCGGCACACCATTTGGAAAGCCCTGCTATACGGGTATTTATTTAATTTATATCCTCCCATAGTGGACCCAAAGTGGTTTATACTGTATGTTAAAACAGAATAACTAAAGCAATCTGCAAAAATCTAAAAATGCATTAAGCAACAATTCACTTAAATACATTAATTTAGGAGAGTTAAAAACACATTAAAACCTATTACATGTTAAGAACCAGCATACCTGTTGCACTGTTCCAACCAATCAAATGCTGAAGGCCTGTTTAAATGAGAAGGTCCTAGCCTGCTGACAAAAAGAAAGTAAAGAGGTGGCCAACTGAGTCTCCCTCAGAAGAGAGTTCTGTCACCTGGGAGCCCCACCAAGAAGGCTCTCCCTGGAGTCCCCACAAGATGTACCTGTGATGGTGGTAGGAGCAAGAGAAAGCCCTCCCCTAAGCATTTTAAAACTCAGATATTAGCCTTCTATGGCTTTTTCAGTTGGATCCCTGTCTACAAATTTTAATTTTAAAAGAAAACAATATTCTTTGGCTGCAGTTGTAACCCCTACCTAGAAGTGTACGCCATCATTTTATCATCTTACCTCTGAGTAGACATGCATAAGATTGTACTTGTTAATTATTTAATGCCATGCATTAATGCCATGTTAGGAAGAACCAGGGGAAAAAATCACAGAACTAGGAAAAATTATGCACACCACACTAATAGAGTTATATAATAAAGTCATATAGTTTAATTCTATACATGGCTTGGCAGTCTGGATCCTAGAACAGCTTTTTGGAGGTTTGACTATGTTCCTACAGACCAGAGTTTGACTCCTCACTCAGCCATGGAAACCCACTGGGTGACCACAGCTGCATCACACACTCTCAGCCCCAGAAAATCCTGTGATAGTTTCACCTTAGGGTTGCCATAACTTAGAAATTACAGTCATCCCTCCACATTCACTAAGGTTAGGAGCATAGCTCCCCTCCCCGTGAAAGTGAAAAAACCATGAATAATTCTAGGCCCTCCCAAACCATATTTAACACACAAAATGTATGGTCACCATATTCAACCCCCTGCGGATTCCTTAAGGCATCAGGGTTCCTTCATAAGGCAGAAGTGGGTGGCTGGTGGGGCTTACTGCCACCTCCACTGCTGCCCCACACCATTTTTAATAGGGACTTACAAGCCTATTTGCAGTTCGTCCGTTTCACGAGGCTTGCAGTCCCTATTAAAAATGGCATAGGGCAGCAGCAGAATTAACAGCAAATAATCTATGAATAATCAAACCCACAAAAGTGAAACCCACAAATGTGGAGGGCTGACTGTAATTGAAGACACAACAACAACAAAGAAGCACTTTTGTACCTTTGAACATTTCTCAGGCAAAAGTAACCACAGTAGGTAGTACACAAGAAGATAAATAACCAAACAGAGACTCTATCTCTCAGCTTCTCAGATTAACACAATTTTATTATTATATTCAATATTCATAACACCACCATTTCTTGATGCCCTGCATACATAGCTTTTCTTACAATAATCATATGGAAACAGAGAAGCAGAAAAGGTCTTGGCAGGTTTATTGCCCACTGCAAGCATCCTTGCTACATCAAAATTTGCAATCAGGAGCAGGCGAAAAGGGTTGCCCCCTCTCACCAGGCAGTGCATGGTTCCCCAGCTAAGGCAAGGCAGGGAGGCTCGATATCATAAGGTACTGTGGTGATGGCTATCTCCTCCACAGATTGTCCCTAGCATTTAGTAATCAGAGGTTGATAGCCCCCTGACTGTATAGGGGATCCATTCCTAGCTATTTGGCTACAAACACACAGAGTACAGGACACAGATGTGAGGAGGCCAGGAGTGTAACTATGAAGGGGGAAGGATTAATGAGGAAATTGCCCCTCTCTTAAGCATTCTTCCCCCCAAATGAAACTTTCCATCAGTCCCCAAATTTCTAGCACTGAAGTAACTTAAACTTCAGCTGAGCATAAATATAACGTAGGTGGACAAAGAACAAGGGCAGACAAAGTTACCAAGGGAATGCAAACACAGCAAATATTATCATTATAGGTGTGAATGATTTTCTTCTTTTTTTTAATTAAAGTTATAACAAACAATATTTACAAATAATTTACAAATAATGATTTTCAATGTCGCATTCTCTGCAATGGTAGAAATTTGTGGACTGCAGGAAAATTTCATTTGGGAGCAAAATTCCATACCTTCCAACATTTTGTGAATGAAACCAGAACATACATGGTCAAGCAACATCAGAGGATAGTCAATATGGCAAAAATCAATAAAGAGGGAAAATGCACAAGCTAGAAGTTGCAGCAATTTGCTTGTGCTTGAGCATACTGTGAAGGACCAGTGTCTCCTCTCCTTTCTTCTCCCCACTGCAGAGTTGTCTGCAAATTATTTTTGCACTTTGAACTCAGTTTGCAGCAACTGAAGTAAGCTGAGGACAAATGGGGAAAGTGGGAGGAAAGAAGGGAAAGAAACTGGGACATTTTAAAAGCAACTGGGGAAAAAATGATAAAGCAGAGGATTCATTGGAACTGTACCCGACAAATTGGGACAACTGAAGGGTATGGAATTATTGGGGGGGGGAATGTCTTCATTTTGCCACCATCCCCCATAGTTACACCCCTGGAGAAGGCTTGCCACTATATATATATCTCCTTTCCAGCCCTACAACCCCAAACACATTAGTGTCCCTGAGCTTCTGGCAAAAGGGAGTGGGCAGAGGCATGGGGACCAGGCACTTGGGAGAGTGGGGTGGATAAGGATTTCATATTATTTCACAGTCTTTCTTCTAATTTGTCTTCATTGTTACTGCACTGCCTGGTCCAACTTGCCCCCTCTCACCCACAGGTGGCTCTTCTGATCGGTTCCTCAGGGCAGGAGTGGCATTCCCTGGCACTATGGTGGCATTGGAACCGCTGCTGTCTAAGCTGCTGCTGCTGTAGGAGAGAGCCCCTTCGTTCATCCGGCCTCTCCACTCCACCGGTCGCCCACAGACCGGCTGGCACTCTTTCTCTAGCTCCTCATCTGTGTCCGAATCTGGGGCGGTATGCCGGCGGATCCTTGACATGGCTTCCTTCAGATCTAGGGCATAGGGCCTGCTCTCTGGGGAAAGCACTGGTTCTGGTTCTGGCTCTCCTTGTGGTAGGCTGCAGCCACTTTCCTCATTGAGAACTGTTGATGTTTCCGTCTCCTCAGGGCAGGGCAGCCCCTGCTGTGTAGGCTCAGCCTGGAAGCTTTGCGGGGCTGGGGTTGGTAAGGGTTTCCTAGGACTGGCCGGGGTAGAAGGAGCCGTTCTAGGCTGCCCTGTTCCATAGACATCCTGAGGGACAGACACCTCAGCTGCAAAGCTCTCACTAGCCTTTTGCCCAGGAATCCCAGGCCCCGAGATTTTACCTTTTCCTGGCTCTGTAAACCCCAGTTCACTCACTGAAAGACCCAGGATGCGAGCAGCACGCTCCTCTACAGAGACAGGGGCTGGAGAACTGGGGGACAAGGCAGCCTTGACCTTGCCCAGCTCCTCTTGGCCCAAGTAACGGACATGCTCTGTCCGGGGGGGTGGGATGTAGTGGGCCTGGATGACCACACATGTAGCATCAATGACAAAGAGACCACCACGTCGTTGTGGCACCAGCTTTGGCCATGATCCCTGGCTCCCTCCTGGCTGCCTGGTGTGGCTCGGCTCCTTCCACTTGGGCAGGAGGTCTTTGCTGTGCTTCTCTCCTGCTCTGCTCCCACCATTCCCCACAGCTCCAGGGGGCCAACCCACCGCATGGCTAAAGCCCCACCCCACAGGGAGCGTGTGCTGAGGGGGAGAGGCCACAGGCACCCCTTGATTCCTCTTACTTATCCGAGGGAGAGTGTGGCTACGGTGTTGGGGGCTCACATCCCAGCTGGGTTCCAAGCCATAGGCAGACCTGGATCTTTCTGGCTGCCTCCGGGGGCCGCCCCATGTGCTGGCTCCAGAGAGGTAGCTCCAGCTACCTGGGATTTTAGCCTGACGCCTCCCCACTTTCCTCCCAGGACCGTGACTCAATGGTCCCCCAGCGTTACAGGTCCCTGCTACTCTGTCCCCACACTTCTTTGGCCCCACTGTTGGGACCTGCTTTCCTATTAAAGCTTCCTTGTACGGACACTGGCGTGAGGGTGGCTGCTGCTGGGACTGGGGCTGGACTTTGTGGTGGGGTGCCTCATAAGATGGAGGAGCGACATAAGGTGGAGGATGAGGCCAGTTTTCCTTGCGGGGGCCTTGCCCAGCCCGGAGGCGCAACAGCATATGGGCTTCGTAACTTGGAGGGGCCCGAGCAGGGGGATCACACCTGCTTTTGGCATAAATTCCTCCAGGATACCACCGGCAACTTGGGGCAGCAGCAACAAAAGATCCCTCACTGAGGAAGCCTGTGGGACCATCCCTTCCCAGGTTGCCAACTGGCCCCCAGCTCCCATCTCTCCTACAGATTGGACGTAGGCCTTCATAAGTAGGGCTACACTGTGGTTGCAGCGGCAATGGTAGCTGCCTTTGGGCCTTGGGGGAAGAGGTTGCCCTGCTCAAGTCCTTTCCAGAAAACCACTGGCCCTCCTGCTTCATCAAGCCCCAGTGGGCTGTGGGCTGGGCGTTGTGCCAGTTGGTGGAATCCTGGAGCACTCGGAGGACGGGGCGATGCCGGTAGGGAGACACATCAGGGATGAGTTGTTTCTCCAAGAGCCTGCAAAGGACAGAGAGAGGGGGAGCCAGTGAGTTCAGCAGAAAGGGCACAAAAGTCAAACAAAGCCCACATTTGATGTTTGGATGCTAAGGCTGACCCAAGATTTTTTGCTGCCTGCGGCAAAAGAGCAAGATAGCAACGCTGCCCCCACCTTTCACATGCATGTTCAGAAGTAAGCTAGAGTGGCAACTGACTTTTATTTCAACACTGGGAATGGGACAATGTCCTTCACCACCTCATAAAGCAGGAAGTTCATTTAGCACTATCAAAGAACACAGTGTAACACACACAGTTCTGTCTTCTATGACAACAGAATGGCCAGGGGATTCAGGAGGAAACATTGAGGTAACGCTGCTGCTGCTGCTGACCACCCCACACCCACACATCTGTCACTTGAGATGCTTGTCTTGTCTTTGTCCAATGATAGGGCTGGAATGAGAAACAGTTCCCAAGTGCCAAAGGCAGCTTTAACCTAGGCCATTTCTGCACTAGACTGTTATAGTGCTATTATTGCACTTTCATCATTCTGTGGAATCCTGGAATCCATAGGATGTTGAAGGTGGAATAATAGCACTATAACAATCTAGTGCAGCAATGGCCCTACTCTTTAATGGCTCAGGTCCTCCCACTCCTTTTGCCCCTTGTAGGCTATTCATCTGTTTTATTTTAGGTCAGACTCAATGCCATTCAATGGGCAAAGTCAAGGGAGCTTAGGAACTGAGGAAGTTTCTTTCTACTGCACTGGGCTACTACTGGCCTTTCTGATCAAGACTATGAAACGGAGGAAAGGGTTAAAACTCCTTACCCGCCCCACATGGACATCATGGTCCAAATTGAGCTCAGAAGTCCCCACAGTACCTATTTGTTTACTGTAAAAACAGCTACACAACATTAGACCACATGTAGGGCTCCCAGACTGAAAACTGTGTCATTAATGGTTGTATAGACAAGAGAGTTCCAACAGGTATTGCTTGTTATCTGGTTGTGTGACAAGCAGTACCTGCAGACATTCCCTCTTCTACACATTTAAAGGTATAGGAGCCCTCTCTAGTTTTCACTGTGGCAATCCTAACTACAGGTCACATCCAGCCTGACCCTGAGCTACTACCTTTTCACAAGTTCCACCTCCATGTCCCTCTCACGCTTTCAATATACAGAAGTTGTGTGTACTGAAATTTCCACTTCATTTTAAACATGAATCTTATTATGGTTCCTTCTGTTTCTCCTCTGCAGTACTGTTCCTGTGTGGCAACCATTAAGGCTTTCTAGCAGACATTTCCCTTCTTTCCAGGGCCATTAACATTTCACCTAGCTTTCCTTCAAAGTATGCTGGGCACCACTCAAATAGAGCACCACTCAAATAGATAGGGTTCCTGTAAAAGGAAGTACAACAAGGGAAGTGTAAAATGGTAGGTAGGTACTGTCTAGGCCCTACAGCCTCTATTCCTAGCTAATACTAGCACATCTGTAAAGTCTCACAAAATACCTATTCTAGATAGTTAAATAGGGAATATACAGAGCTCCAAACAGTGGTGCCATCAAGTTAGGACCCCTCAACAAAGGTCCACATCTTCATGTAGAAGGATGAACAGGAAGACCTCTAAAGGCAGCACACCTGGCTTACAAAAGACCCTAAAGACATAGGATCCCCTCTGATCTTAGAAGCTAAGCTGGGTCAGCCCTGGTAGTACTCGGATGGGAAACTGCCAACAAGTACCAAGTGCTATAGGCTATATTTCAGAGGAATGAAATAACAAAATCACCTCTGAATATTCCTTGCCTAAGAAAACCTGAATTAAATTCATGGGGTTGCCATAAGTTGACAAGGGACTTGAAGGCACACGCACACTGTCAAGGAATGCACAGTGCCACATAGAGGGACGTGAGGGGGAAGAAACCTAAAGCCATTGTGAAGATTCTAAAATTACCTAACTGAGCCACTAGCTTGCAATCTCCATTCTTGTCGGTAATGCTAATGAGGGGGAGGAAGCAATTACTATTTGCTGAGGAAAATCCAGGGATAACACTGATGTTAGGCAGATTAAGGCACCTGCCTTGGGTGGCAGATACTGGGGGGACAGTAGAGGTACCTCCCTTCCTGTTCCCTGTGAACACTCTGGCTGTTCTATTGCAGACCCTTTCGTACTGTACAATTATAGCGTTATGATTCCTCTTGAACTGCCTTGACTACACCCTATGGAATCCTGGGGCTTGTAATTTGGTCAGGGGTACCAAAAGAGCTCTCTGGCTATTTAAAGATCCCTGCCTAAACAGGATGTTGCCATTGCAAATAAAGTGGAATCATAATACTGTTGCTGTGTAGTGTGAACGGGCTCCTTGTTGGAGGTCAGCGCTGTATATGCCACACACACTGATACCCTAAGCTGCCATAGACACTCAGGTCTGGTGGGTTCAACTGCCAGTCCAGCCAGTTTCTGTTCTGGTATGTGGGAAGAAGCACCCTCTTCTTCCTTGGCCATTTCAGCCCTACACTGTTATAGTGCTGTTATTCCACTTTCAACCTCCTGTGGAATTCTGAGGTTTGTAGTTTATTGAGGCCAAGGAGTTCTCTGGCTGAGGATTCTAAAGGCCCCTCCCTAAACTGCAAGTCCCAGGATTCCATAGGATGTTGAAAGTGGAATAACAACACTGTAACAGTCTCGTGCGGAAAAGGCCTTAGTCTCAGATCATCTCATGGGACAGTCTTGGAAGAATCGATGAGTGCGGAAGGAGTTAAGCATCCCTCTTCCTGCCAGTTCTCCCTTACAGGTTAACTCTGCTATTACATTAGCAAATGTGGAGATGAGGCTGCATGTTTGCTGAGCTAACTTCTAGGTAATAGTGGAGAAATGAAGTTTATGCTTGAAAATCATGACAACGTGGAATAATGACCCCCACAAACACAAATCTCACTTCACATTTTATGATGCTGATTGATATCCCATCAGCCCTAGCCAGTATAGGTAGTGGTGTGGATCATGGTGGCGGTGGTTCAAAAAGGCTGTGTATCTCTTCCGCCTCCTCAGCCCTACTGGTAGAGCATGGTAAGAATTTAGCAGAACTCTGTCACTTTGTAGACTTCAAAACACTTCACACCTCCCTGTAGAACCTGTAAATTGTTTAACTATCATCATCTTCTGATTTCTATCCTATCTTTTCCCCAAAACAGGAATGTGAGGTGGCTCACAGTAAAATTTTTAAAAACACAGAAATAAAGCAGTTACTCCAATTATAATTTTACAATGCAACCAAATTAAAAGTGGTGTAAAAGGACATAAATAAGGAATAATGTTGTTAAATATTATTATTAACTGATTATAGGGGTGGGATGGGACTGAGGCTATTGTGATTGATGTTCAACTTATGGTAACCATATTAACAAGAGACCTGCAAGAGATCTTGTTCAGGACATGCAAAGTCAGGGCTGTGGCTTCCTCGATTGAGTCAGTCCACCTGTAAAGCCGTCAACTTACTAAATATTATCATCTTTTCTAATTAGTTATGTCATCTCATGATATGTCCAAAGTACAACAGTCTCATTTTAGTCAGTTTGAATTCTAGGGAAAGTTCAGGCTTGCTTTGCTCTTGGGTACATTAACTCATTCTTTATGTTGTCCATGATAGCTGTAGAGTTCTGTTCCAGCACCACATTTCAAATGAGTCAATTCTCGTTCTAGCAACTTTCTGACAGACTGAGATAATAGTTGGCCATACTGGTAAGGAACGATGGGTACTCTAAACCAACACATCTGAGGGGCTGGGGAAGGCGGTCATTGTAGCTTGCATAATGCCACCTAATGAGTTCAAGAACTCCATTTGGTAAACTTTGAACCACGAATAAGCCAGCATAACAACTCATATGCTTTCTTCTGGGCAGTGCTGTCTTCTTTATAATCCAACCTTTGATGCTCATTAATAGTAGTGTTTCATACACTATCAAGCATTTCTGTATTGTGTATATAGGTCTCCTGTGTCCTCTGATACTCATAATTTTCTACTTCTCTTGCTACCATCTCTCATGGGACCCATGTCCTTTGCAAGCCCAGCAATGGCAGTTCACCAGTGTCATTGATGCCCTTCAGTTCTACTCTGTTTAGTTTGTCGCATTCCACATCCATCCAGAATGGCCAGTACATTTTAGTAGCTTCTTTCTTCTTTACAACAGTATTTTTTTTTAAAGTATTTTCAAGTGTGCAGTTGGGCACAAAATGTGCAGTTGGGGGAAAAATATGCAGTTGTCAAAGTGGGAGAAAAAAATTAGATACATCTTATACAGTATAGGTAGGGAACTGGAATGGAAGTTTATAGCTGCACGAACTTGAGGAAAGCCTTCCAGAAACTTAAAACATCTAGAACTAGTGTGAATCTGGGCATGGAGGATCACTGTTTCAAATAGACCTGTTCCAGCAGTCTGTATTAGATGAAGGTGCTGGAACAGACAGATAACTGTCTGTTATCTATTATTGAACTGACACAGATTCACGTATGAATTGTTGTTATGCGGCCAGTAAGAAATATTGAATCAAATGGAAAAAGCACCACCGAAGCAGAGTGCAAGCAAAAAGAAAACCACTCTTTCTATTCAGATTTTTATTGATGTTTATATTTTTAAGATGAGATGCAGTTCAAAAACCTGCTTTTAAAAACCTGCTTTTAAAAAGCTGCTGTATAGATCCTCCCTCTTTAGGCAAGGCTTGGCAGCATTGGGTAAGCCAATGAATTTATATATTTAAATAGATAGTGAATTTTTGAATTTCCAGTAAGTTGCCATTAGTACCAAACAGTGCAAAACAGCAGCTTAGACCCAGCTAGCTGAAAATATGAAGTATCTCTCTGGCTGATTTATTTTCGTTTACTTCTTTTGCAGAACTTTCTGACAGTACAAACCACTTCACTTCTTAACGTCACTGAGCTGAACCCTAGTGAGTAGCTTCAGTTGACAGATAAAAACAACTTGTCCAAGGCCACCAAACCCAGCAACATTTTGAACCTGTATGAGTCGCTCACATCTAAACCCAGCATGGTCCTTGAACTGGGTTGATCCTCAGATGAAATATAATAAAAGAGTGCCTCTGAGCATGTGCAACCTGCCTGCATTGTGTGTTCAGCTCTTCACTCCATGCCCATGATCTTTAAGGAAAAGGGGTTTCCAGGTCTGCATGTACCATGTTCAAGCATATTTGAAGCTTATCATCTATTTTTTGAGAAATTAAAATGCCGGTCCAAACTCAGCCATCAGTCCAAGCCAATATACAGCTCCAAAATAGCGTGGCATTTAGGGGCATGTGCAATGAGCTGCCAAGTCCCTAGTTCAAATCTCAGGTCAACTATGAGCCAACTTCTAGCCTCACCCTCCTAGTTTATATTATGGGCATACTATTATACTAGGTTATGTTCCATGGCTTTTGCAAAAATGACAGATAATATAGGGAAAGAGATTTTAAAAAACAGCATTTAACTGTAAGAAATGTTACTGAACTCCTGCCATTTTACCAGTTTGAAACCCAGTGCCATCCATGACTTACAACACACCCAAATCCTAAAGCAAATCCCTCCTCTTCCAACAAACCAGAGGTGACCTTGCATTTGATGCAGCCCTAGAGCATCATGATCCCAACTCAGAAAGCCCCCTCTACTAGTTCACCACTGCTGGAAGTTGAATTTTGCCTCCCTTCTGTCCAAGCACTACCCGCTTGAAAAAAAAGTGTAGGACTCACGTGTACTGCCCAGCCACACTGTGGTACATCCAGGGGGCGCTGTAGCCTTGCCCAGTCCAGGTCCCCCCTCCTTCCATGACGTTCTGGCTGGAACAAGAGACCGTGTTAAATTCAACAAGGAGCAGGTTTGTTCTCTCGCAGACCCGAAGGCGCCTGAAATCACCTGGATTCAAACGTTCAAACATCGTCCTGGTTGCCGGGACATCTAGCAGCTGCTGGAGCCAACACAGCAGCACCAAGAGAGAAAGGCTGGGAGTGCATTATGCCCACATGCAACACACAGCAAGCAAGTCCCTTGTGCAAGTAGAGAGGATAAGGACTGCCAGCAGCATGCAGCACAGGGTGAGGGTCATTCAGTACCGCAGATTGCTCCAGGGGCAGGTGGCTGCAAGTGAAGCCAATGAAGAGAAGAGAGAGAGAGAAAGAAAGAGAGAGAAACAGAGACACGTGGATGTGCACACACGTGCATAGTGCAAAGGCATATCAGGCAAGCAGCTACGCCCACTGAGAATCTCTCGCATTGCTACACACACTGTTCTGTACATAGAGACACACAGACACACACAGAGCATCTCTGCCACCACAAGCTGCTGCTGCAAGAACAGTTACACAGCAACAGCTACACAAGACGTAATAGCACACAAGGACACACCATATCTCACAGGCAAATGCTGTGTTCTCTCAGTTTTTCATACAGGCAACAAATGCACATGGTTTCCACACATCCCTTCATGCCCAGAATAGTATGCCTCCCAACCCAGGCCCTTCCTTCTTCACCTTGCTCCCATGAAACCCTCCACTGCTTGTTGATAAATTAATATAAAGAGAAAACCATACTTTTAGCTCTTAAATGCTTTCTGCTTCTATGTTATTGTCTTTTGTTGGTATCAAGCTGTCCTCTTGGGCATTAGAATGAGTTATGTTGTTTTACTACTAAGAAAGTTGTGTGTTGAACAGAGGAGATGTTCTTTTCACTCAAATTCCATTGTGTTATTTACATTAATTATTTAAGCTCTTCTAGTTTCTATTTTGTTTTTGTTTTAAATTTAACTCGGGATAAATAATTATGAGGAATACTATGGAAATCCACTACATAAAATAAATACGTTAGGCTTGAAATTTGGTGCTCTGTAATTTGCTATAGAATTGATGTGTGTGAACAATTAACTGTGATATTAATTGGCATTTTACACACTCAGAGCTCATCAAACTGCTTTGTTTTAGAATTGTTTATTCTGCTCTGCTCCTGTTTATAATCAGCATGTGCAAAAAGAGGGACACTGCAAACATGAAAGAGATCTTTCAGAATAACCTAGGGTGTAACAGGTAGACTTGGGAAATTAAGGGTCAGATAGAATGTAATATGTGTACAAGCTGTGACTCTGCTAAAGCTGATGCATGAATCTTTTCTTTTCTGTAAGCATTCCTTAATATAAACATAAAAATGATATTAGAAAGGAAGCCTGAAAGAATAAATCATCCCTCCTGGGAGGGATCCTTTGGCCAAAGTTGTGTGTGTGTGTGTGTGTGTGTGTGTGTGTCTTTCCTTCTCTTTTCCACCTTCCTACCTTGAATTTGGGGGTTCAAGTCAGCTCCATGTTCCACCTGGGAATATGGTGAAGATGTGGTTATTCATCCACCCTAACAAATAAATCTGTAAAAATGGGTTATGTTCACATTGGACAGAAGCCTAGATTTGCTGCTTCTCTTTTCCATTTCCCTTAGGCCTTGCTGCCTTGCTGTGTGCCACAGATATGCAAAAGGTTGTGTGTCATTCACCACATTCTGCTTTCTGCCAGGGCTCTGCTGTACTGTGTCACTAGACTCTATTTCCAGCAACATTTCTGTTAAGTGTCTCCTTGCAATATTTAGCCATTGTTCAGACCATAACATGTGATGTCACCTCACTGGGAAGGAACTACAGCTCACTTGCAGAGCACATGCTTGCCATGGAGAATGTCTCAAGTTCCCTCCCTAGCATCCCCAGGTGTGCATGTATGTGTGCATGTGCGTGCCCCTTCAAGTCACCTGCCAACATATGGCAACCTCATTAATTTTTTACATGGGTTTTCTTAGGCAAGGAACACTCAGAGGTGGTTTTGCTGTAGGCTATATTTTGGTTCCTTTGAAATTCCATCTCAGCACCTGGTATTCATTGGCAGTTTCCCATCCAAGTACCAACCAGAGCTGTCCCTGCTTAGCTTCCAAGATCAGACAGGATCTTATGCCTTTAGAGTATTTAGGCCCTTAAGCATCTCCCGGTAGGGTTGGGGAAATGTTCTTGTCTGAAACTCTGGAGAGCTCCTCCTAATTAGCGTAGAAGCAGGACCGAACTAAATAAATGGACCAACAATCTGACTTGGTAGTTTCCTGTATTCTCCTTTTGCTACATGTCCAGCCCTACTGTTTGGCAGAGCATCACATTTAGGGCTTCTCATTTAAAGGCGGCTTTTTACTGCCTTTTTAATCACCCCTTGGATCATCTGCCAGAAGCACTGAAACATCTTGGGTTGCTGGCAATCAAGTGAGAGTGAGAACAGGGCACGATATTCCAAGCACCAACAGGAACTTGGGAACACAGTGTCTTGGCAGGACCAGCGTCATGTGCTGGAATCGCTGGACAGCAGCAGAGGCTCCTGTGGCAATAGAGGGCCCAGAGTTTTGTGGCTCTGCTGTGTTTTCTCCCAGTTGTTATCTTCTGATAGAGCAAGGAAAGGAGCAAGAAAAAAGAGCAGTAACTTCCACACACCTTACCTCCCAAACTTGATTCTCTCTCCCCTCCCCCTTCCTCTTTATTCCCTCTCCCTTCAGAGGCTGTGAAGACTGGACTCAAACAGTGACAGTGAACAGGGAGGTTGAGATGGGCCCTCTGAGGTCACCATGGCTGAGAGTCCTCAGAACCTGACTCTCAACTCCAGCACATTTAATGGCGCTGCAGCAAAAGAAAGGATGGTGCCAAACCCATTTCCCATTGTTGTTGTATTACAAAATGCAATGGCCCAGCTCCCATCAATTAAGGACATCCAAGTGTCTATAAGAACATGACAACCTAGAGCAGCATGGGATGGAAAATGAGTACCATAGGCTTCAGATGGCTCAAGAATCAATTCAGACACGCTCTTCATCGGATGGACAGCAACCACTTTGGTCCATTCCTCTCGTACCTGGTCCCATCATAGTGCTAGAGCGCAAGAAGCCTCTTCTGCCTCCACACTCTCAGGAAAATTCATTCAACCCCTCACCCCCGGTTAAATGCAGTCTCTCCCTTCTTCCATTCCTTCCCCCCTCCATGTTTCCTAGTAAATGAGAGAGTTCAGTACAACTCCCACGCCAGCTCCAAGTGAAACCTAGCAACAGCACAAGCATGGCAACTGCATTGGCAACGGATGGCAACGATGGGGGTGGCTAGCAAGCTGCCTGTGACACAGCCCCATTTGCTATTTATGGGCTGGGGGGGCCGGGGAGAAAAGAAGTAAGATCTTGCCTTTTTTTGGTTTTTTGATCCCACCCCTTTGCTGTGGCAGCAGCAGTAACCACGAGTTCTGAAAGGCCACTAAGTGACTGAATCCGAGGGAAAAGCGACCAAGGTGATTCACACACCTCTGTGCCTCACCTTAGTGTAACACAGCACTTAACAAATTCTGCAAAATCCACCCCACAAGAATCGTGCCACATATACCATCTTTAAATCACGACTCCCATTTGACAAACAAGCAAGAGTTGTTGTTTTTAAATGTCTCAACTTTTTTATCTTTAAACAGATCCTGACCCTAACACACAAACTAAACCAACCCAGCCAGCCTGGCTCTCCTTTCCAATAGCAGTGGGTCAGTCTGTTGCTCAAAGTCCAGCGGTAGATCTAGTAGAGAAGTGAAAGTGGCAATCTTTATGTCATATGGATAAATACTTAGTTTACCCAAAATTCACTCCCCACTCCTCCCTTATCTCTGGTTCATGCTAAATGCAGCTCTCCCTGACATGAATACAAGGCTCCTCTATGTAACGGTTCTGATCTCTGACAAGAATTTGTGCCAAAACTTGCCTGAAGCATAAAAATCATACCCGCAGTTTAAACGCATGCTATACTGCCATCTCATTGTCACATCTGGATTGTGCTTCTGGGCTTCAAACTCTGATAAAGGATACTAAATCTATGAGGATTTGCATGGAGAAGTTGTGGTGACAGGGACCAAACTTATTTGCTAGTGTGGAGGCAAGTAAACAAAATACATGAGCTGCTGCAGCTATATCCACACATATATCCAACAATCCAACAGTATTGTTGCTTTAACATCACTGTCCGATCAGCTATTCAGTCCCAAGCATATTTTCCACCCTTCAAGTGAGAAATGCATGTATTAATAGTGCCATGTATTAGACTCTACTGCAGGAACAGTTTTCAGAAGTCAGTGCTTCACAAGCAAGACAGCCAGTTTGGAAATAGAATATTCTACAAACCAGTCAACAAGGTACTACATTAATAGATACAGTTTCCATATAATTCAGGAATGAGGAAACTTTGACCCTGTTTTGAGCTCCTATAATCCCTTACCATTAACTGTGCTGGTAGGGTCTCTTCAAAGCTAAGTCGCAAACATCTGAACAGCCTAAGATTCTCTGCTTCTGCTATACACCAACAACCTGATCACACTGATCATCTGTTGAAGAAAAGAGGGTCCAGATTTGGCCTACTCCACCCCTCCACCACCACACTCCCACTTCCACATGCAGATCACCCAATCAAACCAAAATAATACTGTACTGTACCTACTAAGCAGCCATGACTTTGTGCCTGTGAGGTTGAAGTCCAGTCTTGACACATGCGATATTATGAATGGTCTGCCCAATCAACCTTGAATCTGCTCCCGGGCATCTTCATTTTGTCCATTGCCACCAGTTTCTCAGTTCTTTTGCATCACCTAAGCCAAAGGAACATCAGCAACCCAGGAGTTTCAGGACCCTTTCTGTTTTGCACAAGGTCCCAGCTCTATCAGCCTCAGAAGCAAGGCATTTTAAAGCTACAATTGTCCACCAACCAGCAGGTGCAGCCTTAACCAGTACCTTCCTATCCTTCTCCCACCCTGCTAGGAATGTGCAGCATCAACAAAGCACTGGGAGTGAATGGAGGGGGATAAGATACAGGAGGCACTGCAGGCGAAGAAGACAGAATCAGACACTGGGGTCATCAGTGCATCTTCCTGCATATTCCCAAGATCAATCAAGTACATAAGCATTTGCTGCCTTTCTGTGACATCCCCAAATCTGCTGCCTAAGGCAATTCCTCCATTTTCCCCAGTGATAGAACTGGCCCTGCTTGTACCACATTACCTGTGGCAACCTTTCAGAACTTATTCCCACAGCCAAACAAATAAACAAATAAACCAGCCATCTGCTTGGCTCCCACCCCTTTCCATGCCTAGGAAAGAAACCCAGAAGTCCCAAATGTCTCTCCTTTACTCAAACAAACTACTAGTCATTCAGAAAGCCCCATGGGATACTACCTCCTTGTCTTTCTGTTTTACCTTCACTTGTTTTGCCTCAACGGTGGAGCACCCCATTCCTGGATCACTGCCTTGTCCCAATGGTTTTCCCCTTTCCTAGGAGATGCTATCATTACCCCTGGCTCCAGCTGGGTGCCAGACAGGATTTCCGCCTTTTTAAAGGCCACAGGCAGAACAAACAGGGATTTGGTGTCTGGGCGATGATGCTGGCTCAGCACATTCCTGGCCCTGAGGACACTAGTGAGGAAAGAGGAGCAACTGGTTCATGGACAAAAAAGTAGGCCTTGGAACTAGATTCAGGGCAGGATGAGAGCAGCGCGAGCTACTTTCATCTGACATAATGCTTGGAAGGTAAACAGAAATGGGGCAAGCCACTTAAGCCCAAAGAGCTTTGCAGCCTAACAATTCCAGCAATTACAATGCTGACTATTCCTCACTCTACGCCTCCCTCAAGTCAAACTGACATACCCTTTTAGAGGCATGAAATCCTATTTATAATTTTACCTGAGCACATAGCACTACCCCTCCCTATAAGGCATTTCATAGGGGCGCATCTGACATTTTGTTTGCAAAGATAGTACTGTTCTGGTTTGTTCTTGGTACTTTTTTTTAATGTACATAGCTGTAGATGTCTGAAATAACACTATGTTAAAATATGTAACATTATACAAATAGTGGTACCTGTAAAAGATTCAGGTAATACAGGTTGCACCAAAGCTTGGTTGCATAGATCTGTGGTTTTCAGACATCTTCAGGCAACCTTTTCCACACTGCCTTATCAGCTGAGAAAGCCATGCATGTTACAAAGGAGAATTATAGCGCTGGAGCATACAACTGGCAAGGGCCAGCAACCAGGCCTCACAACTAGCCTGTTTAAACAGAGCATGTGCACTGGAACACAAATATTATGGCTATACAAAATATACATATTATGGCTATACTTCCAGTAGGGAACTTTTGACAAAACACCAAGCATTCCAAGTAATTTGAGGACAAAATGTTTTGAAGTAACAAAAAGCAGTACCATGAGAAGGAAAAAAAATATGAGTTGGACCATTGGTAAAGCATACTGTGGCCTTCTTCCATTCTGAAAGGAAAAAGTGGATTCAAATTTTGTTCCCCAGTTTAATTCAAACTCAAGCACTGTACATCTTTAATACTGTAGTTCTCATTTTTTCAGGTAACCTTTCCTCTCCCAACACTGTTTACCAAAATACATTCCCTCAAAAAAACAACACAACAGAATGTGAAAATTTGGTTTTTATTAAGTATAGAATCTGGACAAAACAAATAGTTAACTGGCCCTACATGGAAGGAAGGGTCTCAGGATGGTTCCCTGTATGGTCTTGAAAGAATTAAAAACACTATCAAGTGAGGCAGAGCCTGAAAAACCCAGCCTCTCAAAGCAGAAGAAGAGTGTGGACGGAACGTCTGTGATAGGAAATGTGGCTTTACAAAAATACATGTTGTACAATTTACATGGGGGAGGGGACCGCAGGAATGTGCAAAAGTCTTGGGATCTATGGCAAGGAAGAGTCTTGTGAGGGCAAGATTACCTTTCTGCTTCTGGCTCCATAAGGGCCACCCAGGTGCTGATTCTTAAACCTGAATCTCTTTTCATGCCACACAATTACAGCTCTCTGATACCACTTTAGCTGCCATATCTCCATCTCACAGAATTCCGGGATCTGCAGTTTCATGAAATATTTAGAATTCTTTGCCAGAGAACCATAGTACTTCACTCAAAGTATAAATTCCAGGATTCCATAGGATGTTTCTGTGGCAGTTAAGATAGAATCATAGTGTTATAACTGTGCAGTGGGAAAGAGACCATGGTCATATTTCTACCTGAAAGATAACTACTGTGGGTTTATGGACAATACTCCCCAGCACCACCAGGCCACAAACTAACTACATCCCTCTACGGTCCTCCTACTGCTTTGTGGGCAGGTAGGATGGAAACAAGGTATTTCAAGACCAAGGAGGAGAGATGCCACCATACAAAGATCAACAAAACTCAAGTGTTCTGAGCAGTCAAGCATTATTCCATAAGAATGACCAGACTGACAATATTCAGCTTCTGAGATCAAGATTTGAAAGCCAATGACTCTGCCTGCCAACGATGGCAGAGCAGGTAATGAGAATTGGTTATGGGATTATGGGAGCAGTAGCCCAACCAACCCATCTGGAGAGCACCTGGTGGGGAAAGCTGCCATAACAGATAAAACATCTACCTGGGAAGTGAAGAAAAAGGATATTTGTTGGAAGCTGCAAGTGGTATTAGGATGCTTATTTCTCATTCCCTCTCTAATACTCATATACACACAGCTGGCAAAAGAATTTGTAAACACACAGGTCCCCCACTTTGAGAGTTCCCAAGTGCCTCCTTTTCTGTTTTGAGCTGCAGAGCAGATGTCCCTGGAATACTGCATCTTAGGTGACGCTGCTGGATTTTTTTTTTTTAAAAAGTGGTCCCTTCCACACACATTTATTTCGATGTCTTCTAGAAGGTCTGCCCCATCTCCCTCCCCATTCAGGGATAGCCAGAATCACCCCATTTTTCACCTGCACCTTGAGCAATAAATCAACACACTTAGCCCCAGGTGACCACAGGCCTCTGGGCTCCTTTGCTACCAAAATAGGGCAGGAGAAGACTTAGAGCCTGTTTTGGTGGGAAAGAAAGACCAAAAGAATCAGTCCCAGAAGTGAGGGAAGGTTTGGCTTGGCTGATAACATGGCCATACAGTCTCTCTCACATAGTGACCTCAGGCCAAAGAGTGATGCAGAAAGGACAGCTGTGCCGCGCTTTGGGCCCACGACAGGGGTTCATCTCCTCTGCAGTCAGGGCTTCTGACCACCAGGCAGGACCAGGGCCTGCAGGATATCCGAGAGAGACACAATACCCTTCACTACATCATTCTCATCCACCACGACCAGCCGATGAACCTGTCAGTTAAAGAAATTGTTTGTGAAGGCTTGTTTTAACATAACCAAAATCCAGTGGCGGTCATCACAAGCTAAGACCTCATATTGCCACATACTCATGAAACAACAGTCCCAGTTACTTGATGGGTGAGTTGAGGTTTATTTGTGTTATTTAACTGTCAGAAGAGGGGTGAGCATCATGCAGCCCTCCCAATGTTTTTGGACTACAACTTTCAGCATTTCTCACCCTTGGCTATGCTGGCTTGGATTGTTGAGGGTTTCAGTCCAACAACATCTGGAAGGTGGCATGTTTCCCATTGTCATTGAGAAAAAAAGAAACAAAGTACAGATAAGACAGTAAGGGCCTTTCTGCACCACACTATTATAGTGCTATTATTCCACTTTCAATATCCTGTGGAATTCTGGGGTTTGTAGTTTACTGAGGCCAGAGAGCTCTCTGGCTGAGAAGTCTAGAGGCCCCTCCCTAAACTGCAAACCTCAGGATTCCACAGGATGTTGAAAGTGGAACTATAACAGTGTAGTGCAGAAAGGCCCTTAGAAAACACTGTGTACTTCTTTCAATAGAAATGCCTTGTTATGATAAGAGCTTTCAAGACAAAGTGTGTTAGTACCAACAGACACAGATACGCTACTGACTGCCATGATGAATTCCCACTCCTGAACCCAAGGGTGGTCAAATCTGACTTCTATTCCACTCATGGGTGGAAACTGTCTTGCTCTCTTCTATTTTGAAATAATCCTTGCATCTCAAATTTAAGCAAGATCAAAGGCACTCTACTACAGTCAGAGCTTTCTAGGCAACATGTGTCAGACTCTGTACACAACGTTTCAGCTGCTGGGGGCATCTTAATTTTAATACCCACCAAACAAACAAGTACAATAATAACACAATGTATCATTACTGTAATTGCCCCTATTTGTCTGGTGTTAATTTTATCACCTTTACAACAGGGACTAACACGTCTATTCAATTTTCAGTTTCCTTTTGACCACTTTGATTGGCAAAAAGCAGCCTGGATGGTTGTACGTATCAATCCTCTTTCCTTACTGAAATTCAGTACCCAAGAAGGGATCAAAGGATAATGGATTACCTCTGCCTCCACCAGCCTGTTGATTATCGTCTCCAAAGTCTCATGCTTGTAACACTTGAGTACACCTTCAAAATAATGTGAACGATGCTGCAGTGCCTTGGTCACTGTCACATCCAGATTGTTGTATGTTTTTTCTGCTGCCAGGTTCTGATCACAGGAAGACAAGAAGGTGAGAGGGCCAGATGAGACAGGAAGTGGGAAGACTTGGCCCACACTGACTCCAAAACCTTTTCTCCCTATATGTGATTCATGTCCTGGGATGTAAGGGAGAGAAGACTTCTGCCCCAGTCTGTTGAATCTTGCCTGCAACCTAGGCTGCTTGCAGAAGAAAACTGGGCTAGATACTTAAGCTCTCTGACAGAGAACAGAATCATTCACAAGTCAAACAACAAAAAGTAGACCCTGATGGAGACAACACAAGGGAGGCCACATAGTAATGGTCAGTGAGCCAATTAATAACAGAACAATGTCAAAAAAAAAAGCAACTTCTATGGGTGACTCATACTAGTGAGTCAAGCTATGTGCAACAGAAGCAGAAGGGAAAAACAAGGTCATTACGCCAGGAGAACTCAAGGAACATTTCCTTCCTGACTCCAGTCCTTGGCCCAGCCAAAACTCCATCAACCAATTTTTTTGTAGGATACATAAGCCTCCATTCAAGACCTTGTCTCCACTGTGGGAAGACACACACACTATTTATATATTGGCTTAAACCATACCAGTTTAGATAGAAAACCATCTTGAGAGAAAGCCTAGCTTTTATGCATAGTATCTTAGCATCATGGCATCTGGCCTTCAGAGATCTGTGATCCTAATCTATCTTGTATGTCTACTTCTTTCTTTTTCTCCCCCCCCCCCCGTATGAGAACACAATCCATGTGCCAGAAATTCCCA
This sequence comes from Iguana delicatissima, assembly GCA_948472985.1. Taxonomy (NCBI): domain Eukaryota; kingdom Metazoa; phylum Chordata; class Lepidosauria; order Squamata; family Iguanidae; genus Iguana; species Iguana delicatissima. The sequence continues at coordinate 2,311,612 of CAOKZL010000701.1, read as the reverse complement.
GACTTATATCTTAACTAAGGCATGAACTGACTGGACAGACATTGCAGTAGAATTTCAACCAGCGATGCCACCCATTCAAGTCACAAGAATTTGGCTTTCTAAGGCAAAGAATTTTTATATAGTTTGGAAAAGAATCAGTGTGATCTATCCCACTGACAAGATGGTGAAACCTTGAGCCAAGAGGGGATCTTGCTCTTGCTCTCTCTCTCTCTCATGTGCACACATACACACACACACATGCCCGCACGCACACATACAGAGCTTGCAAACATAGCTTCCATACCTTGAGGTCAATGTACTCTCAAAAAGTAGGAAGATACTCACAATGACATCAAACTTGGAATAAATATCCACAACCCGACCTGAAAGGCAGTCAGAAACAAGAGGAGACTGTAAGGCAGCTTCAACCACCTACATCAACCACCTCTCCCCAACATCAGATAAGCATCACAGTTTCTTCATTTCAGTAGTATAGTTGGCAAAGGGGAATATCATTTTATTGCTCCTATTACTTTAAAAAAATGGGAGCAAGAAAATCTTGCTGATCTGCTGCAAATTTCCCAGAGGTCTACCAGTAGATCCAAATCTACTTTTTACTCATCCCTCATCTACACTATGTCCCACAGATAAATGCATAGTGCTTGAAACCTAACTGGATTAAGAGAATTCGTGCATTTGCTCCACTTCCCCTACAACAGAGGTGGGCAGAAGGTGAGGGTGCTGCATTTGCCCCATTTTCTTCCAGTTCTCAAACCCCTCTGACCTACATCCACCCACATTTACAAAAATATAGGGTCACTTCCAGTTTTATAAAAAATACCATTTCAGGCTTAAATAAGATAATGTGGGAGCGGGTAGCATTTAAATGGAAACTTCCACCCCAGGTGGCCTCTGTGTGATTCTCCACTTGGGGCCAATCTTTTTTGGTGGTGGTGACTAACAGGGGAGCCCAGGGACCGGACAAAAATGCCACGTGAGTTGCCCACAGCCCTCAGGCCCCACATATCCCATCCTTGTCCTTTAACTCTGTAATGCTCACCTGACTCATCCACCACAGGCAAGGCAGAGACACGGTGCTGTACAAAAATGCCCAGTGCAACATAGATCGGGGTATCAGTGTGCACCATGGCAATGTTTTCATAGGTGCCGATCTTCAACTCCTCTAGGGTTTTGGACATAAACTCTGGCTTAGGAAATTCTGCAATCTGTGGGAAAAGAGGAAGGAAATTCTTAAAGCAATTTAGGGTTCTGTGGCCAAAAGGAACACAGTGGCACCTTACAGCTGCACTAAGCTATTCAAGGCCAGAGACCGGGGAGGAAACTCTCAGCCAGGCTAAACAGGAATGGCCTGAAGTGGGGTAGGAACACTCACAAAAAGCTTGAGGAACTTCAAGATGCGTTTATGAGTCAGGATGTACAGCGTGTTCCCTGAATCCGGATCAATGACTGGAAGTCGATGGATCTTGTTCCGGATCAAAGAAGTGACAGCGTCATAGAGGCTGGAAGTCACAAAAAGAGAAAGGGAGCATATCACAAGGGCGCTAACATGTTAGTTTTCTCTCTGTAGCTATGTATGTGTCAAAAGCAGCTCATAGAGTAAAAGGAGAGGGGAGTGAGGATTCCCTGGATCTATCTGCAAAGCTGGAGAAGGTTGGCTCCAGTGGCATTGGGAAGGACTTCTGGATTCAGCTCTATATTAATACATAGCTTCTTCTATTCCAAATATTCAGAGCAGGTACAATCAACTACACATTTTGAAGAGGGAAGGATACCATTATATTAACAACTCAGAACAGTTTGCCTTCACAAGCTGACTGGGAAGGGTAGCAAGATAATGCTTCTTCCTTACATGCCTGTCCGTGTCCTAATATTATTGACATAGGACTCCCTCTTTTTCTGAAGCTTGCAGGACAGCTACAAGTGAGGGAGCTTCTTAGTGGTGGATGCTTCAGGTATTTAATACTCTCCTCAGTGAATTTTTTTCCATGCCCAATTTTTTTTTCCAAGTCTATATGAAGCATTTCTTTCTCTGTCTCTGTCTCTCTGCATCTTTAACCTTTTGTTTCAACCCCTATGGCACTTTGGTGACTTAGCTCCTGTACCAACTGTTTTTAACTCTTTGCCTGTATTGCCTTCAGTTATACTGGGGGGTTTTTAAATGGCTTTTTATTTTTGCAGATCTGGCTTTTTATTCCTGCCAGTTTTATATCCACATTTGGTGATTTCTGCTAGATTTTACTGCGTAACTATTCTGCTTTTTAGAGAGGGGAAAGGACGGAGGGAGGATGGGAGGACATAGGCATGCAAGGTGGGGGTCATGATCTCACGGACACATTGCATATTGTCCAGGTATCCTCTAGCTTTTAGGCAAGTGGTCCCAGAAATATCTGTGTGTGTATATGCATGTGTGTGTTTTACCTTTTAAATGTATCACTTTACAAATGTGCCAAAGTCTACAACAAACTGATGCAGTAAGGGCTTCGCAATTACAGAGCAGGTAGATCAAAACACAGCTATGCCTTAACCCACAAAATCCAAAAGAGGCATCTTGCATTGAAAATGTGGTTCCTCTTTCTTAAATGAGAAAAATAATTTTCTTTTATCTCTGTTATTTAAGATGAAGCCAATCACATCATGACTGAAACTTGATATGACCACAAAAAAGTCAAATAAAATAGCTTCAGGCCTTACATACAGCCTGCAGGCCAACATTTGCCTGTCTCTGTCCTGAGGCGAGGCACATTTCTCAGCCTCAGTTCCCCATCTGTGAAGCAGTAACAGTCACCTTGCCCTGACAAGATTCCTGTGACAGAAATTCTAATAACAGCCATAAATCAGTAATTATTATTGATGCATAATAATAGTAATGTACTCATAACAACTGCAGAGTTTGTGGTCAGATAATTAAATTATCTGCTAATTTATCCTGGTTTCTTAGGGACAGACTCTTCATGCTTTCAAAGAACATCAAGGCAAGGAAACGAATGAGAGAAAAGCATGAAGATGGAGTCAGCTTTACCGAGGGAAGAGGTAGGCATACAACAACTAGCAAAGAACAATGTGAGACACTGAATTTCTATTGCTGGTAAGCCTTCTCTAGAAATTACCCAGTCATTTCTAAGCCCTTCCCTATAACTAAAAGAACTAGAAACTTAGCTTACAGAAGGAAAAGCAATCTTCTCAGGTTGCAAGATTCTGTAGTTCATATGGATGCATACAATATGCACTGCCTTGACCACACGGTCTTCTGTGCCTGCATATCAGACAATTGCTGTCATGCTCTTTTACAGGTTTTTGCAACACTGGATTCCTAACCAGAGCAGGTGAGAGAGATCAGAGTTAAAAAAAAATAAATAAAAGAGGCCAGGATGGGCCCATGTAGGGGAGCGCAAAGGTACAAAAAGGCTGAAGAACTCAATGAATTAGTTGTGGTTTTGGCAGGGGGTCATTGGGAAGACTGTCAAGAAGCAGGAGCTCAGCAACATGGCAAAAAGTTAGACACAGACCCACATTGGTGGGCACCTCCTACCTGGCGCTGGGCGAAATGCAGACTAGTGGCTTGAAGGAGTCCTGCAGGTAGACCTCTGTGGGGGGACAGAACAGAACCAGTAATTCAAGACACATCCAACTGGAAAGAGAGGAGAAAGCACACCGATTGTGCTTGTGGAGAAAGGGAAAGTCTGTAGCTGTTCCCGATGGCTGGAAGGGGACACTGGAAGGTCTGTGGTCAGAAACGAGGAAGCAGAAGAGGTTTGCCTGCTTCTTCATTCTCTGACTTCCTAACCGCCAAGTTGTGACATCCAACACTTCTTTCACTCTTGTCTCATCAGAAGCATCCCATATGCTGGGAACGAGGAACACAGAGCCCTCTAGATGTTCTTGGACTGCAGTTCCCATAGTCCCTCACCACTGCCTATGATGGTGAAGCCCAACACCAGCCAGCGGGTTAACTGCTGCCACATTCTCTTTGCCCCAACATCTATTTCCTCCTTACCTCGCCATGTTTCGATCTTGTGCTCCTCCAGCTCATAGATCTGCACCTGAACATACAAGAAATAACACAAGGCATCAACCCAGAGAAAGCCATCTTTTCTGCTATCTACCCCTGCCTATGACAGTGTGGACTTTAGCTGGCTCTGAGAAGTTACAACACGATTTCATTGCCTAGTTATCAGAAGTCTTCCCCTGGCAATATGAGGGCATGATCCAGTTGACTACAGCTCTGGCTTCCAAAGGATGAAATGAATCTCTTTATAACAGTTGACAGGGAAAGCAAAAATTTCTCCCAGCTCCTTTCTGGTCCAGTTTTGAGTCAAGCTTGGCCTAGCTAGCAGCGTGCTCATCCAAACCAAGCTACTTTGTTCCCAAACAACTTTAAAAAGAACTTGTGAAGTGTTAAGGTATGTGATGAATGGAGGGCTCGGTACTATACCTCATTAGATTTCATTGTGTGTTTTTGAGTTGTTACCATTGGCCTCTATTTTGTATAATTTCTTTCCTAGGAGCCACTGTCATTCAAGGTGCAGGCCATACATTTATTCAACAAACCACTACAGGCATATCTCAGCTAACAAAGCCACTCACAAAGAAGCTCCTTTTCACAAAGTTTTTTTAATTTCTACCCAGCTCCCATTTTCTTCCTCATCCTCTGTCTAGCTGGCTTTTATAGCAGCATCAGCACTGGGAAGATGGTGAAGGAAGAAAGAGAAACACAGACTTTTGGGACCCGGTTGCAGCAATAAACAATGCAACAAAGCTTGAGCCTGAATTCTACTGTAGCAGATTGTACTGTAGTGATGCATGCCTGCCTGAAACAGGCAAGGAAAACAGTAGCTGCTTTTGGAATCACTTACAGAGCACGTGTGAACAGCAAAACAGAGGGAAAAGGGCAAAGCAGATGAGCCTGCTTCCCCAGCTGCTGCCACCATGTTTAAAAAGCACAGATCCAACTAAAATGGAAATCATAAGAAAAGTGGAAGTAGGCAAATGAAAAAGTCATTCCTGGATGCATTTTGGAAGAAGCTTCCAAGTGGTCTTTTGGCAGGTTCAACATGCTTTTGTCTACTTATGCAAGGCTCATCTGATCTGGTTATACATTTCACACATGCATACTGTTAGTTTCAACTAAATGGTTTGCTGAAACACATTGAATTGCTCTTCTGCTTTGTGGTACGTACAGGAACCTGTCCCTACTCTCCATGTTATTTCTGCCTCTGGTACCAAATTTTCTGTTAAAGAACTAGTGCCCAAGAATACATCCACATTGTTAACTGAACTATGCCTGTATTTCTAAGCTTCTCAGAGTCTCACGCAAAAATCTCATTCTCTAATCCTCATGCTTCACTCACACATTTTAAAGTTTTCCCAGAATTCCCAGAATGCCCAGAATTCCCCAGCTAGAGTGACCAATGGCCATACTGGCTGTGGGATTCTGGGAGTCTAGTCCAAGCTCTGTTTCAGGAAAAAAAATAGATTACAGACTCATTTAACACTAGAGGAAGGGAAAGACGACGCTCTAAGCGTACTTACCATGGCTGATTTGTAGTAGCGATGCAAGATGTTGATGAAGTCTGTGATTGTGAGCATTCCTATGGACGAAAGAAGATATGGAAAGGGATTTACTCCTGCCAACAGGCAATTTAAGAAAGCCTGGGAGAAGAAAGGAAGAAAAGGACAGGAAACAACAGGGCCACACTGAGACAAGCAGTGGGCCTTATCCAGAGGTGGGAAAAGTGTGGCCCACTGGCAGCCTTCAGCCCATGGACACTCCTTATACAGCTCCTGAAGACTCCAAGAATTAAAAAAAAAGTACAATTTTGGAATGCAAAACACCCAAAAACTACACCTAAAGTCTTCCCAAATGCAAGCAAACATACAAAACTGCCCTCTTCAAAGCCCCCTCAAAGCTCCCAAATAACTTCTTTCCACTGTTTCACCTTTAAAACGGCGACAGGAAGTGACATTACTTATGATCAACATTTTGAAGGGAATATGCAAGGAATACAAGGTATTCTGGTATGTTCTGGGGAGGGGGATACCCTCCAAAGCGGGGTGGGGTGGGGACTGGTCCCTGGCATCCACATAGTTGCCTACCTCTGCCCCAATCCACGTCAGGTTTAAGAAGCCACTTCACTACCCTCAGAATGCAAAACGCTCTAACGCCTGTGCACTTGAAATTTAGGTAGGACATGGTTGTTATTAGAGCCTGAGGCCTAAAGCTATGACTTGCTTAGCTTATGCATGAATCCAATAAAAGATACTTACCCACAAAGCTTTGGGTTTTGCTGTCCCAGAGTGGGGCAGCCCGTACGCCATTGGTCACCAGTGCAAAGAAGGCTTTCTTTACCTACAAGCCAGACAAATAGACAAAAGACAGCTTGTGATAATGGGGCTTTCCATTATCTAGGCTTATCGAAGGGAGATACTTCCCTCTTCAGGTAAACCAAGGGTTAATGAGATGTTAGGATTACATCAAGGGTCACAGGGTGAGAGTTGACCAACCAAAAAGAAAGGGTCAGCATCACAGGTCACAAGGTGAGAATTGACCAACCAAAAGGAAAAGAGGTGGGCATCTTGGAGAGGCTTCCAGATCCTTCCAAGGAGGAAAATATAAAACTTCTGAGAGGCCATGTGGCCAGAGAGAGACACAGAGAGAGAGAGAGAAAGAGAGAGGGAAGAGCTGGCCCAGTTGAGCTGGCAGGCATGCTGTGTCTCCTGGACCCCCCCTCTCTCCTCCTTTAGACCATCTACACCTATAACCTAATTGTGAGTAACTAGAAATAAGTAGTTAGTCGCATTAGGGATGTTGTTATTTTGGGAATTGGCTGATCTTAAGAATGTATCTGTGCTGTTATATCTGTTTCGTAAATTCTTGTAACTAAGTGCACCTGGGAGAGGGGAGTCTCCCAAGTATATATTGTTTATTTGCATGTCTTGATTAAAACACTTCTATAAACCTCCGTTTCTCTCCATTTCCACGCCAGGGTTGGCACACGCTACATAGGACCTCTCTCACTCAGGGGAAAGAGGAGGGGGAAGATCCTTACGCTTAGAGATTAGGCAGAGTCCCTCCTGTTCTGTCTAAGTAATTCATAATTCAGGGGGGTGGTGGCAGCATACCGATAGAGTTGGGGAGATTGCCAGTCGTTCCATGCGTGGAAGTCAGCTTTGGAAGGCTGGCAAGAACCCTAGTAAAAGCACTGGGAATTTCCAGTCTTGCAAGGCTGGAAGTCAACTTAAGAGACTGGAAATAAACCTACAGTGTCACACAGCTCCTCAGTGCAGCTATGATGCAGCACTAACGCAGTGTCTTCCATTCAAACTATGCATAATGAGCTTTCATCTCCTCTTCTTACTAAGAAAAAAGTAATGGAAGGACCAAATCTGGATCCAACCCACTGTATATCCTACTTTGTTTGTACTTGACATTGGAATATTAACACATCTAATTTTACCACATTTAGTAGCTAGGACATTTCATTATTTTTACCTTCCCTAGTTTACTTTTCTTCTTTGCTGTTTTTCATTTGTGAACCAGATGTACATTCTTGTACATTTATAGATTTTTATTTATATAGTTAAGGTAACATAATGGAAAATCTAATATCAACTGTAAGTAAAACATCTCATTTTTAGCATATTTCTACCCTCTTCCAGTATTTAGTTACCCTGTTATATTGCCACTGCCTACAAAAAGAACCATCCTTAGCCATTTAACCATGCCACAAAATACCATTTCCTCCCTTAAACATTTTATATCTCTTCCCAAAATGTCCACCTATATTGCAGGGAAATTGGAGTAATACAGCAGAGGAGAGTGTACTTCCTCACTCCTTGCCGAGTACAGTGCACGAGGAAACCAGTCAGGACTGTGGTTCTCAACCTGTGGTCTGTGGATCCTTGGGGTGGCCACAATGACCTCACTGGAGGTCCACAAAGGCTGCCCCAGTGACAGCAGCTCTGGGCTCATGATGGCATGGTGCCACTTACTGCCCAGCTCCACAGGATGGTAAATGGATGGCTGAAGCACATGTTCCCCACTCCCCTGCAGGTTTCTTGCCTTGGGGGAATGGCAGCACTCTCCTGGGAAGGAGCAGAGGTGGCTGCCTGGGCCTTAAAGCCAAGCTCTCCCCTCCACCAGTGTCGCTTGGCCCCTCCCCAAGGCTCTGGTCAACCCCCAGAGCACCACCCAACTGTTGATAGCCTGCCCTCCTGCTGGACTCACCTGGCCCACTTCAAACCTGTATTGAGCAACTCACCTTTGGACTGCCACACCCCCTAGAGATGCTTATTTTGACCATGGGACCAGAGGTGAGAAGGGGAAAGGGAGCTAGGCAAGCTGGCAGAAGAGGGAGCTAGGCAAGCTGGCAGCAGAGGTAGTGAAGGCCCAGGGAGGGGAAAGATTCTGTATCCCCTCTCACACATACAACCGGTCCTAGTGCACGTGTGCACACACACAGAGTATACACACCTTTCCCCTGGGGCACAGCCCCAGAGCAAGTCACTCCTTTGGGGCACTGCTCTGTCCCAAGGTGCGGGGCAGGCTTTGGGGTTCCCTCCAAGGTTGCTGCACCAGCAAGGTCCCCACTTAAAATTACATGCATGAATGCATGCCTAAAAGGATGCAGAAGTGTCTGTTTCTGACTGGCACACGAGGCAGGCAGTGTTGCCCCATCCCCACCGCCACCCCAGAGCACTTCCCCCTCTACGCTTCAGAAAGAGGCCCCTTCCTCCACTGAGGAAGGGGAACTTGGGCAGGGGGCAGGTGAATGAGGGGGGTGGAAGAGGAAGTCTCTCCCAGAAGGAGTTGCTGCCAGCCCCAGCACCTCCCCCACCTGGCAGGGAAAGTCGTAACAGGCCTCTGGCTCCTGCCTTGCCCTCCTGCTGTGTCCAGATAGTCCAGCAACAGGGTTAAAGCTAAAGTGGGATGGTGGCCACATAGGAAGGACAGCAAGCATCTGTGAAGGGAGAAGCAGAGGGCAGAGTGGGCCAACAAGCGCAGGCAGGCTGGCTGGCTGGCTGGCCTTCAGTGGGCAGACGCACATGTGCAAGGGGCAACCTGGCTGGAGGTCCCAGGCTTCCATCAGCCAAGCAATAAGGGTGGCCAAGTGCAAACCCGTGAGGGCTCCCAAAGTCACTCGTCCTCACCTGGGGAATTCTGGTGGTTTGTGCCAACAAAATATATTTAAAAGGAGCAGTGGTAAAGAAAAGGTTAAGAACCACTGGGTCAGGGGATTCCACATTTAAAAACACTGTAAATCATGAAAAGCTCCTCTGTCATGTAATGAATCCTCAGGGCTTGATTAATCAAGATTAGAGGAACCACTATTTTGAGGGCAAAGTCTCTAACAGCTTAAGAACCCTTAACTGGCGAGGATCTAAAAAAAAACAGGTTGGGCAAACTTTGGCTCACCAAATGTTGCTGGACTGCTGCTTCCACCAGCTCCTACTCAGCCCAGCCAGTGGTGAGGAATGCTGGGAGCTGTTGTCCAACACCATCTAAAGGGCCACATTTTCTCCACTCTGCTATATTTTCCAACACAAGTAACTTGTGACCCTCCTAATATTGTAGAAGTCCACCTCTCATCAGCTCCAGCCAACATGGTCAATCATCAGGTGTGACAGGAGTTATAGCCCAACAGGTAGAAGAGCCAAAAATTGCGTACTCTTGCTGTAAGGTATTAGGCAGCATAATCCTACAGTGCAAAGAGTTCAGAGAAAGGTTAATTTGGGTTTGAGAAAGCTGCTCATGTTGTAAAGCAGCAGACTCCGTAACACCTTAAGACTGTGAGGGTGTAGAGGGGAAGACAAAGGTGAGGTCACAGGATGTGAGCATGATAGGGCACACCAATGGTCCAAGGTCTTTTCCAGTGATGTGGACTCAAGTCAGTTGATTTGGACTCATTTCACTGACTTGTGAATAAATGACACACTGACCTGACTTGACTTGACTTGAGACTTGTATATTTTTAGTGACTGACTTGCTGCCCTTGGTTCAGTAACATAATACAATCATCCAGAGGCTTTATGACTTTGAATAACACTTCCATCAAGTTTTAACTGCTAGTCACACGATCTGTCTCAAGCCTAAAGTGTGGGTACATTTCTTGCAGGGAATCAAGAAATGTGTCAGGCAATGGGCTTGAGGCGGGGTTGAGGTCTGCTTGGCAGTCTGTCCCTGCTGCATATTGGAGGAACCTTCTAAAAATTTTCCTAATAGCAGAAGGCAAGAGCCACCCCCAGAGTGCAGAGTGCATTTCTCAGAGGGGAACAGCAAATGTGTTAGACAACAGGCCTGAGAAGGAAGGATCCTTAATGAAGAGTAAGAAGGATCGTATGCCCATTGCAAAAGCTGCAGACTCTTTTATGCCCATCAACACAAAAGCCTCCAGCCTGAGGAATAAGAAGTAAGATGGATCCTGTTCCTCACTTCTGAAGCTGCAGACCCTTGTAAGCCCACTGACCTTCCCATACACCCCAGCACCATGCATTTTTTTCCTGTAAAATTAGGTCCCAAATTTGAGACTTGACTTGAAAGTATCTTGCAAGGACTTGAGACTTGATTTGAGACTTGGATTAAAAGACTTAAATATATCATTGGTCTTTTCCCCACCACTAGATCCACATATGCTCCTTACTTTCCCTGAAGAGTAGCAAGGAACACATTACTAGTGTTTTTTAACCCACTGATGGCTAATGCTGACCACTTTGCCCTTAAGTGGCCAGGATTACATGACAGCCTGAAAGAAACACACATATACTCCATCTGCAGTCTTCTAATTGATATTTTCCACATATTCATACTTTCCTGCTACCAGGAGTTTTCCCAGATATAAAGATAGGCAGCCACCTCACTGTTTTAGAGGGAACAAGAATTGCTTCAGGACCTCTGTCTTGCTTCAGATTACTTGTTCTCTATGCTCTAAAAACAAATTGCTACCCACCTGAAGAGATGTGTCAAACACAACAAGCTTGGAACTTGTTGGGATGAGGTCATAGCAGCGATGAGACTTCATGAAGCATGTGTAGATGCTGCTGTTGGAATCCCCATCTGCTGTGAGAAGGAGATTTGAGGGAACTATGAACACAGATGGCCAACAGATACATCCCCTCTCAAAATACACAGAAAACAAAGTAAGTAAATTAGGATTTTTAAGGAGCAGTGGTTTATGGAAAGCAAACAAAAGTTTCTAGGACAGAGCTCCCACTAATCAGAAAGCCTCAACAATGAATTCAAGGCTCTCTTGTAGTTCCAGTTATTCCAGTTCCATTTCATATAAAGCACCATCACTGTGCATGACACTCTGCAGAATAATATAAGTGAGAAGGGAGGAAAAATCCCTTTACCAAGGACAATATACCAGACATCATATTATAATTGTGGAGCTATTTCCTTATTTTTTTAAAAAAGTCTGATCTGCAGAAATTAGAGAAATCAAGCAAATCTACCCTTTCCTGCCTGAGCGGTCTTCTTGGCTGTGACACCCACAAAGACAGAGTCCAGTTGGCTTAGCTCCCTGTCACTCTCAAATCCAGAAAAACAGCTTACATTAAAATATATGTGTGGCTGGTTTTCTTCTACCACACGTGCTGTGGTGTGCCACAGCCACCGCTAGCCCAGCCATAAAGCAGATGTCATCTGAGGGTGTTCACTGCTTATCCCCTAGCCCAGGGCTGCATTTCCAAACCCTTGCAGATATTTTGGACTTTAAATCTCAGCATTCCATGCTGGCAAGGGCTGATGAGAGTTGTAGCCTAAATTACCTAAAGAGTACAATCTGAGAGAGAAGGCTGATATAAAATCTACTGGTTCAGAGTCCACAAACCAATGATGTAATTCCTCACCCATAGTTTATTAAGACACTCACAGACAACGAGGACAATGTGCTCTAATTACTCAGGTGTTTTCACAGTCCTCCTGCACACATATAGACATATGTAGATTGCCCTCTAGTAAGTACTCCACAGAGCAGTCTTTTCCGACCTGGTAGCCTTTGGAAATTCTGAAGTATCATTCAGAGGCAGCAGAGACTACAGATAGTAAGGGCTGATACATCCAATATGGACCAGACTTGGGAAGGGCTAAGGTAGCCCTTTCTGATCATCTCACTCACCTTCTGTCAAAGGCAGGTTTTTCTCCAACCCACTCTCAGGAATGGTACCCTGCAAGAGAGACAACAAGGTCAAGGAGATGCTTCCTCACAACAAGTAATTCTTCTGACACCTTTTGCAGTAGGGCTCAGTTCCCCACAACAGCTCCCTTAACTGCAAAACAGAGCATAGGTTTGGGTCTTTGCCACCAGGCAGGTGGTTTCTGAGTCCTTGTTATCAGTTAATATGTGGCCATGCTGCTGTCTCATGGCATAGAAGAGTTAACTTGCATTAGTCACTTTATTGGATAAAGCATCCACTTTGCAGTTTGAAACTGGGAAATGATATGAAGTCTGAGAACCAAATGGGACAGTGAATTTTCCTCTGTTGTTACATAGTTCTCATCACTGTTAGGAGGAACGGGTCAGGCTTGAGCACTGTGATTAACCAGCTACCTACACAAACATACAACAGATTTGAATTGCTCAGCCAGGAAACTCACTTTGTCACTATGTGTTTGTCTGCACTACATCATAAGGGGCACAACCGCAGTTTTCTACCACATTAACTGGTAGTGGAATTGTGGGGATTGTAGTTTTGTGAGGAACTTAAAAATTCTCTGTTAGAGAGAGATTAGTCCATCCTCTTGAATTACAGCACTGGAGCTCTCTCCTGGGGGAATTCTTAAGTATCTCATCAAACAACACTTTGCAGGTTTCTGTAGGAAGGGGCCACAGCAGTTAAAGTGATATGAGACCAAGATAACTTCTGTAGTGGGGATACGCTCAGCCTAACCTCAGTCACTGGATTGTTATTAGAAGGTGGAAAAAATTCAGGCATACACAGACATCAAACTTTTTGGAAGAATACCCAGATACTCAATAGATAGGCCTCAGATCACGTGTGCCCACAAGAGGAGAGATAGCTCTCCTTTGATTCCAGAATGTAGCTACCTACCCTACAATGGGCTGAAACAGCTAAGTAAGGACAAGGCTTCCAACTACCCCTTCACTGTAAACCTGGGGACTTCAATTTAAGAGAGACATCTCTTTATAACAAGAGTAGGGAGGTTCAACACTGGGAAATGCTGACAGCAGCACTTCTACCATCTCTTTCCCAGCAGTTGGAAGGATGGAATTGTGTCTTCTATGGCTTCTGTCCCCTCTCCCACGAAAACTGCATAGCATTCCCACAATAGTCTACATTCTTACCAGGCCATGACAAAACCCAGCTGTTGGGGCCTCCAAGCCAGAAGGCTACTCACTCACTGCCACTTAGAAACTTGCCTGGAAATATTGACCAAGTTAAATAAGAAAGGGGCCAGGCCTGCACATAGGAGGCACCTGGAAAAGCACTTGGGGATTTAACCTAAACTCCAAGCAAAGATCCTTGTTACCAGAAAGGATTTGGCTGTCTCATACCAACACAGAACGCAGTGGCGTTGTCACCAGTAAACATGCAGTGAAACCAGAAAAGCAGGGTCCCTAAACAGATTGCACCAGCTGAAACTAAAGCAATTGCGTCCACTCTGTGTGAGTAAAAAACAGGAGTCTGGAAAGGTATTAGTGCACGAGAAACTCCTAAACAGGAACCACAAAAGTCTGATGTGTGCAAATTTTTTCCACCTATAAAGCCTTAATAACATCAGCAAATCAAGCATAATCCAGACGCAGTGGGGTAGACGGTAGCACAGGCATTCCTAAGAAGTATAACATTTATGGAGCTTCACAATACAGTTTTCCTAACATTCACACTGTAGGACAGACTCAATCAACAGGTAGCCTATATCCACATACAGACATACCCAAACATTTTTTAAAAAGAAGCCAGCCTCAAGCACTCTACCAAACGTTAATCAAGTTATGTTAAATGGTTGTGCACAACTTCCCACTAAAGAAATAAAAATGTTTTCAAGTGAGAGTGAATGAGGGGTGGGAACTGATTCTGTAATGTTAAAGTCTCTTCTGGATAACTGAAAAATTTATTGAAAATTCAGTAAAATTTTCATACATTTTATGATGGAGCTTGACCATCATCATTAATGGATAAGCAGATGTAACATCATGTCTGTAGACTTCTATGATCTTCCCCCATTCCAGAATACAGAGGTTTGCCACTCCTCGTACAAGGTGTATACCCAGCTCCAAGTTCAAGAACTGTTTGTTTTTCCCTTTTGCCTTTTTTTCCCAGATCTCATTTAAACTTGTCATTCCCCCCAGACAAACTAACCTTTCCAGTGTTCTGGGCGCATTTGCACAGAGATGCTTCTAGAGACCACATTCTCTCCATAATGATCTATCTGCATATATCTCCTGCCCCTTTAGTTCCAATAAACAGTAACATCAAACACTGTGAGCAGGCAAGCAATCTCATGTAACTTGAGCAGTACAGATAAACACACTCCTTTTACACAGGGACTAGCAGCTGTAGCCTTTGAGATGTTTCTGGTTCACAACGCACATCAGCCACAGACAGTATGTGAGGTACAACTGGAACTGCAGCCCAAAAACATCTGAAGAGCTACAGTTTTTTACTTCAATATCACCAATTCCACTAAAGCTCCATAACCCTTCCATACCTCCACGTCCAGCTCTTGACTTGCTTCCTGCAACACAGTCACTGCTGTGTAATTTCTGCATTTGCTGCCTGCTCACATTCAGGACAGGCTAGCTGTCACTCTTACTACAGTGACATACACTTCATAGCATTCATAGAGAATATTAATAAGAAAGGGGATTGGAAAGGAGAAGGTCACAGGCTCTGAAAGCAATAGCCTTTGCTTTGCAGCAATAAACAGCAGAGGTACACAGTGACATGGAAGAGGTACTGGACAGGGGGCAGGCACTCATAAGCAAAGTCAACTGAATTTAAGAAGCCTTGACCACCAGCAGGATGTGGGGAGGGGAGAGAATGATTTCCCAGAGGATAACAGAGAAGAAAACTACTGTGGTGCACCTCATTCCACCCCGCCAAACCATGCAATCCACAGAGGCTGGAACAGTCTTTGCAAATAAGTTATTTGTGATGGCAACAGCTGCGGTCAAGGTGGTTGCTGACACACAAGCTGAGAAATAGCTTCTTTGCTGAGACTGCCACAACTGCCAAAGCTCAAAAATGCACCAAGTGGAAGGGATGGAGAGAAACAGGAGTAAACAAAGTTGGACAACCCTCTTCGCCCCAGACAGAACATGAGGCAATAGGGCTAACCTACTATTCTGTACCAAGTTACACTGGAGTAAACCTCCAGTTACCCTTCCATCCTATGGTAAGTGACCATATGCACAACAGCCAGGCTCTTGTCTTTGGTGAAAACACTGCAGGTCTATTACAGTGACCTAACAAACAGTCCACTGTACCTCTGCAGATGACAAGTGGCTTTCAAGTCGTATTCCAAGCAATCTTCAGGAAACAGATTGTAATGTTGGCCAAGCTTCCCTGAAAGACATCTTGACTACCCACCAGCTGATTGCGCCTGCATACTTTCTGGAGCACACACTGATGTTCTCACAAGGCAGCAATAAGGCCTAGTGGGTTTAGGCAGATGCCTTACAGTCTGAAACTGACCTCCCAAGAACATGCCCAGGTATGCAATATTTAAAAGAAAAAAAATGACAAATCCAGCATTTGAAGGAATCTTAGTATGGAAACGAGAACTGCTTTGGTACAAAACTTAGTGCTATTTATCTCCACATCAGCTGGAAAGACACACTGAGATGGGCACAGAGGGAGATTAAATTGCTTTCTCTTCAGAGGACAGCTTTACAAAGGTGGGCACCATCTTCTTTGGGCGATGATTGCTCACTTGTAAAATGTAGGATAAAGTTACACCCCATATTGGCATAGCAAGGCAGAGTCACATTACAGAGCAACCTGTTTCAGAATGGAATGTGAGAAGCAACACAGACATGAGAGACCTGACTGGAGTGTAGTGTGAGCCAGGAATTCCCTAATTCGAATGACACTTCAGCCACGAATTTACCCACTGAGCAACCTTAGTCAAGGCCCTCAGTTTCATTTATCCCATCTGTAACACAGGGATGAGAACTTTGTCCAACCTTATCATGTAGTAAGATTCACTAGTGTAAGTGTCTACAAAACATTTTAAATGCTCAAGAACAGTGCTGTAATAATATTAATAGGCACACATATATGTGTGTGTGGATGTGCATATACACAGACAGCCCATATACACACGCACACACACATATAGTCACCCAATCAGCCACCCCACATTGTTTCTGGGGACAGCACTGCTGGAGGCAGCACTGCATTCCCTTTTTACAAGCATCTAGATAAAACAGCTTGCAGCAAACCTAAAGAAACTCAGGACAGTCAGAATATAACGCATTTCAAAATGATCCACAGAAAACATGGAAGGGCTGTTACTGAAGTGACAAATGCCTGCTGCCTCACAATAGCTCCAAGAACTTTTGAAAGTTCCCAGTAGTGGAGATCTGCTATTTCTAAAAAAGTAGACAGAACACCAAAATCTGAGTATACTATGGGCCCTTGAGAGGAGGAGAGGATATCTCCATAGAAGCCAGCCATAGTTCTTCTTCTACTGATGCCTGAGTTCAAATCCTCACTCAGCAAACTTGGGGCAGTTCTTCATGCTCAGCTCATTGGCTTGACAGGTTGAGAGCACAAGAAAACCCTCACAGACCCTGTTCTGAGCTTCTTATATAAGTGGAAATTTACCTTGGATAAATATCATTTCATAAAATAAGCTTCTTAAAGGAGACACACACCCATGTTCACCACCTACCACAACATAATCCAGGTTATTTAAATCAAATGTAACTGCCCTATTAATTGCTCTTTAAACCAAGAAGAAAGAACATGTAGTCCTCCAGATATCTTTAAACTGCATCTTCCAACATCTACCACCACAGTGTTAGCTCAGCCAGATGGGAGCTGTAGTCCCACAGCAACTGGAGGGCCATTTGTTTCCCCAAACTGATTAATACCCACCAACGTGGATGATTAAGCCTTAAGAGCAGGTTGCTCTGCTTTTAAAATATATTTGATTAGATGATACTCTTGATCTGTATTGGCAAGTTTGAATCCACAGTCACTCAAGTGAACTCTCAGCTCCGGATCTCAAGACAGTTTGCCATGAATACACTAGACAGAAAGATCTTTCTTGGTTTCAATTAATCTTTGAACTGAGGATTCAAGGAAGACTACAGCAACATCTGATCTTAGAGATGAAGGAAATGCTTCTTTAAAACTTTCTTACTAGCTGCTGCAAGGCTCCACATCTACACATTTCAACTGTCGAATAAAATGCCCTGTGGCCTTGATGCTCTTAACTAGGCAGGCCTACTAAAGAATATTAAGAGAGATTAGTTGGTTACCGTGACATCTACAGAGGAACTCAGCGAAAAGCCACGATCGGTTTGCCTCAGTCCCGCCGCCCGCAATATGGGGATATACTAGCAAGCGGGCCCATATCATATCATATCGACAGTCGTGCTTTGAACATAGAATGTTCTGTTATGTTATAAACTCATAAATGTTACGAGTAACAGTCACATGTATGCACGCCAAGTCCAAGACACGCCGGTGGGACACAATCCTCCCAGGAGCCATATGGGGAGAGACGGGGGGCGCTGATCTCCATCAAGGATTGGAGGGAGATCCTTGCAGAAAAGGGAAATCGGGCGTAAAAGGTAACAAGAACCGGGTCAAGCAAGCGTCTGAGCTCGCCTTCACTTACCGCCTCCATTATCCCTGTCTCTGTCCCCCGCCGCCCTTACAGCGCAGAGTGCGTCTGCCGCTACGCTCTCGCCGCTCCAGCTTAACCTCCACTTCCGGTTTGACGCATTGCTGCCCTCACTTTCGCCAGTAAGGAAGACACGTGAGCGGAAGAGAATGGGGGAAAATTAAGTGACATCGCTCTTGTACTCCTCAAGCGAAGTCCTTTTTCCCCCTTCTACCGCTGCGGTTTCAAGTTATTAATACTCAACGCATAGGGTTTAGATGAGGGCCATTTCTGCCCTACAGTGTTATAATTCCACTTTTCAACCTCCTGTGGAATTCTGGGGTTTGTAGTTCACTGAGGCCCAAGAGCTCTCTGGTTGAGAATTCTGAAGGTCCCTCCCTAAACTGCAAACCCCAGCATTCCATAGGGTGTTGAAAGCGGAATACTGGCACTGCAACAGTGTAGGGCGGCAACGGGTTTAGCTTGGTTGTTCCCTCCCCTTGTCTATGGACAATTCCTACAAAGAACCGGGAGAGGGCGGTATGGTGTGAGATTCGGAAATAGGGTGACTCACCCCTGCTGGGAGTCAAAGAGTGTTAGGATCGTAAACGGAAAGCAGGGTTATTATACCTCTTGTCGTTTTTTGACTGCAAGGAACAAGTGAGGTCTGAGACATATTTTCCAACACAAAGCACGAGAAAGCTGCCCATCTCACAGAAGGCAAATCGTAGCTGGTCAGGATAATTCCCACACAAACGGATACATGCCAGTAAAGCACTGAACAACGCAAGAGGCTTCTTGTTAAGCGCGTTCAAGTCGCTTCCGACTTTTGGTGACCCTGTCACGGGGTTTTCTGGGGCTGAGCGTGTGTGGACACCCAAGGACACCCAAGGACACCCAGCGGGTTTCCATGGCTGAACAGGGCGTCAAACCCTGGTCTCCAAGGCCATAGTCCCGTGCTTAAACCACTACGCCACGTTTCCACCTTGTTCTTATTTCTGGAGGGCTGAACGCGCTTCCTAAATGAGAAGCCGGGTTGCAACTGCCTGCCCTTGCTGTTTTCTTGCAGTTTTCAAAGTTCTGTCACAGCACAGAAAGGGGGCAGACAAATCTACAAGGACACTGGAGACCGATTTATTTAAGCATGCGCTTTCATCAATACCAGTCCACTAAATGTCCGTATCAATCCACTGATTAGTTCTCAGTATCAGTCTCCTGTCAACCCAGCATCAACTGACTGACAATATCAATCCACGAATTAAGTGGATGTCAGTCCATAAATTGGTATAACCCACAAGCAATCAACATCACTCCACTAATGTAACAGGATGTCTCTATCTTCGCACACAGCCCTTTGAAGAGTTACGACCCTGGTCACAATTTACATTTTTCTGTATCATGTTACATTGTACAACTGTATAACTATGTGTAAAAACCAATAGCTTCAATAGCACTCTACCAGTGTATATACAGGATTAGAAGCTCCAAAATTTCACGCTAAAATAAATCACTTAAGCCATTTCAGCAATACACTGTTATAGTGTTGTCATTCTACTTTCAACATCCTGGGGTTTGCATTTAGAGAGAAGCATTTAGAATTCTCAGCCAGGGAGCTCTTTGGCCTCAGGAAACTACAAACCCCAGAATTCCACAAGATGCTGAAAGTGGAATAATGGCACTATAACAGTGCAGTGTGGAAAGGCCCACAGTTATAGCCAAGGGGCACAAATATGGTGCCAGTCCTTTGCATATTAGAAAACAAGGATCCCTCCACATCAGATAGCCTGAGCAGTACTGCTGTAAGTTATATTCAGAGGAAGGCAATGGCAAAGCACCTCTGAACAAATCTTGACAAGAAAACCCTATGAAATTCATGAGGTCATTGTAAATCAGCAGGTGAACTGAAGGGACATATATTACATTAAGCACAGTTGTGCCTACTTCTGAGTAAGCCGTCATATGTAGGGTTGCTACAACAGTGCTACGTGACTTGAAAGCTTGACTACAGTCCTATGAATGCATGCCTTGGAGAAGTTCCACTGAATGTTATGGGCCTTACCTCCAAGGAGACACGCACAGGATTGCATGGCAAGTCCACAACCCTCTGCATAACTGCCTGAATGTAAATGCTCTACCAAACAAAGCAGGACTCCTATTTCCATAAGTCTTCATAAGAGCTAGTCTGCATGCTGGTAACTTGCCAGTGCTGCTCCATACTAAACATACAGACTATTTTATCAAAGGCTGTTTGGGTTTCAGACTGACCAGTTGCTCAAAGGGCTTCCCACTGTGTCCCTGCATGCTATAGAGTTTTGGGTTTTTTTTCTTTCCTATTATCCATAGATGTGGGAAATTCATATCATCATAGTTCTGGCAGTTTCCCCACTACACTGTTATGGTGCTATCATTCCACTTTCAACATCCTGTGGAATTCTGGGGTTTGTGGTTTACTGAGGCCAAAGAGCGCTCTGGCTGAGAATTCCAAAGGCCCGTCTCTAAACTGCAAACCCTAGGATTCCACAGGATGCTGAAAGTGGGACAACACCACTATAAACAGTGCAGTGCGGAAATGCCCTCTGTTCCCATTGAATGTGTTTGGATAGTTCAGTCTTCTAACGCTGATGCAAGAGAATCTCTTGCCTTCAGAGGCGACTGTTCCTTGCATTTCTGCGTGAACTTTTTGTTCCGACCCAGACTTCTTCTTCCCGTCAGAAAACACAGGGAAACAGGGCAAAAGCACAAGCCCTGGAATCCCCTGAAGTTCCTTAATTCCTCCTCTTGGATGCTTTATAAAAGAACCCTTTCAGGATGCTCTTTCGTTTCAGGGCAGGTAAACAAGCCGCCACCCTAAACCTCAAAGAGCCTCTTGGCTAAAATTGCAAGAAAACTCAACTTGAGCGCTCGACGCCGGCTCGCCTGAGGTTTCCACGCCCCTGCGTGGGGGCAGAACAGCGAATCACATGTTTCAGCTCAGGAGGGCAGAGAGGGGGGCCCGCGCCCGCCTCCGCCTCCGCCTCCGCCTCCTCCTCCTCCTCGCCTGGAAAGGGTTCGCGCAAGGCGCGCAGGATCAATGAGCCGCCAGGCGAAGGAGCCAGTCGGCGGCGGGGCGCTGGACCGAGGGCACGTCGCGGGAGGCGGTCGGGTGAGCGGGGAAGGGAAGCGTGGCTGCGTGCTGTCGTCTCGCTGGTACTTCGGCTCCCCCAGGTTGGTCGGCCAGTTTATGGAAGCTAAAAGGGGTCTGGGTGGCCCGCTGGGTTGGACCCAGCTCGCCTTTCCTTCCTTGCTTCCTTCTTTCTTTCTTTCTTAATCCTGCCCTGCTCCGGGAACGGAAACAGTGGAGTGGGGCGCGGCAGAACAAAACGAGCGACAGAAAAATTTCTGATCCAGCAGCGATCGCGTTGACGTGACGTGGCACTGGACACGGGTGGGGAGCGTATTGGGGGCCAGGCGGCTGGACAGAGTGAAGGGGCTGCGTTGATTCCCTATCCTGAGCCCCTTCCTCCCCCCCGCTTCCCCAAACTAAGAAACGGACGCTTCGGCGACTGTGTGGCATAGTGGTTAGAACGAGACGAGGGAGGGAGAGAGACCCAAGCTGACATTCCCACTCAGCTGCTGGGTGAAACTCATTGGGTGGCCTCTGACCAAACCCTGCCTTTCAGCCTCACCTGTTTTACAGATTTATTGAGAAGATAATCTGGGCAGTGAACAGTTGTGGGTGTGTGCAATCGGTGCACTGCCTTTATATCCTTGTAGGAAAGGCTGGGTGTAAATGTCAGAATTCAGGACACACACACATACAGCGTAAAGTGGGCCATGAAATGCAGGACCCAGGATGCTGAAAGTGCCATAGGTTATCCCCATCTCTTGAAGGATTATAAATGCAAAGAGGAATCCTAGTAGTTAATTGGAAAAGAAACTCCACTCCACAGCATCTTCTCACCCCACTGTTTTCTCAGCAAGACTCCACACCACCTCCACCAAACAGGAGACCCAATAGCATCTTCAGCAGTTACTTTTTCTCTTGCCTCCCTTCCAAGGGACTGGACTGCTGAGGTTTCATTTCTCAATGTCACATGTAACCTCCCCATATATGCCACTGCAGCTTTTTTTGTTATGAGAGCAAAAGAGGTATACCAGGATACTGGGCCCTGATAATATAAAGCACCTCTAGGCACTGCTTCTGTGCAGGTCTGTGAGTTTGAGGTGCTCCTTTCAAGAAACTCCAGTGGAAGGCTTCAAAGAGCCCATCAAATTCAGCTCCCAGCAAACTACTCTCTTATAATCCCATTATTACCATTTTAATATAGAATCCAAAGGGTAGCAGTTGGTGTGTTAGATTTGGACACTGGAAGACCAGAACTCAAATCCCTCCTGGGCCATAGAAACCACTGGGTGACCTTGAGCAAGTGACATTCTATTGGCCTCATAGGAAGGCAAAGGCACCACCACCCCCCGCAAACAAATCTTGTCTTAGGCTCACCATAAATCTAGTTTTGCCTTAGGCTCACCATAAGTTCGAAATGTCTTCAAGGCAGACAACAATAAATAATGATAGAATCCAGGTCCAAAATCCCAAGGGCCTTCTCTGTAATCCAGAGGCAGAAATTATGCAACCCTCCAGATGTACTGAATAGCAATTTCCAGGGTTCATCACCATTGGCTGTGTTAGCTAGGTCTGCTGGGAGTTGTAGTCCAGCAACAGTTGATTCCTACCCCCACTATAGTCCCTTAAACCCCATTTATTTCCATGTACTTCTTCAGGCCATTTGGAATCTGTTGGTGCCATGACTTCTCCCAAAGTTGCCATTGCCCAAATCCCAACCATTTTCTTGGGAAACATGGCACTTAGGAAGCATATGTCTCATTTGCCACATTGTTTCCCAGCAGAACCACTGAGATTTTTGCAGGGTTGACAGAAATTTCGTCAGTGCTGGAGACTATATCATGTTGTTTCTCAGTATACCCCCCAAAGGCGGGGGAGGGAATGATTAGTGGCAGCCCTTGGCTTCCATGTCAGTAGCACTCTGGGCTTTACTTTAGACATTAAAGGTGCTGAACTTACTGTAGAGGTATGATTCAGCACCTTGGATAGCTCATGTAATACTTGAACTAAATCCTGAAACCCTATTGCACTGTGCAGATATAGCACTATGATTCCACTTTAACTGTCATGGCAACAGCCTATGGAATCTTGAGGGGCATTTAGGATCCTCGGACTGAGAGCTCCTCCACAGAATGCAGCCAAGCCAGTTATAGTAGACTCATAGTGCTATAATTCTGTAGTGTGAATGGGCCCTGAAAGCAGGTTCACACACCCAACTGACGTGAAAGCCCTAGCCACTAATGAATATTGGGATGATTCAGGAATTGTGAGAGCTTTAATAGATATTTATAAAACACATTGCAAAGAGAAAATGTATTAAACTCAGCTGTGCTTTTTAATAAGAAAAGTTTTTAGTGATAAATTTGACTCTATATTTGCTGGAGGAAGCCATGGGTCTTGTGCCCCCACAGAGCTGCCCCCGCCCTCTGGGCTCAACATTTAATAGCTTCTTGGCCAGAATGGCTTTTTAGATGAGGGAATGAGAGGCTCCCGTCTCTCAATTCCTCCTGTCTATTTCTCCCTCTTTCTCCTCCCTCTCTCCTGGACCAGTCCTTCGTAGGCTATCAGATATAGTGGGGGGGGGGACTAGCAATTATTTTTTTTCCAATGTACCAGCACCATATTAGTGCTGTTTCCCTACAATTGTTTCTTTCTTTCCAAGGACCGACAGCCATCAGCTTAAGGACCAGAATAGGTCCAGAGACCATCACTTTGAGTAGAAGTATCTGAAACCATGGCTGCTCTTCTGAAGAGCCTGCTTGCTGCCTCAGAGAAGGCAGCGCATATTGCCCAGCTGTGTCGCCAGGAGGAGGCGCTCTTCAGCTTGCTCATTGAGGAAAAGCGAGGGGCAGAAAAGAACAAGAAATTCCTGCAGGACTTTAAGACACTGGCAGATGTGCTCATCCAAGAAGTCATCAAGCATGATGTAGGAAAGGAGGTACATGCTGGGTAAAGAGCCCCAGAACCCTGTAGGAAATGTCACAAGGGGTTGTCTAGCAATTCTGAGTCAGGGGTTGGGGTAGATGACAGAACCAGAGAAGTAGCACCTTCTGCCTCATGGTGGTGACAACATAGTTCTTTCCCCCTTTTCTTCCTTCGAAATTAGGATGGCTGCTGATGGGTGATGACACTCATGGCAATGAAACAGTGAATCTACTCTGGGTTTTAGTTTGAACTTTAAAGATGCTATCCATCCACAAATCCAGACAGTAGGGTCAATACCCTGAATCCACAAATCCACAAAGTAGGGTCAATGTCTTGAATCCACAAGTAGGGTCAGTGCTACAAGCCACAGCAGTCAACACCTCACTGACATAGTCATCTTGGCCACCACTGATCACAGCATCCTCAGGAACTGAGATGGAGCTGCACCTTGTGGTTGAGAAACAAAGGGCTTTACAAACAACAGGTACAAAAGCAGAAGGCAGTTGTGTACTTAGGACAGGGGTGGGGTGGGTGTATCCCTCCAGGTGCTGGACTGCATCTGTCAGCATCCTTAGCAAGTATTGCCAGTGGTGATAGATGAGGGAGCTGGTTCTCCCACAAAATCAAGAAGTAGAAGTTTCACATTCTCTTCCCCCAACTCAGGATGTGCTTTCATCCATAGAGTTGTACTGTGTGTTACATGTTTTTCAAGCTTTTCATACAATTATCTCAATAATCCTCAAAATAATCCTATGAAGTAGGATAGTATTAACCCACATTTCAGATGGGCTGGTAGGGGTGGGGCAGGGCTAAAGCTGAGAGAGATACTACCTTGAGAGAGAGAATGTAGTAATTCATGGATGAAGTGAGATTTGAAATGGCTGGAGGGGGTAGTATTCTGGGGCACACTTCCCTTGTTGGCCTTAAGGAAGTGGCTGTGAACACAGTTCCCTGCCCCACTCCTGTGTCCAAACACTGGGAGTGGGAACTAATTGAATAGCGTGATGTGACCTGAGGGGGATACAGAAGTCAGGCTGACATTTTACAGCAGACCAGTCATTTGACTACTGCTGTGTTACAGGCTGACATCTACATCATGACACAAGGCCTATATTTAGGAGCAGGGCACACTGGTGGACCAACAGTCAAGCCTCAGTCTTGTTTTTGGGGATTCTGTCTGACCACTAACAGATACCCTTGGTCCCAAAGGCCTCCCTCAGTGTATGACTGAGCCACTCTTATCGGAAAAGGGCTCAGGGATTCCTGGATGAGCAGAGACTCTCTCTGAGAGTTCACCTCACCTCTGCATCCTCACCTCACATCCTAGTGTGTATAAGACACGCTCAAGTGGAAACAACTGAAGTGCACAAAGGAAAACTTCCTTGAGAGCCTCTCTTACAGTTAACATGGGCTGAGGAGACTTCAGAGTCCTTGGTCATCTTCTTGAAGAGCCAAAAACAGAGATAGAAACCATGGCCACCTTAGAGTCCCCCTGGGAATGAAGAGCTTAAAGAGCTTTTTGCAGGCAATGTCAAGGTGTGTATGGGCGGGACTGTCTCTGCTCCCAGTTTCAGTCTTGGTCTGGCAGCCTTTGCTGATTTCAGAATGAATGGCTGGGAGTTAGACATTCTGGCCAGGATTGATCCAGAGTGTGGAAAACTTGGCAAGTTGTCTTTTTAGACTGCAAGCCCTAAAAGCCAGCTGGCTGAGGCAGGAAGTTCTAGGCCAGAAAGTAACTTCTCCAAGCTTTGGAAGCAGCTGCCTGCTTCTAAACCAGTGGAGCATCATGGAATGGGGCACTGAAGAATTAATGAACCCAGATTGGCCATGTTTTGTGACCCCTGCTCTGTGACCAGCCCTCTGTGCTACCCTTAACGATGAGAACATTTCTCATCTGTTTGTTGAGTGTCACTGAATTCCATATGCATTTTCTTTCCATCCTTGTTTCATATGAGGTTTCATGACTGGTTTTTTGTTACATTAAAATTTGTGCACTCCCCTCTCACACTAGCATTTTTTCTAATCTGTGCTTCTGTCTGCATAATATACCTAATTGAAACAAATTCCCCTCACCCCTATTTCTGTGATTTATTTCAATTATGCACATTTGTGCATTTTAAAATATACACATTCTTTGGGCCGTACTTTATTTCTTGGAAACATCCTATTAGCCTCACAAATGTGTGAATGCTCAAGGCAGGGAAAACATTTTGCCACAAGGCTCAAGAAGTGCAAAAATGGTGGAGCTCAGGTCCATATGACTGAGCCAAGGAAATTTCTTTCTATCCCTATCTGCATTGCCCAGAAGAAGACAAGCAGGCGGAGGTGTGCATCGGCTTATGCTTTCTGTCTGTTCAGTATTATGGCCCCAGTCCTGCCTTCAGTGGGGCCTAGAAAGGGGAAACACAAAGGAGACAGTAGGAGCAATTGCTGCCTTCTCTTGCCTGATATTTCCCTCTCCACTGGGTCCCTATGAAATAGCAAAACCCAGAGGGCTTTATCACACAAGGCAAGAAAATCACATCAGGATAATAGCACCTTTGGCTGGGAATTATCATATTACCTTGTTCCTCTTCTGTTGTTCTCTCAGTAGGAGAGGGAAAGCATTTCTTTTACAAAGGAGGTCATTAAAGGATAGGTCCCAGCCAAAGGCACTATTATCCTTCTGTAATTGTGGTTTACTTACCTCAGGTGTTGAAGCCCAGAGAATGCAACACAGTAGGGTAGGGTTGAGTGGGGTGGGGTAGGATGGGAAGCTGGGGCTTCCTGGCTGGGAAATCTAGACTCATTAGCATAAACTAAATAACATTTACTTTCTTCCTCCTCAACTAAATTTCACTCTTCCTTCCTTTGGTTTTCCCATTGTTTCTGTCAACAGTTCCCAGAACTGCAAGATCATATTCTTGGTGAAGAGTCCAACAAATTTGAAAATGGCCTTGGTGAGTGATGGTGCCCTTGAGTGCTGGGTTGAGGGAAAAGCAGCAGTTTGTTCTGTCTTGAATCCTTGACCCTCTTTTTCAACTTTATCTCACTGGATCAGTTACTGATTCTATTGTGCTCCACCTCTGCCTATTTATGGCATGCTTCATGCTTGAAATTGGCCCCTCTGCCCTATACACCCACTTCCCTCACTTCCAAGCCCCACTTCTTCAATAAAACACTTTCCTGAAGAAATGGGACTCCTCTAGATCTGCTTTGATGATAATTTTTTGCTCCAGTGTATTAGCCACTGGCATGTTACATACGAAATTATTACAGTATACTAAAGCTACAAGCATGAACAAAGTAGCTATTACGGAAATCTACATTCTTCCCTCCATAATAAACCATAAGGGTAATTGAATGGAATAATGCTGATCTTCAAAAATTGTCCAGTCATATCCCATCAAAACAACTTGAAGAAGAGAATTGGCTTAATGTGGTGATGAAAGGATGAGGATGTATAAGTCAAGTGGATATAATTTAGGAGAGCATTCCATGAGTTGGGATGAAAAAGTCCACCTCTCTTGCCACTACCGTCCAACCTTCTGTCCAAGAAGATGCTCCTGAGGAAGGGCTTAGATTTTGATCTCAGGATATGAGCAGGTTCATGATCGGAGAAGCACTCTGTCAGGTATTGGGGTTGCTGAGCTGAGCTGTATAATCAGGGCTGGATTATACAGACTTCAAGTGGTGCATTTTCTCCCTTCACTGGTTGGGAGGTGGAAGGCTAAAGGGAAAAGGGAAGCTTGCCTCCTCTTCTTCCCCAGTCCTTTCCTGAATCTTTGGATGTTTCTGTTGTCATCAATATTTTGCATGTTATTTGAAAAAATGAATAAAAATGCCTGAGATCAGGCTGTTAGTCTCATTTGGAAGTTGCAGTGTTGAAAATGGGTGCGCTCATCAAGATTTTTCTACTGCTGTCTGTTGTATTTTGTAGTATTTGTTCTTCATTCATTCATTTAAATTCTATGTCACCATTTTTAGAACAGTTCAAATATATGCATGGGGGCACTGTTTTTGAAACTGATCTTGGCCTCAAACCCCTTAGTCCAACCTTGTGTATAAGGCTTTATAGATTAAGACCAGTATTTCAAACTGGCACTGGAAATGTCTTGGTCACCAGTGTAGCCAAACCAGAATGAAGACTATATCGTCTGTCCTTCAGTTTCTTGTCATCAATCTGGATGGTATATTCAGGACTAGCTGCGTTTTCCAAACTGTTTACAAAAGCAACCCCACATATACATATTGCTGATAGTAATCTAGTTCAGAGTTAGTAATGCATAGATCACTGAAGCTAGGTTATCCCTGTCCAGATAGGGACGTAGCTGGACCACCAGCTACAACTGGTAGAAGGCACTGAGTCTACCTGGGCCTCAAATGGCAGTATTGGATACAGGAGAAGCTCTAAGCTGCACACCTACTCCTTTTAAGGGAAGCTGAACATCACTTATCCATCAGTCTTGTCCATACTGAATCACAGCTTACTGGGCCTTATCCTGTCCACCACTGCAACCAGGAATTGATGTAGCAAATCCACTACCTTACTCTCTGAAGATGTACATAAGAAGAAGATATGTTATTTAGTATATTTAGAAGAACACATTCAAAAACTCCAGATGAACCCATTCAGTAACTTTGTGTGGGTGTTAAATAGTATCCCTCAAAAGCAAGGTCAGAAATGTTTCTTCACTCCCAGAAATACCTGTCAGTAATTTTCACGTTGTGTATATCAGTGGTTCTTAACCTTTTCTTTACCAGGGACCACTTGGGAATATAATTTTTTGCTGGGGACCCCTAAAACTTAACTCAAGATTTAAATAATTAAATTTAGATTTAAAAATTCAAATATTTATTTAAATTTTCAAATATTTATTTATTATTTATATATTTAAGGCTTCAAGAGACTTGGATTCAAATTCCCACTCGAACACTGGGTGATTTTGGGCCAATCACATTCTTTCAGCCTCAGAGGAAGACAAAGGCAAACCCCTTTGAACAAATCCTGCAAAAAAAAAACCAACCCTCTGTGATAGGTTCACGTTGGGGTTTCCATAATTCAGAAGCGCTGCTGTTAAGGGGAGGTTCTTTCTAGCTCCCATGTCTCTCCCCTTTGGAAAATGACTTATGACAACCCTAAGGCGATGCTTCCGCGAGGGTTTTCTTGGCAAGATTTTTTGCCTTTGCCTTTCTGAGAGAATGTGACTTGCCTGAGACAAACCAGAGGGTTTCCATGGCTGAGTTGAGACCTTGGTCTCTAGAGTCGTATAGTTTGGGCATGCACACAAACTTGTTGCCATGCCCCTTTTGTTAGAGACATGGCAGCAGAAGTATGTGTGCACATGTCCAAAACGTTCCTTTGTTTGCAAATGAGGGAGCAGTTTCAACTCCTGCAAATGCCCCTGGCTGCCATGTCCTTATTGCTACTGCTGGTGTCCAGCAACAGGGCTTCACAGGCCCCTGTGAGGGCTCTGTGGACTTGCAGGGGTCCCTGGAGCCCGGGTTAAGAACCACTGGTGTATATTATGAAGAGCACAAAAGCGGTCATTGAATCCTTTTGCACAGAGGTAGGATCACCAAGCCAAATAAAACCTCAGTCCAACCTGCAAGTTACCAGTTGCTCACTTTTGCCCTTGAATTGAGGGCACAATCTGTTTTTCCAGAGTGGAGTCTAGGGAAGAGCTACCCAATCTACTGAACTTTATGTACCTTGTAGGGGAGACTGTGGTGGTCCAGGTTTGTCCCATGCAACAGGATACGGCTGCCTTGCTGCAAAAAATCTTGGATCGGAACCAGACAGCTGCTGAGCTGTTAGCTGCTGCTATTCATCAGGAGGTGGTGCTTTCAGACCCAGACTTGGATGATGTGGCTGTGACAATCTCCACAGAAAACATGGCTGTGTGGATTGACCCCATAGGTAAGTCACCTGTTGGGTGAAGTTGCTGTGTGAGGTACTAGAAAGTACCAGGAAATGTGGCTCAGGTTGCAGCATGGATGGGGAGCATGTGACCCTCCAGATTTGTTGGACTTTAGTTTTTCTCAGCCCTAGCCAGCATGGTCAGTGATGAAGTATCATGGGAGAAAGAGTTCAACAACATCTAGAAAATGTTCCAGAGAATGTGTCCTGAAGCTGTGAACTCAGGTTATATAAGAGAGGGCTATCTCTACACTGAATTAGATCATTGGTCTACAAAGTCCAGTATTGTCTGCTATCATGGTAACACTTCTATATTATGGTCACATGTTTATGCCCACCCTGCTGCCTCAGTTTCCTGTGGGTTTGTTCATACATTGTTCATGCATTGCATTCAGTAGGGATATATATAAAAATTTAAAAATAATCTTTGAACTGTATTTTTTTAAAAGTCTCAGATCTAAAAATACAACTGGTGAGTGCAATGAAAAGATGTTTGGAGAAGCACATCATATAGATTCACTTGTCAGGGAACTGTGATGACTTGAAGCTACATGTCACTTATGCTGTTGATGGTCAGCTTTGTTGGTGCTCAGCCAGATGGTCTTTTCATTGGAGAGAATGAACCTTGGACCTTCAGTATCAGGGGTGAGAATCAGGCAGACTTCCCTGTTATTGGACTGCAACTGTCATCATTCCTCCCATTGACTATGCTGACTAGGGCTGTTGGGACATACAGTCCATAAACTTATGGAGGATGCATTTTTCCTACCATCCTTGTTCTATATGTAAAGCAAACAGCCTGGCACTATGCTGAGGTTTTTTAGGATTGGGGGCCCTGAGAATAGAGCTTTTCGCTTTTCCCTTTGATTGAACTGATAATTTTAGATGGGGAGCTGGTGATACCAATACATCAATGGCCTCTATATCCCTTCTTGCTGATCATAAGAAATTGCCTTGCCTCAGGTCCATCCATCTGCCTCTCTGCCCAAGTGTCATCTCCTCTGACTGGCAGAAGTTAAATTTCATGGGTTCTCTCTCCTCAGATTCAACCAATCAGTATATTCGTGGGCGAGGCAATGTGGAGCCAGTGGATGGCATCTACCCATCTGGGCTTCGCTCAGCACTGGTGCTTATTGGGGTATACAACCGTCACTCGGGGAACCTGTCCTAGGCATCATCAATGAGCCCTTCTTCAAGGAAGAGCTTCAAACACACAGGTAATGACAGCACCACAAGTTTTCCTCTTATATTTACAAGCGCATCACAGTGCACACAAGAGAAGACTATTTATTTGTTTATTTGCTTGCTTGCTTGCTTGCTTTATATGTCATCTTTCTCCCAGAGTGGGACGAAGGACAGCTCACAAGATGGGACAGGCTTAGCCCATGCTGATTCAGGGCTGGCTCTGCCACTGGGCAGAATGTATCAAGTGCCCAGGTGGGTATCAGTAGCAGCCCATTCCTTCTGAGCCTTCTGACGGATTCCTGTTGTCTGAGGACAGAACAGTGTGTGTGCCCCTTGGCATGGCATGAGCCCCTTAAACTAACTTACTGACCTCCCAAGTTCACAGAGGACAATATCAGGACTGAAGAAAGATTCTGTTGCCAGCCCAAATTGCCTATGTATGAGGATTGGGGGTGGCATTTTTGTCTGTTACCTCAGATAGCCAAATATCTTGGCCTGGCCCAAAGTTAAGTTTATGTTTGTTTTGAAGAAGTTATTCCCTTTTTTCACTGCCAGTCTCCTGGGATGCCTTGAGTAATCTCCTGCTCTAGCACAGGAAGGCTATACAAAGCAGATCTAATCACACCAAGTACATCAGAGCACTCCCTGGCAGTGTACCCAAGAATGGTACACTTTGCTACACACCAACAGTCCAGTTCTCAATCAGATTAGCTGTTTAAAAGAGACCATGGGGCTGGTCCTAGTATGTGGTTCTCATTCGCTAACCTTCTCTCATTCTTCCCTCCTCCTCTCAACCAAGTCTCTCTTCCATTTTGATTTTTTTTGTTGCAACAAATGATGCAGTGAGGCTGCCTCATGTAATTTGATATGAACCCAAATCATCTTCCCTGTACCTATATCAGTGGTTTGGGTAAGGGACAGGGAAGAGTGGCAGCTAAGTTGCTATCTCATCTGAGGACCGTTAATTTCATGAACTGTGGGAGTTTTTCAGAGCTTGGAAAAGAAACTGCTTTGGACTACAGCTCCTGGCATCCCTCAGCAAGGGGAGTTCTGTGAGTTGTGGTCCAAAAAAGTAACTTTTACAGAGATTTGTTGCATTTCTTCACAAGTATGTACTGACTGCTCCCCCCGCACTTTTGCAGGTGGCAGAGCAAATATCACTGGGGCATCTCCTACGAGGGTACCAACCTGAGCTCACTCAGCCAGCCCCTCCTGCGGCCTTCCCCCGCGTGGTGCTAAGCAGCAATGAAAAACCGACACTGCAGAAGGCTCTGGCCCCTCTCTATGGGGAGAGGCTCTGCTTTGCCTCTGGAGCTGGATACAAGATGCTGTGTGTGGCCCTGGGCCTTGCAGATGCATACGTGCTCTCAGAGGGCAGTACCTTCAAGTGGGACTCCTGTGGCCCCCATGCCATCTTGCGAGCCCTCGGCGGAGGCATTGTGGATCTTTTGCAGGCGCTGCAGGCATGGCAGGCTGGGCAACGCAAACAGCTTCCTGAACTGACCTACAACAAGCCAGTGGAGAACTCTGTGGGTGCTGAGCGCTGGGCCAACCAAGGAGGTCTCGTGGCCTACGTCTACCAAGAGCACCTAGAAGCTGTGATGGCCACTCTGGTGACGGCCATGGATGCCTTCTGAAGTTCCTCTTCTAGGTGGGCATAGCTTGTTCAAGGCCCCTCATCTTCACATGAGGGGAAGAAGCCAATCACCAAGCAAGGAACTGTATGACTCCAACATCCTTAACTACCATGGGACCAATCCATTCTACTTATGGATGAAGGCAACATGTCACCATAGGGTACCAGTAGGCATGGACGTTGTACCTGTGCCATTTGCTCTTTCTGTGCTATTGGAGTCAGTGCAGGCTGGGCAGTGAGAAGGGGTTTAAATTGTCCCAGCCATCTTGCTTGGTTGATTGGTCCTCTTGTCTGAGTAATATGCATTATGGATAACAGAGTAAGGATGTATTGGGACCATTACATGATTTCCGTTAACATTTGCTCTAGCTCTCATTGTCTCTAGGATTTTGACAGTGTGTTGCTGTGCCAGTTTCCCCTTGCGTACTCACATTGTTTGCTGCAATCTCTCTTCCACTCCCCTGCCACAACTTACATTTAGGTTGGTCTCATGCCTCCTTTTTTAGAGGGCAGTCCTCTATTTGAAAGACTACCAGAGGGCTGTCATTTTTTAAAAGTGCCCTCTGTATGAAATGGGGTTGCTAGGCTGGGACCATCACAGACCTTGAGATTTCAGCCACAAAACCTGAGCCCTACGGAAAAGCCCTTGTGATGTCACAGGAGATAGGCTCTGATGAAGTCATTAAGCATGATATATTAAGTATTGACTACAATTGCACAGAGTACACCATTCAAATGAAAAGACCAAGGGCCCTTTCACACAACAAAATTATAGCACTGTAATTCCACTTGAATTCCCATGCTTCCATGCTATGGAATTCTGGGATTTGCAGTTTTGGGAGGAATCCAGGAAGCCCCACCTTCTGATGCCCTGTTATCTGACAACTTGTTCTTTTGATGCTTCCAAATTAAGGACAAGTTCCACTAATTCGACAGGGGTTCCACTTTTTCATCAGTTCTTGCCTATGGAGCAGTGGTTCTCAACCTGTGGGTCCCCAGATGTTCATGGACTTCAGCTCCCAGAAGCCCCAGCCACTATGGTCAATGCTCAGGGCTTCTGGGAGCTGAAGTCCACGAACATCTGGGGACCCACAGGTTGAGAACCACTGCTATGGAGGTTTATTTGGATGGTACTGCTCACACATGCACACTCCTTGCAAAGTGAGCTGAGAGGCAAGAAAAGGCACTAAGACAGCTGAGACACTTTACAAATAGCACATGTGCAGTCAGTAACAAGTAAGCCTCCAGAAGTCTTTCATGCTTGCTACAGTACAGTATAGTACATGGGCTCCGCTTTTAACCAATTCCATTTTCTGACAGTGCTCCAGTCCCTAACCTGTCAGAAAAAGTGGAGGAAGCCTGTACTTGGAATTCTCAGTCAGGGAGCTCCAGTGCTTCCCCAGACTACAAATCCCAGGATGCCACTGGATGTTAAAGTGTAATCCTAGGATCATAGTTGTGTAGTGTGAAAGGACCTCAAGTCTAAAAGATAGGGAAAAAAAGATGTACACACAAGCTTTCCAAGGCAATGTTCTTGCCCTGAGAAGACGTTCCAGGCCCTAAGAATCTGGGAACCCTGGTATGAAAGCCTGTCCAATCTAAGTTTAATTTAAAGATGAAGAATCATATGGAAGGAGATAAAGAAAGGAGCTGGATATTGCCCATCCATACTGAGCCCCTGCACAGAAGACTCAACTGACACACAGGCCACCAAGCCACAGTCTTCTCCACCTGGGTAAGATGCATTGTAATTCTGTCCAAACAACTGAAAACCATTTCTGATTGTGCATCTGTATGTATAAATGTTATTGTTGTTTTTGTGTGCCTTCAAGTCATTTCTGACTTACGACACCCTAAGGTGGATCTATCATGGGATTTTCTTGGCAGAATTTGTTCATGGGGTTTGCCTTTGCCCTCCTCTAAGGCTGAAGAGTGTATTACATGCTCAAGATCGCTCAGTAGGGTTCCATGGCCAAGTGGGGATTCAAATCTTGGTGTCCCAGTACAACACTCAAACCACTACACCACTTTGGCTCTTGTATATAGATGAGTATATGCAATATTACACAAATTTGTGTCGTCTCTTGTCATCTTCTTTGATGTGTAAATGGCCACCATTCTTGGATCTCTCATGTTTCTAACAAAGGGGTAGGCAAATCGCAGGCTAGTAGGATCTGTTTGGGATTTCAGTTTTGGGTGAGGGCTAGAACTCTTGGTGGGGCAAGCTCAGCGGGGGCTGGGGGGAATGTGGACATCCCTCTGGCATTAAGATACAGGGTGCCTCTGAGCACATCCACAGTCCTGGACTTTGTTTTCAGCATCAGAACTGAGTTCCCAGTCCTGCCATGTAAAAAGTCCAGTCCTGAATTCCCTCCCAGACTTTAATCTATCTCACCAATCTGGTTTAGAAGAGAGAAAATGTCCCTCTCCCTCTTTCCTTTGCATTGTGAGTCAGAACTCTTTGCTGACCTGCTGCAGATCACCCAGAGATGTACCAGTAATTCAAGAGTGGCAAAAGTGTGGTCCTTGGGCTGCATGTGAGCCCTGAGGCCCCTAATTAAGGCCCTAGAAGCCCCCCAAACCTCCCCCAAAACTTTGTTTACTTTTGGAGGCAACTTTGAGACAGTTTTGCCTCCACAAAGTCCCCCAGTGGCCCATAAGTACAATACTTTGCTTCCAAAAAACCCCAGAGGTATCCAAACCCCACAAAATTCTCTGCAAAAAAAGGGGGGGAATTGGGCCAAAATGTCAGCTAGAAGTGATGTTAACCTCACCTCTAGCACAGAAACTTGTTGGTGCAGCCCACTAGATGGCTGAGAAGGGAGGAATGCCCCCTGTCCCCTCTGCAGTTACCCACCCCTGCAATACATCTGGATCTGCCTCCTAGTCACCTTTGTTCTAAGACATTGCTGTCAACAAAAAAATAAGAAATGGGTAAATTCAGATATTTGGGATCAGAACAAGAAAATGACAGTCGTTCAACCATATATATGTATATGCATTTAATATGTTTTCCATAATTTACTCTGAATGCAAAATATGAGTTGTCTTGGGGCAGAATATATTTCTTTTTTAAAAAGTTTTTTATTTTTTATAGTAGAATCATAGTAATAACATGTACCTAAGACTGGAACTACATAGAATATTCACTAATTTTATTTTGTTTTCAGTCGGTATATCTTGAATATTAAACATATTATATGCTGACTAATAAACAGTATATGTGAAAAACTAAATACCAGTTTCTTCTTTGTCATGGAAGTTAACATACCATAAATGCATTTGTCACATTTTCAGAACATTCGCAAGAGAATTTTACACCCATCACCAAACCAGATATAAACTTGATATTTTCAATAATAGAAAAGCAAACGAAAACTACAGTAGCCATGTTGTCTAAGAACTGTGAACGTTGTAGCCCAAAAAGTAACTTTCCCAAGTTCTGATTTAGAGTATGGTTTGAGGCAGAGCTTGGAAATACTACTTTTTTGCATGACAGCATCCAGAATTTTCCAGCCAGAATGGTTACAATGCAAACCTCTACGTATCTACTTGCAAATAAATGCCTTTGTGTTTAGTGAGACTTATTGCCAGAGAAGTGTGTACTGTGGGCGCTCAATATCCACTTGTGTTTAGTTTCAGGACTCCCTGTGGATACCAAAATTTGTGGCTCCTCAAGTTCCATTATGTACAGGGGTCGTAAAATGATGTCGCTTATATAAAACAGCAAAATCAAAGTGTGCTTTTGGGGTTTTTTTTCCTTCTTAATATTTTCAAGCCATGGTTTGTCAGTTAAATCCGTGTGGATACAGAATCTGTGGATATTAAGAGCCAACTGTATAGAACTTCATCAGTCTGGATGAATTTGCATTATCCACTGCAGGTCTAAAAGACAAATATTGGTCTTTGTTGCACGATTCCATGCACCATTAGGCAGACAAAGCTCATAGAAATGAATAGGTGGTTTTACAGTGATATGTGACCTTGAAAACGACCTTCAAAACCATCTTTCCATTCATAGATAGAAGCGATCAGCCATAGATGCCTGGTTTTCTACAAATGCCAACGACTGCAGGAGTAGATGCTGATTTTGTGCCTAGCCTACTAATACTGTAATCCTCGCTAAGCACAAGCAATAGGATAGTTTAGAACTCTTAGATCAGTGGTTCTCAACCTGTGGGTCCCCAGATGTTTGTGGACTTCAACTCCCAGAAGCCCTGAGCATTGACCATAATGGCTGGGGCTTCTGGGAGCTGAAGTCCACGAACATCTGGGGACCCACAGGTTGAGAACCACTGTCTTAGATAGTTCCTCAGCCCCAGGGCCACTGATACGAAGGCCAGCCATTTCCTGTTCTGAATTCCTTGTATCCACACTGGTACCACCAGATGGAGCCACGGCTCTTACAACATGGTGATACTTATTTACCAGCAACTGGATTGGGGGTGCAGGGAATGGAGTCATAAGCTTTCACACATGATTATTGAGTTTTTAATAATGTGAAAAGCCCAGCCAGCCTGTTTCCGTTTTAGCCTGATGCATTTTCTCTTGAATTTGGGAGGCTAATAACAAAAAGGTAAGTGTCATCAGATTTGCCATACGTTTCTTTTATTAAAAAAAGAGCACAGACCTTCTATAAAAGTACACTTTTGGATAGAATGAAGCAGACCACCTTGGGTTTTATTTCCTTTTCTACTCATGATGTTGGGGAAATTGTGTGTATTCCATGCAAGTACACAATTCAGTATTGACATATTATTTAGCTCCTGAGAATTTTGGCTTATTTTTCTTTGAAATGTATTTTTAAAAGAGAATGTCCACACCTCATAGCTCTGGAGACAGTAGGTGTGACCAAAGCCCATGGGGCAGTAGCCCATTTCTCAGCCAAAAAGGATCTTGGGGCAGTTTACATACATTTGAGTACCTTCACACAAAAAAGACTGTGGGATAGGATATTTGGTCAGGGAGATGGAATCAAGATAGACCACTGCAAATCCACCTCCTCACCCTCCAGGTCTCACCTGCTGCTGCACGGAAAAACCTGGCAGGCAGAACTGAGAGAGAGTGGCCCCTCCCAATCTCATCCAGCCAGGTCTCTGTAATACGGGCCAAGTCAGCACGCTCGTCTAGAATCATCTCTACTCCTAATCCTCCAATCCTTTATTACGTTAATCCTAGCCCCAACCCAAACTTCACCCTAACCCTCACCTTAGCCCTGATCTCAGACCCAGAATGTAAAAAAAAGAAACATGGCCCAGATGCAACACTGATCTTATGTTCCGATGGTAACCCTCTCTCAAACACTAACTGTAACTTAATAACTCTAAAAACTCTAACCAAAACTTAACCCTAAATTGATAACAAACTTCCCTTTAAGATTGGTACCCTAATCTCAAATAGAACAGTCTTACAGAAATACTGAAATGAGTATTTCACTACTTCAGTACCCTGAGCCTAAGTAAATCCCTAAATGTAACAATAATCTGAGCATTCATTGCCCCAACCCTAACCTCAGCCAAACCTAGCCTTAGACTTACCTCTTGACACATAATGTAAAAAAATAACAGTACTCCAGTACTCAAATGCAACCCCAACCCAACATCTCACTTATTCAAACCCAGACTTGATCATAAGAACTCTCTTAACTCTTAATTCTAACTCTAACCGTAACCCTAGATTAACAGCAATCCTCCCTCTAAGAATTGCAGTCTGATCTCAGATCGCATCATAATCTAATGGCAATCTACTGGCATTAGGCCTACATCCTGACCCTGACCCTAAGTACATTCCTAACTGTAACTTCATCCTCTGTCTGCTCAGCACTGTAAATGGAAACTGAATCTAACCTAACTATAACTTTAACCCTACTCTTTGATCTATAATGTGAAAAAGAACCATAGCTGAAATGTAACCCTAACCCTACATTCTTCTCCTAACTCTCATTCAAACTCTAACTGCAGCAGCGTAGCCAGAGCTTTGCCGCCAGGGGCGCACTGCCCAGCCCCCACCTCCCACCCCAATGGGGGGCTCCTCCTGCTGAAGCTCCCCTTGGCTTGGCTTTATCATCATCACCATTTATTTGTTTGTTTGTTTGTTTGTTTGTTTGTTATAACCCCCCATCTCTGCTTCCAATCCATGGGTGAAACCTTATCAGGGGAGTGGTGAAAACTGGCCCACCAGTCACAGCGGGGCCCTGAGGCCAATGTGAGAGATCCCCTGGCACTCCTCCTCATGTTTTAAAATACAGATTTTGGCCTGGCCTGCTAAATAATGCTCTACCAGCAAGGGGCCCGAGCCAATTCAGAACCAGGGGGCCCTCGGGCACTGGTTCTCCCTCTCCCCTCAGACTACCCTCCTTGGAAAGTCCAAAGACCGGCAATGATGGTGAAGGGAGCTCAGTATCTGCCCCCCCCCTCAGGGGCACCCCTCCTCAGACACTGCAGAACCAGGACAGTCTGACTTGCGAGTCAGTGTCAAGAAGAGATGGCAGCCTCCACAGGACGGAAGGCCAGCACAAAAAGATGGCAGCCCTTCCTGGGGAGGGGTGTCCCTGGCCGTCCTAAATGCAGCCCCCTCAGGTGAAGCAGGTGTGCCTGCATGTGTGCACATGAAGGGCACAGACCCGCCTCAGTCTCTGCACAGAGGAGGGGGCTTCCCTTCCCCCAAGGGATGCCTTCTCCTCTTGTCCCTTCCTCTTGCTCCCCTCATCTCTTTGGGAGGGGCAACGAGGATTCCCTCACATGGTCCTTGTGGAAGGAAGGAGTAGGGTCGCCTCTCTCTCCTCCAAATCTGGGCACCCACCCGGGCCAGGTCCCTCCGCCCAGTTCCTGGCTTTCACTGCTGCTCCCCACTTCAAGCGGTCTCCCTGGGTCCCCTGGCCCTCCCCAGGGAGAAAGCATCAAGGGTGCCATGGCAATCTTTGAAGGAGCCACATAGATTTTTAAAAATTCAGCCCATGACCAACATCAGAGCTGGGAAATGAAGGGTGCAAGGAGGGACAAGGCAACGAGACTGCAGCTGGAGAAATTCTGTTTTTTAAATGGTTTCAGTCCAGAGACAAGAAACCTTTGAATTGGCAGATTCTTTCTCTAAAGCCATCGCCCCCTTGTTGAACTTCCCGCCAGGAAATCTGGCACTGATTTCAACATTTTCATTTCCCTGCTCCAAACCGATAAGAGATCGCTTCACAGTTGCTTTCCTCCATTCCCACCCCCACCTTGTGTGCTCCCTAAATGTGTGTGTGGGGGAGGCTTTGCTGGACTTGAGCTGCTCCGTAGCAGCCAAGGTCCAGCACCACTACTGTGAAAAAGAGGTCCCGTGAGTCCAGCACCACAAAGCCCCCGCCTGGGGCTCATGGAAGGAGCCAGAGGAACAACTGTTGGCCATTCCTTCCCCAAATATGGAGCAGCTGGACTGGAGGGCCAAGGTAGAAAAGGAAGCTGACTGGCCAACGTGCTGGCAGAGCTCTGTGGAGCCTGAAAGGGAACCCGTGCTTTCCTTCCCCCCCAGCAATTGAGGGGATCCCTCTGTGGGTCTCTCGGCAACAGGCAGCCCCCCTTGAGAGGGTGCTTGGGAGACCGCTCTTCGGCTGAGGAAAGAGCTGAACGTAACAACTGGCTGGGGAGGAGACCGGCTAATTTTTTGCCCATTTGCAGCTGGTTGCATGTCAGAATCTGTGGATGGGGCCCATGATACCTCACTCAGCGGCTGCTCCCTCACTGTCCCAGTGGCTGGAGCTCTTTCTCCCTGGCAGCACCTCCAACAAGGTGCTGTCCGGGGCTGACCGCTGTCTCTGCCCCCTGGTAGCTACACGACTGTCTAACTGTATCCTGCTCTTAAAAACTCTCCTAACATTAACCTAATCCTAACCTTAGCCTGATCTATTCCCTATCTTTAATCCTACTGCTTGACCTGTACTGTAAAAAGGAACCATAGCCCAAATGTAACTCTAACCCTAATTCAATGTAACCCTAATCGTACATCCCAGTCCTAAACATCAAAAAAAGTTTAGCTAAAATTTGAGTTTAATAACTATCTTAACTCTAAATAACTCTAAATATCACTAACCTTAAATAAATGACATTTGTACTCTTATCTGAAATTACAAAATAATATTAAGGAAATACTGACGTCCTGGACTGGCAGCCTGCCAAGGCTTCACAACTGTATAATAAGCTTGAACTAGCAAATAGTGTTTGTTAAAGCAGTTGAAAAGCAGTCCAGAGCTACCGAGCCTGAATTTACCAAGAGTTCAGGGAGACAGTATCCACAAGCAGAATCTATAGTCCAAGCAAAGGTCCAAGGTCTGAAGAACACAAGCAGAGAATTCAGGAGTCAGCAAGGCTATCACCACCAACGGAGCGATTAGATTCCAAGAGCCTTCTGCCGGCCTGACCTCTGATTATATAGCCTCAGCATCCTGGCCATCTGTGGCCTAATTAATGAACTCTTCCTTTTCTGCCTGAACTGGCTGCTGTAAATACTGTCACCCTCATGTCTCTAGGGTGAGACTGTCAGGAAGACTCCTATCTGGGTCCTAGGGCAAGGGCATGATGTAACCAGAAATCCTACTCCTATCTCTCATTCAGACTCTGAGGCCCTTTCTGTATGGTGTAGTCACTGCATAGCTGCGATGGCTTGAGGAGGTGTGCATCTGCACAACGTTGTTGCTGATGTTAAGTTGCCGGCGCGCCTTTGTGTATTGCTAAAGCGTTGTATTTGAGCAATGGAAAAAATGCGTTTTCACTCCCTGAGACTGCTTCTACTACGTTTCTGCAACTACATGCGGAACCGTTGAAACGCATTCTCGGAGGAATGGGCGGGTTCAGGGCAGGCCTGGCTCACGTGATGTTGTATCTGCGTAAGGATGTCCTTCCCAAGATTTTTTTTAAAAAAAGGATCAAATGAAATGGGCTAGGGCCGGCTATAGGCGGAGCAGGGGAGTGATGACGAATGCTGTAGTGCGGAACGAGAAAGTGGTCCTTGCCACCTCAAGTGGAGGACAGTGTGGAATGCTGCATTGCAGAAACACAACCATAAACTCTGCTCCTAAGGCGCCATGAGGTGTTTCTGCCATGTCGTGAGGAAAGGGCCTAAATCTAACAACCTTAATATCTCTCTTAACTCTAACCTTAAATTAATGACCCCACCAGTAAACTGGTATCAAACTGTACAATAATATTATGGCAGTGCTGACATTAGGCCTCCATACTGACCATAAAAGCAAAGTAAATCTCTTAATGTAACTTAATCCTGTGATCATTTGTTACTCTAAACCTATAACTAACTAACTAACCCTAACTACTAATGCTG
Organism: Iguana delicatissima; assembly: GCA_948472985.1. Taxonomy (NCBI): domain Eukaryota; kingdom Metazoa; phylum Chordata; class Lepidosauria; order Squamata; family Iguanidae; genus Iguana; species Iguana delicatissima. The sequence goes on along the minus strand of CAOKZL010000701.1, from coordinate 2,269,758 downwards.
ATGCCTAACCCTAAATATAAACACTACCCTAATCCTAATTCTAACCCTCATTCTCACAGTAACTCAAATTCTAAACCTAATCCTAATTTCTAAACGTTATTCTAACCTTAATTCTAACTGTAACTCTAATTCTAACTGTAATTCTCACAATAGCCCTAATTCTAATCCTAACCCTAATTCTTCCCCTAACTCTAATTTTAACCTTAACCCTGATTGTTACTGGGAAATCTCTTGAGAAAAGCTAGTTTGGAAGCCGTTTATTTATTTATTTATTTATTTAATTGGAAATAAAATATTGAGGGGAAAAAAGATTATTTAACCCGCCTGTTTCAGAAGAAGAAAAGCGCATGGCTGTTCCACTATATTTGCAAACAAAGAAGATTGCAGAAATGAACAGTCTTCCAAAAAGCTTTATTTTGTATGGTGAAAGAAGCAAGCTCAAAGGCAAAAATGGGGATGGCAGGAGAGTTTTTTTCCTTCATCAGCAGCTTTAGAAAGAGGCAATGGGAAAGGAGATTTGGGGAGTGATTTGCTGCAGCCTGTACAGTTTGAAATTATAAAAGAAGATAGTGGAAATATCCCAATTGTATTCTATAGTGAAAAAGCAGCAAATAAAGAAAACATTTTAGGAGAGAAAGAATTTAACCATGTGGCCTATTTATTTGAACAGACAGACTTGTAGGAAAAAAGGGGTGTTGCAGGAGGGCATGTCTTTTTCAAGAACAGAAGCTGATAATATTAAAGCAAATGAAGGAGGGTGATTTGAGGCACGTTTTTTCCCAACCTGAGCAATTTAAAATCCAAGTAGAAAAAAGTGCAAATAGCTCACTGATCTTCCAAGATCATAAAATAATTTAAATGGAGAATTAAAGAGTGCTGAAAGGGTTAAAAACGACTGTTTTCCCCTAGAGAGTAATGATTTTGTAAATCAGCTGGGAGTGGCTGAGGGGAAGTTTTTTCCACCAATGGAAGCCATGGCCATGGAGAAAAAGTGGGAAAAATCTTCAAGTGTTTCCCCCCCCCCCGAAAAATTTAATCAACCTGAAAAAAAAAAGACAGTAGGGAAAGCTGTGACTGATCCACCAGTCCCTAGAGAAACAATTTTGCCTAGTATAAAGTAGGAGGTGTAAGGTTAGAAAAGGATTCTCTCCCCCGCCCCAAGAACACTAAATTAATGGAAAAAACACAGCTGGCACAAAGATGGTTTGCTCAGATAATAGAAAATGTTAGCTTTTAGCGCAGACAAAATGAAAGTCATTTTGGAAATACAACTTTGGGACAATGGCAACAGTTGTTGGGAGGTGCAAAGAAAAATACTCTGATTGGACAAGAATGGTTAATGCATTTGTAAATGCATCAACACCAAAAACACCAAAGAGCCAAGGGACATTGAAGACATTTCTCCAGAGCTGGATGTACAGGATTTTTTCCTTACTTTTTTTTTTATTTTGATAAAAATAATGGATCATTTATTATGAAAAAGGGGGAAGCACCTGGGACGCAGTTCTGGGGGTGTAGCTATCTGAAGTGCCAGTGCAGCCTGGAAGCAGGTTGCCAGGCAACCAGAATAGCACCTCAAGAGAGAAACGCAGCCCAGTAGTGTGTGAGAGGTTCAAGGTTGTTTTGTAAAATGTTCTGCTTTGGACACGGTCTTCTTAAATGTTTTACTGCTTACCTGTGATGTTTAGTAGTAAAGGAAAGAACTCTTTATATAACCAGAGATACACTTTATTATTGTTCATCTGTTTTAGGCTGGAGTGTCCTGGTTTAAATTAAACCCAGTTAGACAAAGCAGAAGATACACCACAAATACCTCAACAGTTAAAACTATCTGGTGTTTACAAAACACTATTTAGGGGAGTAAGATTCCACAGCCTTGGGAATTCAGCTGTGATTTGCATGTGTGTTGGGGGTGGAGGTTGAGTTAGCAGTAAGCAAAGAAGAAGTGACACAGTAGTAGATGTAGGGGGATAATGGGAAAGAGGGAGAAATGTAACCAGAGTTGCAAATAGGATAAATAGCCAGCTCTGCTGGTCTGAAAAAAGCTGAATTGTTACTCATAATTGTTATTTCACAATTACTCAGCTCTTGAACTTGCAACTGGTTCAACTCTCCATCTCGTTGGAATTGAAAATATCATCCAAATGGAGACTGACATTTTACCATCAAAGATATAACTCCAGTGCTCTTGGAGAAGAGATGTTTTTATTATAGAAGGATGAGACACTGCACTGAACAAGAATGGCTAGTTATGATCGTTAAAAAACCTCTCCAGTTTTGAAAATGAATGACATTGCTAATCAAACAATTAACTTTTTGCCTCCATCCACAGTCTTATGTAGACTAAGTCCCACACAGAAGGGGAGATTCTCTAACTTGGCTTATGCTAGGGGTATTCTAGGGCAGTACTATTCAAAGTGGTGATCTCTTAATTGGTGCTCCTCTGCAAGCCATTGACTTCCCCTCTGCAGAGAGTTTTCCAGGAAAGAAAAAAAATGAAGCTAATGAGTACTAACACAGCACTGGTTCCTAGACCATTAGGGGAAAAATAGCCGTTTCCACACGTTGGATGGCCTGAAAAACAATGAAAACATAGCATTCTTGCTCAAAACTAAATGCAAACAGTAGGTGTGTGGAGCAGATGAAACAGCTCTGCATGTTTATACCAGTTGAAGGCATATTTCTCAAATCTCTGTACAGCTAGACAATCTATATCATGAATCAAGAAGGGAAAGTAAAGTTTTGGGGACACCGCCGGGTACCATTTACCATTAGATAAGATGAATCAAAACGTGTCAAGGAGAAGGAAGCTTAAAAGAGTATTAAAAGTATGTTATAGTTTGTGGATGGTCCCTTCCTATTTAGGCCTCTTTTCCTCCCTGATTGGTGAAACAAAAAGTCTTTTTGTGAAAACTCAGCATCAGTGTTCCAGTCAGTCATTTCCTTTTTTAACCTCTCCTTCAGTATAACTAAACTAGACATGGTAATACTGAAACCTAACTCAAGACAGAATTGACAGTGTGTGAAATGGACTCTGAGTAATGTTAGGAAGACTTTACTTCTGGTGTTACCCATTTTAGGGTAGAACTAAGCAGATTCTGGACAGCTTGAAGCTATTTGGTGCTTGCTCTCTCTGTCTCTTTCCATTAAAATAAATCAAGAGTGGAAGTCAAATGGCCCTCCAGATGTAGTAAGACTGCAGCTTCCATATGTCCTAGCCAATATAGTCAATAGTATGGAGTACTGGGAGTTGCAGTTCAACAACGTCAAGACTGCCACATGATCTCCATTCCTATTTAGTCTTATCAGTGGCTACAGCAAAAATCTACCTGTTTATGTTGGCCTGCTCTTCATGGTAGGGAGGGAATATTATTTTGTTTTATTATTTCTTAGTGATTTAAATGTCTTAGCTGCTCTATTTGTCAGTATATCTGTTTGTTGTGCTCCTTAGTCTCTCTGTCTCAGCAAGGAATGTTGTAGTGGAGGCAGGGCTTCAAGGAAGTAACAGTGGAGTACTCTGATTAGCAGGGCCCATGACTATCGCCTACCACCTACCCATCCTTTGAGATTCCCCCTGAGCCTCACTGCAATCTTTACTGTAGTGGTAGTAAAGTTCCCTACCAGCAATCCAGTGGTAATGAAAAGTTCTTTGTTTTGCTTTAGACAGGTCACTATTCTATGTTCTCTTGGCTGATCTTAACAAATTGAATATTACATACTATGCAGCTTTTCTCTCCCATTGTTGGGCTGAGACTTGGGTGTAAGAAACCATGAAACTCACTAAATGACTGTGAGACATTCATTCTTGCTTGGCCTGACCTACCTCACAGTGTGGTTAGGAAAAAAAAGGGGATGGAGAAAGAGAACTAGGTATCCTGCCCTGATCATACGATTAAAAAGGAGGACTACAAATGTAGCTAATAAATATATTACATAGCCATCCATTTAGATATGGATCAAGGCAACTGTCTGCATTTTTGCACTCCTTTTACCAGCATAGTGGCAACAAGAACTCTCCTGATGAGCACCTGCTGTTCACACAGAAGATAACCAGTTGCCTATGGAAAGCAAGACGTAAATGCAACTGCCCCGTCAGCCTCACATTCCCCAGTAACTGGTATGCAGAGAAATACTGCCTTGGATGCTAGGGCTGATGCGTAGCTGTTGAGACAAATAAGCAGTGATGCCCTTAACCCACATGACTTTGTCCTATCCCCATTTAAAGCAGCTATCTCTAAATCTTGTGGCAGTGAATGCCTGTCTATGCATTGCATGAAATACTTGTTTCTACCTGCCCCAAATCTCCTACCATTTAGTTTCAGTGGACAACCTTTGGATCAGCACAGCCTGCATAATTATATGCAATGCTGTCACATTTACCCCTCCTTTTTTTTCCTAAGCTAAAAGGTCTGTCCTCTCTGCAAAGGGGACTTATTTCACACGTGTCCTGGTATTTAATACATGTGGCCAAGCAACATCAGAGTAGGGTCAAATTGGCAAAAGACATTAATTAAGAAGAACACAGAAGCTAGTTTGCTCTTTTCTGAGTCTCCTAGGCAGGGCAAGATTCTGCTCTCTCTGTCGTAGTCACTAGCTATCTGTTGTCAGGCAATAGAGCGCTAAGACTTTCAGCAGGCAAACAGATACAGCTTAGCAGTACAATAAAGCTTGTCTGGTCCGTGTGAAGCAGAAACCAAGTCTAGTGTTGGTCCAAAGGTCAGGAATCCAGGAGGCAACAAGATAAGGTAGGCAGATGGTGAGCAGGGAATCTGTAGCACACACAAAGGCAAGGGCCAGCAAACACATGCATTGTTTCTGACATCAAGCCACTGTCCTCTGCCTTCATTAAGAAGGCTGGAGCCAGCTGGCTCTCAAGCCATTCTGATTAGCTCCTGATGTGCTTGACTCTGCTTGTCCTCCTTCAAGGCTGCTGTTCACCTGAAGAAGCTGAGTCCTGAGTCCTTCAAGGCTGCTGTTCACCTGAAGAAGCTGAGTCCTGATCCTCTCCTCCTTGTTGAGTTGAGTGCAATCTTGTTTTCTTTTTGAAATCAGTTTGCAGCAACGGAAGTAAGCTGAGGACAAAGGGAGAAAGTAAGAGGAGGAGAGAGAAACTGGGATATTTTTAAAAGCAACTGAAAAAGTGAAACACCAGAGAATTAATGAGGACTGTCCCTACCCAAACAAGACAATCTCAGGGTATATTATTTTGGTTCCTTGATCATGCTGGTTCCTCTTTTCAGTTCTAAAGTATTTTTTTTATCTACACTTAGCAGAACTATAACAGATATAGTTGCACTATGGATATTTAATTTTGGCAATTTTAGATTTCTTTTCTAATTATGCCTTATTTGCAACATGTCCTATTGTTACCTTCCACTCTCTTGACAGGAACAGCTTTGGGCTGAGGAACAAAGAGCCCAGTGTTTCTTGATAAGGATTCCCCGTTTATTTGCAGATTAGCAGAATACAGACCTACGTTCACATGGGTGCCTTCAGAGAGGGACAAACTTCCTTTGTTTAGAGGAAATAGTTATAGAGTTGCAGGAACTTTCTTATCAGTACTTAAACCAATCTCTAGGCAGATCCAGAATTTTACCTTATAATGGGATCTGGAATACTGAGTCAGTCTGGGAGGGGGATGTCCAGCCAGGCACCCACTGTCCATGTGAGACCCATTCGCTTTCACGAAATGGCTGAAATCTGCGATTTTGTGACACTTGCTCTCACTATATGCAGCTTGGCTTTACCAAAAACAACAAAACCCAGAAGCTGCGAAACCCGTGGAACATTCTTTGAGCTCATCATCACAAACCCAGTTTCTGCTTTTTGGTGAGTTACCACAGGTTGAGATCCCATCAGTCTACACGCAACCTAGGGTATTGAGGGCTTCTGTGCATTTCTGCTATTTCTATATTGCTGGTGTTGATTCTCATAGGGTTTTTTTTGTAAAAATGTGATGCTTGGAAAACGAGTGCGCTTTTACTTATTTAAAGGAATGGGGAAATCAAGAAGAGGAGAGGAATCCGTGTACCTAACCAAATAGTTAAATCTTTTCAATAAGTTGTTAAATGAAAAAGTGTCACTTGAGCCTCAGCTCAAACTGCGCCCTCCCACCAACAAAGAACGAGCAGCAAAGCCCTCCTCAACTGCTCACTAAAGCACCAGTTGACCAATTAAAAAAAGAGGAGGTTCATTATTGGCCCGCAGGGTTCTGCTCCCGCAGGATCTCCGCCACGTTGGGACCAATGGGAAAAGAAGACAGAGGACCAAAGCTCGATCCGTTGGGCGAGGGAGAGGGAATTTAACATGGGAGGTCAGCTGCCCAATCAGAACCGGAGAGGCGCGGCTTTGCGTTCCTTCCGGCCCCTCCTCTTTGGATCTTATCCAGTCCCAAAGAGGCAGCAACGAGACTAAAGGCTTCATCCTCCCTTAGCTCCGCCCGTAGAACGCCCTCGTCCAATCCCCTGCCGGGAAGAGACGGGGTTTCAATCCTGCCGCGCCCCCTCGTTCCGTGACTGCAACAGCCGCGGGAGCCGCCGGCCTCGCTGCAGTCAGTGAGGCTTCCCGGGGCTCTCGCTGTCCGCTTGGCGGTGGGAGCGCGCGCGCGCCATGGAGCGGAGCCAGGCGGGGGGAGCCGCGGCAGGAGAGGCTGCGCCGGACCCGGGCCCGGCGGTCTCGCCCGGCCCGGGCCCCGGCCCCGGCCCCGGCCCCGGCTCGCGTCTGCCGGGGGGCATCGGTTCTGCAGAAGCCCTGGCGGCGCTGGGCGCGATCGGGCGGCGGTTGTTGTGGCTGCTCCCCGTGTACCTGGCGGGCCGGGCGGGGCTGAGCCTGGGCTTCGTGGTGGCCGGTGTGGCTCTCTACATGGGCTGGCGGGGCCGGCGGCTGAGCAAGGAGCGATCGCTGCGGGCGGCCGGGTTGCTCCTGGGCGACGAAGAGGCAGCGGTGAGCGCCACGAGCTTGGGCCGAAGCCTGGGTCAGAACGAGCTGCCCGCCTGGGTAAGACGCCGCCGCCGCCGCCGCCGCCGCCGCCGCGGCCCTTCCCCTCCGTCATGGGGGAAGCCCCCTCTCGCAGGGATGCTGCCTCTCCGCGGTTCCCTTGCGGCCCGACGGAAGAAGTTAGTCCCCTGGGTGGGTGGGGACAGCCATCTAAGGCGAGTTTCGGAGAGAGACAAAGGTCTTGCAACTCCGCCTCAAGCGCCAATTCAGGCCCTCTGGCTCTGCTCATCCGCAGTGCCTCCACATTCCTGGTTTCACACGCATGGCTATTTATTGGTGGGTTCCCAAATTCTCCTCTTGCAAATCCTGCTGCAAAAGGAAATGGGGAAACGAACTTTTGACCGCTCTTTTTAATGTCACTAGGCTGAGGTGAGGATCCAGCACAGCTGGAGTAAGAAGCCCATGCCAGTTGCTGCGTGCTTGCATGTGCCTTCAGGTCGACTGTTGACTTATGGTGACCCCATGAATTGCATAGAGTATTCATAGGCAAGGAATAATCGGAGATGGTGTGCCCACAAGTTGTTAACCCAGTCAATATTTATTCATTTCTTTGCCACTTAGTTGCAAATGACTGATTTTTTTTTAGTTGCTCACCAACGCCTTGCAACACCCCTGTGTAGCATTTCTGGGGTCTACTCTGGGCCCAAATATTCTAAAAGCACCAGATCTTATGTGATCTTGGAAGCTAAGCTGGGTCAGCCCTGGTTAGTGGTGGAATGGGAGACTGCCTACTAACACCATCTCTATTTCAGAGGAAGGAACTGGCAAAACCACCTTGTTGGTATTCCTTGTCTAAGAAAACCCTTTGAAATTCACAGGGTCAGCACAAGTCAAAAGGCAACTTGAAGTGGGCCCAGGAGTGGAATTCTACTTCCACTGGCCCTGTTAACGCACAGTTAAATCTGGATCTAATCTTGTGTCCATTGTTTAATGAGAGTAGAAGTGGGAAGGAGACCTAGACGTTAAAATAGTTCTTCTAGAGCTTTCTTGCCTGATCGCCTAGAGAATCTTTATTTAGCAAATTCTTATTCCACATTTTTTAAGTCATGGAACTCAATGCAGCTTACCTGTGACTCCCAAGTTCTCTCTTCCCATCCATTGACTAGAACAAAACCTACTTAGCTTCAGCAGAGTGTGGCAGCATCCTGCAACCCTCAGCTCATACCCTTTCTCTTCTGCAACTGGTGGTCTGGCAGGGGTCAGTTAACCTGAGTCGAATGAGCATGACAGTATACCCCAGTATATATAATTGTCTTGCTTCATGCTTCCTCCTACCATTCCTCGTAAGGTTCCTAAACAGACTGGGGGAAACAATTCTGGAGTTTCATTTGGGGGGAAATGAAAAAAAGAAAAAGACCCTGGATAACTTCCTTTTTATGTGGTTTTCTATGCTTCTTCTTCTCTTTCACTCTGAACTGAATAGTAAAGAGGCAAAGCTTTAGCCTGAGGCCATCCCATTTTCAAAGTAAGGATGACTGTGATTTAACCTTAGAGGGCTATTGTCAAAATTGAAACAACTGGACAAATCATAGAGTTGGAAGGAACTGGAAGGGTCATCTAGTTTAATCCCTTGCTCTGCAGGAATACACCGCAAAAATAACCCTGAAAAAATGGCCATCCAACCTCAGTTTAAGACTTCCGGAGAAAGAGTTCCATCCACAGAGTGCTTGGAAAGCTGCCTTAAGCCGGAGAAGTGGGTAGTTCTTTGCCCTTAAACCAGGATGGTCAGCTTGGGTGGGTCTGGGAGCTGTCACCCCCCACCCTTAAACCCTGCTTTCTTCTTCTGGAATCCTACTAGCAGTTTCATCTGTATGGACGCTCAAGAGTTCTCCACAGGGAATTTTCTGTCTTTTTTTGCTCTGAATGAAGGGGAAAATGAAACTGTTTGTAGGCAGGGAAAAGAAAGGAGCCAACATCACCTTGCTGCAGCTGGTCTTGAACACACCCTCTTGCAGAGTGGTTGCTGCATTTAGCATCCTCCAGTGTAACTTGCTTTTGTCAAACCCTCTTGGTATATTTGCTAGCCTTCCATCACTGAAGTTCTTTTTACACTTTACGCTTAATCTTCTGTTTCACATTCTCTTTGTATATTTTACTCTTCCTAAGATTTCCCCTTCAGGGAATCCCACTTTGCCTTCCTGCTTTGTCTTCAGTCCCTTCCCTGCAGTGCCTTCCGAGCACATGCAGATGCCCTCCCTGGATTTGGTGTGCTGTTTCTCTCATACACTCCATCCTCTCCACCAGCAACAAGCTCTTGGCATCATCTGCAGCATTTCCTACCATTTTCCAGAGAGTTAGCCCTGTTCTTCTGTGGCTACAACAGCAAAAGCCCTGAGAAATCATCACTTTACAGTGTCACAAGACCCTGTTAGTTTGTATTTCCTACTCCTTCCTTATTTGGCTATTCTTTGCTTTTCCAATGCGTGTGTGATAGGTAAGAGCTGAACAAGCAACCCAGGAAAGACCAACGACACATGGTCAACAAAGAAGAGGAACAATAGAAATAATAATAGTAATAGCAGAACAAGGGAACAGCGGGCATATAACTTTCTAACAGAATATCTTTTTGCTGTGTTGCTTGGTTGCTTTCCCTAGAATTTGGTGCATTCTTGCAAGGAGGCATCTCTCTGTAATTTTCAGTCACCTTTTGGGTATGATGATATAATGTGAGCCTGGTTGCTGTGTTTGCATCTCGAAAGTAAAGTGCCCCAAGGCAGCAGAAAAGGGCCACAGCAAGCTGGATAGTCAGCCTGTGCAGGGGAGGGATCCTCCCTTCATTTTCAAGGGGGATCCTTGGCTGACGTATCTGACATGGTGAGTACTGACATGCTGCCAGTGAAATCTCAAAGAACCCGGGTATTTGAGAAGCGAGAATAGCATCGTTCAGCAGTGCAATTAGACTTTTGCCTACCTAATCTGATTTTGCAGGTTATCATTTTCCACACAGGAGTTGCTGCTGTTATGTGATAATTTGAATGTGCCAAGCTAGTATTTCAGATCTCTTGTATCTTGTATAGTATAAACTCCTGTCCCCTCAAGCAGTTAGCTAATAGTGGGAGGTGGTGTTGGGGTGTGATAGCTTAACTCTGTGTTTGCTGTGAAATGGAACATGTGGAGCCATCCTTGGTTAAATGGCTCCTGAAGCCTGTATGCCGTTTGCAAGCTCTGTATTCCTGAAGGAGGTGCTATCCTGTCTGATCTTAACACAGTTTGGGTCTAGCTATCCCTTTTAGCATTGGTGTGGGCTAGACTGCACGCTGACCTTGATGGAGGGATGAGGAATTGTAACCTGCCCCCCAACAATGTTTTTGGACTATAGTTCCCAGCATTCTTCACCACTAGCTATACTGGCTAGGGTAACTGGGAGTAGCAGTCTAGCAGCGTCGGGGGGGGGGCTTCATGCTTTATTGTTGTTGTTTTGTTTAAGTTTTTTCTGACTTATAATAACCAACTGTAAGGTGAATTCATCACAGTTTTCTGGGGCTGAGAGCATGTGACGTGTCCAAGGTCACCCAGTGGTTTCCATGGCCAAGTGGGGAATCAAATCCTGGTCTCCAGGGTTATAGTCCAACACTCAAACCACCGCACTGGCATTCCTTCATGCTCCCTACTGTTATCATAATTTGTTTCTAATTGGCCCCCGGCTACTGAATCTCAAGAGCTACACTGTATGCAGAATGTGCACATGCCACATAAAACAGCAACCTGCAACAGCTCCCCCTCTATAACTTTTAAACATTTCATTGGCTTTCTAAACTTCATGGCAATTGTGGGATCCTCACCCCATCTGCAGACACTTAAGATGGAGAATGGAGAATGCACTGATAAATCATCCGGAATAACATCTAGAGGAGTAGCTGTTGTCTGTTGTAGCAAAACCAGTGAAGAGTCTTGTGGCATCTTAAAAACTGACATATATTAGTCTTCACAGTCCCTAGGACTCTTGGGTGGTTTCTATCCTGAATATTAGAGCTAAAAGACGGAACTAAACCTGTTTTTGCTGTTGCCACCTGCTTACTATGGATGTGTGAATTCAAGCCTGAAGATCTCTAATAGTGAGCCTGGTGGTTGGAGGATTCTGGGAGTTGTTGTCCAAAAGAAGTAACATTTCTAAGCTCTTTAATGGAATGTTACCTAACAGCTAAATATTTCACAGTAACTTTCTCCCTCATGTTGTTGCCTTTAGTTGCTTTCCCCCAGGTTCTTTTGTCTGGTTCCCAGTGTTGCATCTGAACCTTTTTTTTTAATTTATTAAAATATTTATACCCTATATCAATAGCTCTCCTGACAGTTTACAATAGCATTAAAAAAGGCTAAAAACAGTTTAGATAAGCTAAAAATATATCAAGCAATATAATGAGTTAAAAATAGGCTTTAAAAAACAAAAAGGTTTTAAAACTCTAAATAGCAGTCCTTGGGTTGAATTAATAAGACCCAAAGACTTTAGTAAACAGCCCAGTTGGTGTCTAAATGATAAGAGTGTTGGTGCCAGTCGGGCCTCCAGGGGGAGAGCATTCCACAGCTGGAATGCCACAGCTGGAAATGCCCTCTCTCATTGACTTTCACTTTTGGGAGATGGAAAGGCCCCCCAGCAGATCTTAATCCTTGGGCAGGCAATTTTTAAAAATAAAGCACCCTTATACAGGATGCTCTAGTCAGTTGGCTTCCACTGTTCCAATCTTGCATGTGAAAGCAACATCACTTTAAGCATCTGATCATTGTCAAATTTCCCTTCTGTTTGAGAGGCAGAGTAAATTAACCTAAAGTCAGGGCTGGAGACGTGTAAGCGTGATACCTGTTGACACCATCTAATTTCCACATTCTGTCTGCACCTAGTGACTTGTTACTGGCAAAAAATCATGTCCCTTCAAGTTACCTGTAGACTTATGATGACCCCATGAATTTCAAGGGATTTTCTTAGGCAAGGAATACTCAGAGGTCTTTTTGTCAGTTCCTGCTTCTGAAATATCGCTCACAGCATCTGATATTCCTTGGCTATCTCCCATCCAAGTACTAACCATAGCCAATTCTGCTTAGTTTCCAAGTACAGATGGAATCTGGTGCCTTTAGGCTGTGGTGTTGTTGCGTGCACCTTCAAGTTGTTTCTGACTTACGGCAATCCTAAGGCAAACCTATCACAGAGTTTTCTGGAGCTGAGACTGTGTGACCTGCCCAAGATAACCCGATAGGTTTCCCTGGGCACCTCACACACTCTCAACCCCAAAAAACTCCCATGATAGGTTCCCCTTAGGGTCACCATTCCCCATCATAGGTTCGCCATATGGTATTTAGACCCGATCAAAAAATTGTTCTTGGTAGTTTAAAGAGAGATATAGAAACTTACTTGCTGTGGGCTAGAAGTGGAAACCATGCAGTCCTCCAGATGTTGCTGCATTGCAACTCCCAACAGTCTTCAACAACGTAACAATTGTAAAGAGTGCTGGGAGTTGCAGTCTGACAACATCTGGAGGGCTACATGACTGCTGCCTCTGAGGATGGCCTTCCTATTTGGCTTTCACAAAGGGTAGCATTCTTATATTGCCCTGCAGCAGCAAATAGGGGGAAAAAATGAAACTTTTCCCTTCACTGCCCAGTGTAATGAGTATTGATCTGTTGCTTAGCAGCAAAGGACAGCCTGATTCTTTATGGATGTAACAGCCTGCAGTAGTTGCAGGATGAGTGTAAGCAAGCTCTCCTTGCTCTGGTGTCTAAGCGTGACAGATGAGCTTCCAGCAGCTTGTTGTATTTAAGTACACAAATGTAGAGAGGGTAACTCATGGTTCTGGTTGACCAAGGTTGTCATGGCTCTGGGCAGGGTTGCTTGTTTATTCCCCTCTCTGCCAAAGCAAATTGAATTTTATACCAAGCACATCAGAAAATTGCAACCTATTTGAATTATGTCATTTGTTTGGTGTTGTCTCTGTTAGTCATGGGAAAGACGAAGATTTCCAAAGTCCTTTGGATGCAAAGATTTCAACAGGCAGTGTCTGCATACTTGCCACGTCACTGCCATGAGACCTGGAAGCTCATTTTTTTAAAAAAATGAAATGGGATCATGTGTTGTCTGTGGTGTAGCTGATAACATTCTCCCAGCTTCTTAAATGTTTGGAGTCATGGTGTACACTGAGCCAAGGAAACAGTCTGTATGCTCTGTTGGGAGATGACATCCCCAAGGGCTTAAAAGGACAAGCAAGGTGGAGTTGCTGACTTGGACACTTTCAAGCCACACTGCCCTGATGGGTCTATTTTAATATCTTGCTTAGGTTGCAGCATGTAACTGGATGGAATAGATTTGGCCACTTGAATAGTGGCTTTGTTCAGAAGGAAGGCCATGTTCCAAGTACCTTGAAAGTTTTTGTCCTTGAAGTGAGTTCCCCAGTGAACAGTCAGTGTGCACTCCTGCATTTTACAGAAAGCTCTGGTTCCAGTTTTCTGATAACAGCACCAAGCAGCAACAGAGAGGATGGCATGATACCATTAAGATAATGGCGCAAGAGTTGGTAAACAATGTCAATGAATTTGGAGACTCTAAAAAGAAGTTCTAAAACTCAGCCAAACTTAGCCTCCCTTAATAGACAGAGGCCCGACAATATATTTGGCTTAAAGAAGGGACATACAAAGGGCTTACAGCCACTTGAAATAGACCTGTAAACAGCCCTCCCTCCAGATGTCTCCAGACTTACTTTTGATTAGAATAGAAGGCTTTTCCTCATTCCACTTTGGAAGTTTGGCTCTGTGTGTATGCATATGTGTGTTTCTGTGTTATGTGGCAAATCCCAAGGCAGCACACACTGCTGTGGAAAATAATCTGTTCATTGCATGCCATAAATGGAGAGTTTTCCTTTGCTCGTTCGCTGCACTAATGACATCAGACTCCAGAGTCTGCTCAGTTTCCCAGAACTTGAACTGCTGCCCTTGGTCATCTCCTGCTGCAGCCTTCAGGTTGCAGTTTTAGCATCTGGAATCATTGAACCACTTTTACCAAGAGTAAGCAAGTTTTTACTCCTGAAAGTAAGTGGCTTGGTTGTCACTTAATTCTTTTAAGCAGAGCCATTGGATAACAGAATGCACCTGAGAATTCCAGAAGAAAATTCACAACGAAGATTACAGCAAAGCTTTTCATTGTGTGGATCATGAGAAATTATGGTTTGTTCTAAAAGAAATGGGAATGCCACAACATTTGATAGTGCTGATGCATAACTGATAGTCTGGACAAAATGTCCAGATACAATATGGAGAAAAAGAGTGATTTCCCATTGATAAAAGGATCAGAACAAGACTGTGTTTTATCACTCTGTTTCCTTTTTACACAGAAAGAGTCAGAGGAAGGAGGCCTGAAAATTGAGAAGGAGTATCAGCAGTTTAAGATGTGCAGGCAGTACCATATTATTAGCAGAAAACAGCCAAAACTAGGAATGACAAATGATGAAAGTTAAGGAAGAAAGTGCAAAAACAGGGTTATCGTTGAAGACAAAAAGAATGACTGCAGATGATTTATATAACTTTACAGTGGGTGAGGAAGACATTAAATATTTTCTTTACCTTGGCTCAGTCATTAATCATAATGGAGAAAGTCTTATAGTCAAGAAACAAGAAGGAAACTAAGGCTTGGAAAGGCAGCAATGAAAGAAATAAGATGTGCAAGTATAAGCGCACATCAGTGCATAGAGTTAGAATTATCCGTGCCAAATATTTCTGATTGCTAGGTATGGTTGTAAAAGCTGGATAGTGAAGAAAATTGTCAGGAAGAGCACCAGCTAAATTGAAATGTGGTGCTGGAGGAGAGTTATACAGATACTATGGACTGCCAAGAAGACAAATAATTGGTTCTGAGTACAAATCAAATCTGAACACTTCCTAGAAGCCGAAATGGGTAACCCGAGGCTTTCATATTTTGGATGCGTCATGACTGATTGGGAAAAAAAGATAAAACTTCGTAAAATGAAAGGCAGTAGGAAAGGAGGAAGGCCACACTGCAGAGCGATTGACTCATTCACTGAAGTCACAACCCTGAACAAGGCCGTTGATGACCAGGAATCCTGGAAGTATCTCATTCTCAGCTGACTTGTCAACCACAATGTTCCCAAAATCCACCAGCCAACATGTCAAATAAAAGTGCTATTTCTAAGTTCTGTCTTTTAGGAGTATAGCTGTCATACACTACATCAGGCTATTGATCCATTCAGCACTGTGTAATCTGTTTTGACTGGCTCTCTAGGGTCTGGAGAAGATGAGTGACTATTCTGTCCCACCACCTATTATCTGATCTTTTAACAAGCTATGTCAGGAATTTAATCTGGGGCCCTCTGTGTGCTCTTGTCTTTGAGTAGGATCTAGCATGATGAAGATGTGGTACAACCCAGATGTACTCATGTTTGCTTGGAAAGGAATTCCATTGATTTCAAAGGGGAGCCACTTCCAATTCTCAAGCAGGAGAAAATCAAGTTTGCCTTTGCTTCTGAGTCTGCAGCTCCTTTGAAAATCTAATGAAAGCTATGGAGCCTCATAACATGACAGTGATGGTTGTACATTACCTGACTGTATATAGTAGTGTCCCGTGCCACCTCATTTAAGTCAAACCATACTTTAGTAATACAATTTGGCATTATTTTTATTTTCTCAAAGGCAATTTTAAAAATAGCAAAAAGAAAATGGGAAAAAAAATTACACTTGCTTTGTGAGCCCCTTGAAGCCCATCCATAGTTACCCCTAGAACTTTGTGGACCACACATTAAGAACCTCTGGGTTAGGGTTACCTCTCCCCAGTTGTTGTTCATTCTCCATTAGATTAAATACAGCATCAGTTTTCCACTCCTTGGCATGTCCCCATCTTCAAGAAGGGGAAAAAAGAGGACCCAAATAATTATCGCCCAGTCAGCCTGACATCAGTACCCGGAAAGATCCTGGAGCAGATCGTTAAGCAGTCAGTTTCTAATCACTTAGAAAACAAGGCAGTAATCACGAGAAGTCAACATGGATTTCTCAAAAATAAGTCATGCCAGACTAATCTTGTCTCTTTTTATGATAGAGTTACTAGCTTGATAGATGAAGGGAATGCTGTGGATGTAGCATACCTCAATTTCAGTAAGGCCTTTGACAAAGTTCCCCATGACATTCTTGCAAAGAAACTAGTAAAATGCGGGCTGGACAGGGCTACTGTTAGTTGGATTTGTAATTGGTTGACCGACCGAACCCAAAGAGTGATCACAAATGGCTGTTTCTCATCCTGGAGAGAAGTGACTAGCGGGGAGCCACAGGGTTCTGTCCTGGGCCCAGTGCTGTTCAATATTTTTATCAACGACTTGGATGAAGGAATAGAGGGCATGCTCATCAAATTTGCAGATGACACCAAATTGGGAGGGGTTGCTAATACGCCAGAGGACAGGACCAAAATTCAAAATGACCTGGATAGATTGGAGAGCTGGGCCAAGGCTAACAAAATGAAATTCAACATAGGTAAGTGTAAGGTCCTACACTTAGGTAGAAAAAATGGAATACAGAAATATAGGATGGGGGACAAGTGGCTGGATAGCAGTACGTGTGAAAGGGACCTAGGAGCCTTAATAGACCACAAGCTGAACATGAGTCAGCAGTGTGATGCGGCAGCCAAGAAAGCCAATGCAATTCTCAGCTGCATCAACAGGAGTATGGTTTCTAGATCGAGGGAGGTACTGGTACCACTCTACTCTGCTTTGGTTAGACCTCATCTTGAATACTGTGTCCAGTTCTGGGCACCCCAATTCAAGAAGGACATGGTCAAGCTGGAGCAAGTCCAGAGAAGGGCGACCAAAATGGTGAGAGGCCTGGAAGACATACCCTATGAGGATAGACTTACAGAGCTGGGTATGTTTAGTCTGCAGAAGAGAAGGTTAAGAGGGGACATGATAGCTATGTTTAAATATTTGAAGGGATGCCATGTAGAGGAAGGAGAGGGCTTGTTTTCTGCTGCTCCAGAGACCAGGACAAGGAGCAATGGATTCAAGCTGCAGGAAAAGAGATTCCACTTGAACCTCAGGAAGAACTTCCTGACGGTCAGGGCTGTCCGGCAGTAGAATATGCTGCCTCAGAGTGTAGTGGAGTCTCCTTCCTTGGAGGTTTTTAAGCAGAGGCTAGATGGCCATCTGTCGGGAATGCTTTGAGGGTGTTCCTGCAAAGCAGGGGGTTGAACTGGATGGCCCGTGTGGTCTCTTCCAACTCTACATTTCTATGATTCTGTGTCCTCCAGATCAGTTTGTGGCCAGATCCTATGTTGGCTGTCATCAGAAGTGTATCTAGGGTTGGGCAAGTAGGGCACGTACCCTGGATGCCAGTGCCAGGGGGGCACAAAAAAGCAGTGCTGGAAGTGGTGGTGGAGGAGGAGGTGGTGGCAGCAGCCCTGGAATTAGGGGTACAACTTCCATGCTTTCCTTAGGTGCTGTTTATGCTGGATACGCCTCTGGCTGTCATTGCCTGGAGTCTTGGGAGTGCCAGTCCAACACATTTGGATGGTGCTGGGTTAGGTAAAACTGTTCTGTGCATTCTCTTGTATGTTTTTCTTTAGCTTTCTCCAGCCCAAATTGTAAGTCTCTCCTACATCAGACTAGCTGAATCAATAGACTTCACCTGTGTATTGACTCCCTGTTCAGCCATAGGTTCTGTGAGTCTGTTCTAGTTGGGACTAACTAATGAGATTCAAGCTAATGTCTCCATCTACCTCCCAACACTGTTGCATCTCAATAGCATATCTTGTACTGTTTCCTTTTGCCACAGTATCTCCAGCTTCAGTTAACTGGAGTAAGGAGCTGCCTGGGATTCCATTTGAAAGAAGGGTGAGAGATAAATGCAATAAATAAGTAAAATAATGGGGAGTTCCCATGTCTCCGTGATCCTTGTGGAGTTCCAGTTGCTATTAGGAGGCCTCTTTCTGTGAAGATAGTGCAAATAATTTGTGCGTTTTCAGGCTTAATGAACTCTAGCTTCTCTCTGCAGTGATTTTGAGGGGGAGGGGAGAAGTTTTGCAGCAAAAAGGAAGCTGCCTGTTGAGATTACGATATAGTCAAACCAGCTTTCCCTGCTTGTGTTGGAAGTCCAAGTACCAGAAGCAGAGGACGTGGTCTTAACCTTCCTGTTGGAACTGAAAAAGGGTGCTGTCCAGGAAACAAGCTGCAGAAAGCCCGATGCTGAATTCTCTGCATCTGCAGTTCATCTGGTAGCAGGCAGCAAACCTCTCTGCAGAGATGACTGCATCCTTTCTCTGATTCGTACTCTTTCTCTGAGCTGGGATTAGCACGGTTCATCCAAGATGACCCATTTAGCTAGATTAAAAAAAAAAAGGCACCCCACACCTGTCCAACACAGGACAAAACCTCTAGGGCTTTATGTTACTGAAGTTACTGTAGAACCTGAAGTTACTGTAGAATCTAAAGAGCAATTGTGTCATAAACAGTGCGCTCAGCAAGATCTCTAGTGTGCAATGAGATACAGCATAAAATTACACGTTAACATCAAAACAGGCCCCCACAGCACAGGCTGCATACTGTATGTCTGCATGATTCAGTGCTCTCGATCTGCAGTCTCATCGTCTTTTGGGGAGAGCAGTTTTGCAGTGGGCATGACTGTGTGACCTAATACATCCTCTTTCTCCCCTCTTCCAGAAAAAGCCCCTCCCTAAACTGCAAACCCCAGGATTCCATAGGATGTTGAAAATGGAATAATAGCACTATAACAGTCTAGTGTAGAAATGGCCCAAGAGTCACTGCTTTGGGACTGTTTACTTCCAGTCAGGAGGCCCTAATCAGAGTAGCTCCTCTCACACAGGATGTGATTCTACTATGCGCAAGTGATTTTCTTGCCCCTTTACAAAGTAAACATTTTGTTATTATTTTATTTATTTATATCCGGCCTTATTCCCAACAATATGACTCGAGGCAGCTGGCAATATTAAAACAGTACAAATTAAAATATACATAAAAAAAATAAAGGTAGCATTTTAAAAACAATTGAAAAATTTATAGTTACAAACATTAAAAGTTAAAAATATTAAATACAATAAAAACTATAGCAGTCTTAAAAACAGAACAACACAGCTTTAAAAACCCAAACTTTAATAGTAAGAATACAGCAATGTATGTATGTATTTATGTTTGTAATTAGTTTATCCTGCCTTTGTCACAACAAGGGACCCAAGGCAGCTTAGGTCAAAGTTAAAAACCAAATACAATTGTTGCAGGAGCCCAGAGACCACAGAGACCAAAAAAACCTGACAATGCGCATGTTAAAATGAAACAATTAAATTAGGTTTCATGTTAAAATGGCCACAATTTCCTTCTGGCTTTAGTTAAAGGGAAAATGCAGATATTCCAAAATCCCCTCCCCCCAAAAGTCCAAAATATGAAATACTTTTGGTCCTAAGCATTTTGGATAAGGGATACTCAATCTGTATATTAAGAATATGACAGTTTTGCAAACAAACTGCCATAATTTATTAGCTTGTAATGTTGTTTATCAGCTTGTCTACCCACATGCCTATATTACTTGGGGTATTTTGCATGTGTGACACAGAACTGTGAGAAAGGACAACATGGAGCCCACTCTCTGATTTTCTTTCCAAGTTTGCAAAACCGTTCCTCTTAGCATACCTGATGGCTACTGTTGTCATAGCTAGTCAATCAAATTTGTGACTTGATCCTATCTGGTTAAGGGGGCAGCTAAGGTCTGAGTAGGTGTTTGTATAAATGAGGCCAAAATCCCTGCAGTTTAAAGTCTGGGAAGGAGAAGAGGTGGTAAGCCTGTCTGTCTCGGCTTCAGCATTTCTCTCTTTTTGGCTTGCCTAACAACAATGGTATTTAGGGAATGCTTCTGTCTGACTCACAGCCTGCTACCCACTCTGTTTTCTGTTGTACAGGAAATGATGTTGCTTCTGTTCATTTTGCAGCCACACGATTAAGATCTGTGGGTGTAACATTTGGGGTGGGCCATAAAAGAGAGCTTCTAAATATAAGCTAGTCTGGCATCTTCTTGGTGTTTTGAACCCCTTTAGAGTGAGAGGGTTCAGTTTTGTGGCTGAGCTCTAAGGCATCTGAGTTAATGTGAGCTGAGCTTACTGGAACTATGACACAATTTTAAAAAAGCTATGAAAATTGGAACTCACATCCTGCCATAGGGGATCTGTTCTTGGAATTGCTTGGCTGGCTGATGACTATATTATAGGATGGGGTAGAGAACATGTGTATCTCTTGAATCCAGAACAGGAGTGGGTTATATATAGGCCTCAGGATGTTGTTGGACTTCAAATCCCTGCAGCCCTAGCCAGCATACTTAAAGGGGAAAGATGCTAAGGATTGCAATTAAATAGTTACAGTCCAACAACGTAATCTCCCATCCTTGTTTTAGGGTTTCATTGTGCTATCTGCAATCCACAGGATCTGCTTTCCTTTCCTAAAGAGCAGCCACTTGAAATAGGGGCTTGATTTGTGTAAAGTGTATGAAGGCACCTGTGATTCTTGTAGGTTTAGTTGTTTGAAGGTTTAATATGTGCCCTAACTTCTAAAAAGAACTCAGACTGGTTTACAGACTTTAAAGTGCCCCAACATGCAAGCCTCATAAAACATTCAGAATGTGAGACAGACTTTTTGAGCCCATGGTGAAGACTGAATATTACAGTTTGCTCAAGTGCTGCTGTATTAAAAGATGCTAAATACCTTTCTCGAAACAAAGAAAAACAATTCTGTATGGCTTGCTGAATGACTGCGGGCCTGGGCTGAGGCAAGCATTTGAGTAGTGCACTTAGATGATGTTGTTAGGTCTTTTTTTCTGTGGGTCAGTTTATAAATTAAACTACATATTTTCTAAAAAAGGCATAGCTGAGAGATACATCTGTATTTTTTCAGTATCCATGGGGAAGTCTAACAGTTTATTGGGAGCCTTCTCTTCAGGGAGGGAAGGTTTAATCTTCCCCTTATGAGTTGTGATTTCACCGATAATCACCCCCACCAAGCCCCATAACCAGATAGGGTGGACATGGTAAAATCACAGCAAAGAGGGAGGGCTTAAAACCTCTTGTGTGCAAAGTCCAATTATACTTTACTCCAGTTATTAAAAATGAACGTATCTTTTTCTTTTAAAATGTCTTTTCATTTTAAAATGCTAAATATGCCTTTTAAGTCAATGTGTGTTATTTGACCCCATTATTCTTCCTTCCACACATATGCAAGGGAATAAATTTCTGAGTCTGAAAGAGAAGCCTTTTTTTTTATCATAGATCCCAGAATCCTTCAGCCAGCAAGGAGGCCATAGTCTACTGTGGGAGCCATAGTACCAAAAAGAAAAACAACAACAACAATTTTTTTCCAAACTCTGCTAAATTAGGCAAGGGAAGGGCCCTTGCTACCGTATGGGTGAGAAACCTTAATAATAGAAGGCCACACATTCAACTGGATTATTGGTTAGGGAGAGGTGTTTGCCTATTTTGATTGCTTAGTGAGGGTGGATACAAATCAACACTTCTCCTCTTGGCTTAGCTCAGTTGCAGGGTAAATCTAACTCAAGACTGAATTGAACCAGGCAATGCTAGTGCCATCTTCTTCCTCCTCCTTGGTGCTTGCTCCGGCTTTTGCTGTGCCAGCTCGGAAATTCCTACAAGCTCTCTGGTCTATCTCATCCATAACTTGGAAGAATTTGTGGGTTGGATTACAACTCCCAGAATCCCCAATCAATTGCCATGCTGGCTCAGGTGGGGTCTGGGAGGAGAAGTCCAAAGAAGTAGATTTTCCATCTCCTCTAACCCCGCAATTAAGGTTGCCAGAGCAACACCTGCTAAACTTCCCTCTCCTGCAAAACCATAAAGGAACAGAAACCCTCTCCAATGTTCACTCGGGCAACCTTACTCATAATACTGCACTCGAAGGAAGAAGGCCACTTCAGAGCTACCATTATGAGAGTGGGACAGAGTGTAAAAAGGGGGAAGGGAGGGGGAGAAAGAAAGAAAGAAATGTGACAGCACCTTTAAGGCTTACTGGTTTTCATTTTAGCGTGAACTTTTGTGGCTATAAACCATTTCTTTGGATGCAATACAGAGTGATGCTATTAAAGTCTCAAGTTGTAAAGAATAGGATCCAGAAACACGTTCTTTTTTATGTTCTCTACCACTCCCGCAACAGTATGCTGCAAGAGACTAACATGGCTACTTCTCTGAAAACTATGGAAAGCACTGCAGACTTTCCTCAGAACAAAATGATGAAGCAAAATAGCCCCTGAGAGCGCTATGAGTCTGGCCAGCTGCTTTGCAGTAGCAGCAAAAACACTGGTTTAACGGTAAAAGCTCTTAAGCGTCTTTGTGCCACTATAGCAAAGATGGCCATTTGGTTCCTAGGCAGCCACCAACAAACCAGTCAAATCATTTGACTTCCTTGATATGAGAAAGCAGGCAAGCAGCAAGCCTCCTGTTTCCCTCCCTGCAAAAGAGGAGGCTGTGTGAGTGAGGAGGCAGTCTCCTGCTCTCTGTTGATTTAATTTGCCGCCCAGGTCCATCCATCCACCCACTCACACTTGATGTCTGGTGCTTCATATTGTTGGGTTGCTTTGCAGCTGAAGCCTCAGGATTGGTGTGGAGGGGACAGGGACACAGCTCTGTGTGTGTGTGTGTGTGAGAGAGAGAGAGAGAGAAAGAAAAAGAGACTTTGGCATAGCTGTCAAGCCTCTCCTTCCTGGTGTATCTGTAGCAGCGAGGAACACAAGCATAGGATGATGACAGACACCTCCCACCTCACTCCTCACCAAAAAGCCATGAATTGTTCTTTGTGTGACTTCTGGCTCCTTGTTCTTCTCATGTTACCTTGAGCCAGCCTGAGGCAATGTGGAGAATTCGCTTCAGTGACTTGCTCAAAGCGATGATGAGGTCTGCAGTTGATTCAGGGGCTCGGAAGCTGGTTGCCTTGAATCCCAGCCAAGTTTTTCAAAGGAAGAAACCTGCTGTAGCTCTCTGGGTGTTCAGTTTGTTTTCTTCATTTAGGAAGGCAAACATTTTGACAATCAGTCAAGTCCTCCTAGAACAAGCCTGGCAGGTTTGGAAGGGGACCGGAACAGTGCTTGCTTTCTGGCTCTCTTTTACCCACTTAAATGATTTGTTGAACAATTTTGAGGCAGAGTTAAAAGAGTAGGCGGGGAGGGGCGGCAGCAGTAGTTTTTGTAAGCTGCCTTCAGTGTCTTGCTACACCTCTGGACATTTTGCACATGGGTGCCATATTTATCCAACCCACCCACCCTCACAAGCTGTTTGGTCGCCCAAACTAAGGGGTCAGTTAATTACATTGGCTTGCTTTTCCAGGAGACTTGTTATTCCCCAGAAGAATCCTCAATCCTGTGGCGGTCTTCCACTGACAGAAATGGGGGAGACTCTGTTGTCTTCCAGTGCCAGGCCCTCCCTACTGAGAGAGTCTAAATTGGGCTCCCTCTCTGACCACTTTTTTCTGGTAGGCCAAGACCTTTTTATTCAAGCCAGCCGTTGGCTACTGATCTTGCTGGTTGCAGAAGAAGCTTTTAACTGGATGGAGGCTGTATTTTCCTTTCACTAGTGTATTTCTTAATCGCATTTTAGTTTTTCTTTACACTTTCGTTTTACATTTTAAATTGTATTTGCTTTATTCGGTTTCATCATAAACCACCTCAATTCTCATGGTTGGGGAAAAAAACAAGGAAAAAATAGAATAACTATAAGTTCATTTCATGCCATCTGAATAAATTCGCTAACCTCTTTTCTACTGAAGTCAGTGCCTCTACCACTGAAAATCCATTCAGCATGTTTAGGGCCCTTCAAGAGCAGAATAGGAAGTAGCACAGTGGGCTGAAGGGGGAATCAATGAAATCTGCTCCCTTCAGTGGAGGCTCCCATTTGGGGACTAGAAAGGCACTGTTGGATATGAACTCATCAGAAAGCTTGGATCCTCATGTGATACATTTGGAGAGAGAGCAGAGAAAAAGTTGATTCATGTGATCTTTTCTTGGATTCTGCTTATGAAATACTATAACACCCTCCCCCAAAGGGATATTATAGGGAACCCCGAAGTCTTTTGAAACTCTCTGGAGGTTTTTCAGCGAGAAGATCAGTTACAAGCAAGCTATCCAGCAAACCAGTTTTTTTCCCCCTAATACTGCTCTTCCCCTACAGAATGCAGCCAGAGAGGTTTATTGTGGGGTGTGCAGACTCTGTTTGCATGGTTCCTCAGCCCAGCCCCTCCTCATGCCGCTGGCTTTTGCTCTGCTAGTGGTGGGGTTGCTTGGTTTCCTTTCTCAGGAACAGATGGTCTTTCCTCCCATGCCGTTTTCTCTGTGTGCCCTCCAGCCTCAACCAGGGCCTCACTGGAATTGTACTTTAAATTAATCAAGTGCTCTGAAATAACAAAAAACAACAACAACAACCTTTTTTCATCTCATTTTTGTCTGGTTGTTCTTCTGTCACAGCTTCTTTCCACTGGAGAGGCTTTCTCTTGAACAAGCAGAATTTCTCCAGAAACCTCTTTGAGGGTCATGCACATTATGGAAGTCTTGCCAGCCTGGAACTTTAGCTTTGGCTAAAGTTTCTGGAAAGGAGATGTGGAAGCTTGTGGGCAGGGCTCACCTGAGGGGTTTTGGGCACCTGGGTTTAGTGCCAAGGCTTGCGCCACAGCAGGAGGACTCGGTTGCCACTACCAGCCATCAGGGCCCCTTTCTTTCTCTGCTCTCTGTTCATTCTTCTTTCTGTTCAGCTACTGTGGGCACTCACAAGAACAGTAGTCTTCTGTTGCATTGCCTCCCCCTCATTGTAATGGTCCCCAAGAATGGGGCAAAGGAATAGACAGCAACAATGAAGGGGAAAGCCAGCATCATGTAGTGGTTTGAGCACTGGACTATGACTCTGGGGACCACAGTTCAAATCACCACTCAGCCATGGAAACCCAGTGAATTACCTTGGACTGGCCACATTCTCTTAGCCTCAGAGGAAGGAAAAGACAACTTCCCCTCTGAATAAATCTTGCCAAGAAAACCTTGTGATAGGTTCACATTACGGTCCCCATATATCAAAAAATGACTTGAAGGCATATAGCAGCAACAGTGAAGAGATAGGACTGCCCGTGTGCATGCACATACAGTCACTCAGACCCCACAAACCTGGAACTAGCTCTGCTTGTAGGAATAGTACTGTCATCCAGTATGGAAGGGAAGGGAAATCTTTGGCCTTCCAGATATTTGAGCCTACATCAGCCCCACTCAGCACACCCAGTGGCAACGGACTATGGGAGCCGTTATCCAAAACCTTTTGAGGTCCAAATATTCCCTGTACTTGCCATATGACTGGGATGGGCTGTTGCCTTAAGTATTTCATTTAGAAAAATGTACCGTAATGTGCCTCCTATCTTACTTAAATGCTTTTCAGGAGTTCTTTTAATTTTTTTTTTAATCTCAGTGTGAATTCAAGGCAGCATACAAGTTCAAAATGTGTACGTGTCTTAAGATGAGCACAAGATACTGTGTGTATGATTAGAGTAACTAGAAACAGTTCCAGAGATTTCTATCTTGAAAGAAGATATAACAGTTATAGTATAGTGGGGCAAAGAATATGTAACCCTCCAGAGATCGTTGGACCGTAGCTCCCATCAGCCATACCCAGCACAGGCAGTGGTGGGGGATGCTGGGAACTAAATTTCAATAACATCTGCAGGGTCTTCAGGTAACTTTCCCCTCCCTTTCCTTAACAAAGAGAGTATTTGAGTGGATTTAATGTTTTGATGACAAGTTTGAGTCACTTCTGAATTAGCTGACATGATGGGAATGTGAAGCTGGGAAGAACGTGTGCACCAGTGAATCCAAAATGTCAGCTTAATCATTTGGCTGCCCAGTGCTCTTGAGCATTATCTGTGGGTTTGTCTGCAAGCTCTGGAGCTGGGCTCAATTCATATACCAGTGGCAGCAGCATTACTTCTGGTAGGGAAGAGGTTGCCCTGAGCAACATCCAGCAACTTTTCTTAGGTACTATCTGCCCTCCACATTCACTAGGGTTAGAGGCACAGGACCCCCACAAAAGTGGGAAAAATCACAAAGTGTGTGTGTTTGTTGGAAAGGGGCTGAGTCATGGTGGGGAGAGCAGGCACCCAGGATCCAAACCGGGTGAGGGAAAAGAGAGAGCTGTGTGTGTCATGGTGGCCATATGCTTCATCTGTCTGTAGCCCATCTCCTTCCTTGGGTGGAGGGGCATAGGAAGAGGGTTTGTGGTGCTGAGAAATCTGGCTGCTATCCACCCTTAGCTGGTCAAGCAGTGGCTGATGGAGGAGCAGGGGGACCAGAGGTGGGTTTTTAAAGGGTTGTAGGGCCTGATTGGCGCTACGGAGAGGGAAGGTTTCCTCAGAAAAGAAGTGCCTGAGGTGTGTGGGAGAGATTGGAGTAACTCCCTGAAAGTTAAACTGGCAAGTGTGGAGGGCTGACTGTATATGATTGGATTTTATATCTCCCGTTTCTTCGACAAATAGATTTCAAAGTGAATTACAATAAAACAGAACAAGGAATTCCACGGTGGTATCTACACTCATGTGTAGACTCTCTTTGCTCATTCACAGACCCCTGTTCAGGTTGTTCAGTTACTCATTTTAAGTCAACATGCATGGGATATCAAGAGGCTCTTCTCTTCTGAGCACTGCAAAGGAAACACACTCTGTTCTGTGCTAACTTAAGGCAGGGTGGGAATCATGCAGCCTTTTAAGAAGTTGTGAGGCTACAACTCCCATCAGTCCTAGCCAACAGAGCAAATGTAAGGAATGTTGAGAGTTGCAGTCCAGTGGCAGGCTTAATGATTCTTATCCCTGACATAAAGTGTATTACAGAACGCCTCCATGGGCTACAGTTCTGTGCAAAACTGTGAATTCCCCCAAAGGTGATAATCTTGCTTGTGTTTACAGTAAGTAAAATATCACAAAGTGAATTAGAAGGCAGTCAAAAGCCATTGATCTGTCCACAGGCTGATAATTGCTTGTTAAACTCACTCCAGGCTCTGACAGAGGCCATTTCCTCACTAGACTGTTATAGCGCTGTTATTCGACTTGCAACATCCTATGGAATCCTGGGGTTTGCAGTTTCGGGGGGGGGCCAGCCAGCCGGCCCCTCCCGAAACTGCAAACCCCAGGTCCATAGGATGTTGCAAGTGGAATGACAGCGCTATAACAGTCTAGTGCGGAAATGGCCTTAGCCATGAACGCATGTACAAATCAGACTTGTGCGTGGAGGTTTTTATCCCAGGATTAACTGATCTGGGATGCTGGTTTCTAATTTGATGTGCCCATTTGATTCTAAAGAAGTATTCTGTAGAAAGCCAGAGCAGTGTAGTGGTTTGAATGTTGGACTATGGCCCTGGAAACAGGGGTTCAGTTCCCCACTCGGCGATGGAAACCCACTGGGTGTCCCTGGATATGTTACACACACTCAGCCCTAGAAACCCCCATGGGTTGGGAGCAGCACCTAACAACAGCAATACGGAGCCAAAGGGAGCCGAATCCCGTGGGATGGAGCTGTACCTTTGGTCTAGACCAAATTGAACATGCGGAAGGAGAGGAAAGAAAGAAGATTATCACAGTATCATTCAACATTCATTCAACTTGGGCCAGAGCGTTTAATTTGTACACTTATTTCGTCCCCTTCTGCTGCACTGGTGATACATGATGGGGAAAATTTATGAACTATGTCTTTTTTTTTTAGTTAGTTACATTCATATGCCACCTGTCCTCCTGTGAGCAAAAGGTGTAATACAACACTCTTCCTTCTCCAAACTGCAGTCTCACAGCAATTACCTGTGAGATAGATCAGGCTGAGCAAATGTAACAGATGTGAATTTACCCAGTAAATGTTGACGGCATTGTGGGGAACACAGTCTAGATTTCATAGCTAGACTCCTGTATGCTCTTTATGTATGCAGAAGCACTGCAGTTAGAATGCTCTGTACTGAATCCCAGCACAATCACCCCAGTCCTCCCACACTGGGCAGCTGCCACTGTGACTGGCGGAGATCTGTTCCCTGGTTGCTCAGGAAGCAACTGGCTGCTGTTTCTATCCATCCCTTCTTGTAAATGATCCCTATTGCAACAGCCAGAAACAGGGTATCTGTTGAAATTCTCCTTCACATTGGAGATTGTTCACATAGGAGGGTGTGTAAAGCTGCCAGCTGCTTCCTGAATGATGGGGGAACTAACCTCAGTCAGTCACAGCAGATGCTGCACAGTAAGTGGAGATTGGATGACTTCCATGGTCACTGTGTAATCCCTAAAGTAGGGGCTACATGGAGACCATAAATACGTAACAGTCATAAGTACATCACTCCCAAGTTACACATTTGTAACTGTGATACAGGATTCTGGCCCCCAATATCAGGTCAGCCCAGTAACCATTAAACCACACTGTCTCCCACTAGTTTAATATGTGCCCTTGTATGTGCTGAGAGAGGAAAACAGGAGGTCTCATGATGAGTCTACAGTACCTCTTCCATAGCTCCTAATGAATTTGCTCAATGCTTATAGTCTGGAATGTAAGGTCCCTGGGAAAACTTCTTGTGCTTCTCTTGAGATGAGTGAGGCTCCTCTGAGAGGACTGTTGTTCGATGTCCTGTCCATTTCAGTGAGGTCTGCACAGGGAAATTGTGTCCTAAGTACCCAATCTAAATGCCTCTCTCTACTCAAGGATAATTTAAACAAACATTGTGCAGCTCTTTCCATCCCTACCTATTTAGCTTCCTTTGCCTCTTTAATCATTATTTGTACATATTTCTAAAAATACCCATACTGCAATCTTTGACCTCCAGCTCTTTCTCCCCGCTTTTAATGCCTATTTCGTAATCACTTGCGCAGACCAATTTCCACATTGTCTGCCCCCATCTGTATTGATTTTATAAACAAGCACTGGGCAGGCTGTGGCCCTCTAGATTTTTAAATTTTTTTATCTACAAGTCCCATCATCCCTAACTAGCAGAACCAGTGCTAGGGATTATGGGAGTTGTAGGCCAATAATACCTACAGGTCCAGAATTGCTCATCCTGTTGTATGCCTTCTATGTGCTTCTTTGTGTCCAAAAGTGGCGTGTGTCTGGCTGAAGGAAGATCTGGAGTAATTTAGAACAAAATTGTAGATGGCCCCTCCTTCATCTCCTAGCACACATAGTAGAAAGGAGAGGCAGCATTATTATGCAGTGGTTGTTGTGCGCCTTCAAGTCATTTTTTGACTTATGACAGCCCTAAGGCGTACCTATTATGTTATCTTCTTGGCAGAAGTTGTTGGGGAGGGGGGTGCCCCCTTGATGCTGAGAATGTGTGACTTGCCCAAGGTCACCTGGTGGTTTTCCAAGGCTCAGCAGGGATTTGAATCCTAGTCCAATACCCAAGTTACTACACCACACTGGCTTTCATGTTTTGTGAGAAGGAGTGGGTAAACTGAATGCAAATAACCCATTGAATAAGCAGCTAGCAAAGAATGGCATGATAGTAAAACAGAGGCTGTTTCTGTACTACACTGTTATAGTGCTACTATTCCACTTCGAACCTCCTATGGAATCGTGGAGCTTGCAGTTTAGGGAGGGGCCTTTGGAATTCTCAGCCAGAGAGCTCTTTGACCCCAGGAAACTACAAACCCCAGGATTCCACAGGATGCTGAAAGTGAAATAATAGCTCTATAACAGCATAGGGCAGAAATGGCCAGGAAAATGAAGCTTGCAATCTTATTGCACACTCAGCTGGGAGGAAGCTCTGTTAAACATAATGGGCTTACTTGTGAGTAGACCTACGCAGGATTCCACAGTAAAGGTTTGAGAAGTTGTGCAGATTTTACTTCTGAGCTCCCCCGTCCTTGGAGACCAACAGTGAGAGAGGTGAGCTATCTTCTAACAAGCGGCACTGCAAACAGCATTTCTGTCCTTGGTCTCATATCCCCCCTCCTTCTCTCCTCCGCCTCTATGGTTTTCCTGAGATGAGAGGAAATGAAACAGCTGCTCAGTAAAGAGAGCCTTCTTACTGGCTCCTCCCTGTTCTAGAGAGCTTCTGCGGTTTTCTTCCATAGCTTTTATCGGTCTGAACAAGAAAGAAATGACTTATGGGCAGATGGGTGGCAACCTGAAAAAGCTGCCAAGACAGCTGATGTCTGCAGTCTTTTAAGTTTGGCAATGCCCACTTGCCTTGTATGCCAACCCCGTGGTCCCATACCCACTCAGTGAAACATAGGATCCCATTGTCTCTGAAGGACAGAAGAGTCTGTTAATGGCCTCTGTCCTGGATGTTCTTTCTTATCATTACAGGGAACAAAACTAACCTCCGGAGTAGTGTTGGAAAGACAAGAATTGTTTGTCTGTGGGCACATTGAGAGACTCTTCTCTGTAACAGAGAAATGCCACTGCCTCTGGGGGTTAAAAGGGGCTTTTTGTCTAAACCCAGGTTGCCATCATCTCCTTGGGCTGGTTTACACATTTTGCAGTAATGTAAGGAATCTGTGGGCTTCCAAGATTTTGCAAAATTGATGGCTTTTTAGGTGGAGGTATTCTATGTAATTCTGCTACTTGAAGATCTTTGTAAAGTAGAAGGGTGGGGATCTGAACTCACAGCCCAGGACCTTTGAAATAGGAAGCACGTGAGCTTCCATTGACCCACACCCCCTCTGGGTTGTGAGACAGAAAAGCATGTATTCGTATGATTCTGCCACCCCAACTTCTTTCTCTGCTTCCCGAGTTGTGTTTTAGAATTTCTCTAAGTTCAATAAGCAACTCAGGAGGTAATAGGCTCACTGTTTGAAGAAGGAAGAAACCCTAAAGCCCTGTGTTTGTGCTCTTTGCTCGGTTCTGATTCTGGCATTTCTAAATATAAATTATAGGATGACTGGACAAAGAATGTGTTGAGTCTGTGTTTGCACATAATCTGAAGTCAGAATTCTGACTTTGTGTTTTCAAACAAATACATTCACACAGTTGCTTGTTTGCTTCCACTTGGTTAGGTAAAACTGGGAGTGGGCAACAGATGGCTCATGTGAGGCATGTGGCCATCATCACCTGTTCTTTTGGCCACCAGAGCCTGACCCATTTTTTTTTTACATTAAAAGACTGCAGTAGTTTGTGGGTACAACTATTAGTAGTTTTACTTAGCTGGATCTCTAATTGTTAGGATAATATTATTTTGTCTTCTTTTCTCTTTACAGTTTGGTGGGGGGGAGTCAGATTATTAGTGTGTTAGTTTGTTTATTAGTTTATTAGTGTATTAGTATGCTATTTAATTTTTTAGATTAGTTAGTCAAGGTTTTTTTTAGTTTGTTGTTCAGTGTTTTATTGAGTGTGTTAACATTATTTTATGTCTATATTAGAAATATTTGTTCAAATTCATGTTTATGTAGTTTTGTGTTAGGTAATTTTCCATAAAAACTCATAATTAACTATACAAAAGAATGGAGAATGCCTTTTCCTGGAGTTGCTAGGAAGTGCCATTTACTTTTAAAATCATATAGCTTTCCCCCTTCACATTTTTAACTGGAAAAGGATGGGGTTAAGGCTAAGTGAAGAAGCCTTCCAGCCTTTTTTGGGAAGTGAGAATGCAGCCTGGGTGTACATATTTGTTCTTCCTGCCACTTGTCCCTCCAGAGTGGTCCACAACTGGCTAAATCACCAGGGCAGAAAACCCTGCTGTTGCAGCTGAATTCAGGAGGCTGAGCTTTTCCCTCCTCTAACAAGCCAGAGTTGGAAGCCTAGGTCTGATACTGGTGTTACACTGAGTAATAACAAGTCAGGTGCTGAATCCTATGCCCGAAATCCGTTCAGTGCATTGGATAACTCCTTTAAAATTCAAATTAAAACCTGAAGGGGATTCACTGCCTCTCTGACCTGGAAGCCATCAGCTGATGCTGGCCAAAATCCCTGATTATCCTAATCTCTTTTTATTTTAACAGTATCACTTAGAGCAGGGGGATAATTTTGTTTTGTTTTGTTTTAATGGGAGTCGGAAATCTTAACTGATCATCCAGAGATTGGTATGTAACTGATGCTAGCTGCAGGGCAGTGAAATCTAGTTCATCTAAGATATAATCTGAAATTGATGCTGAGATCAAAACCCATTCAAGTGGGGAAGGGATGCTGGCCACTTTCGTTTGAACTAGCTTTGGGCTTCTGACTGAGCGCTACGGGCTTGCGGTTGTTTTCCCATCTGCACCAGGGCATCCTTGTATTTGTTTGTTACCATGGCAGTTTAACTGCAGGAAGTCAGCTGCAACAAACCAGGTATGACACAGGAATGCAGAAGTATAGCTGAGTGGGGAGCAGGTGCCAGACGGCTGCCAAGAAGCAGCTGCCTGACTTCACGGGTCTCACATTTTGTCAGTGCCACCCTCCTACGCCCGAGTTTTCTCTTCCGTTCTTGGTACCATCTCTCTCCTTAAATCAACCTTAATCTATTTTTTTCCCCAGTCCTTTTCCTCCATTCTCCAATATTGCAGAAGTAGCGATTCTGCATTCTTCCGCTGGCCAAATTTTGCTATAATTGTGGGTCAGTTAACATAGACTTTAGAAAAGTTACTCTTGGGACTGGGAACTTTCATAATCAGCTCCATTTATCATGGTCACTGATCCTGTTGGCTGGAGGATATGACAGTGGTAGCCCCCATAGATAACTTTTTCAAGCCCCATAATCTATTATGTTTGGCCAGGGACAAGAAGGCTTCCAGTTCTGCTTTTTTGTAATATCTTTTCCCGTGTACATGGAGGAAAAAAGTTAGCATCCGCCTGTTTGATCTTCTTTTCCTGGAACTAACATTTTGACTTGAGCCATAGACAGAGATTTATGCTTCCTGACCCAAAAAAAAAAAAAAAAATCCTTCTCATCCCATTGTCTGTACCAAGGTGACCCACATTCTGTGCCAAAGAATTTGCTCTGTTGCCAAGATTTTGTTGTTATTTTTTAATCTGGACTTTTAAAAATGGAAGCCTTGTGGGATGATTCAGGGAGTGAAGGTCAAATTCTAAAGAGACAGGCACCGTGGAGTAGTGAGAGGGTGGGTGAGGGGAATGACGCATAGTATTATCCAAGGCTTCTGCACACAGCCCATTGCTAACCTGTGAGATTTTCTACCACAAGTAGATGTAGCCCACCAACTCACAAAGCTCTAATAGGGAATTAAACAAATGGATGGAGAGCAATGCTGTCCGTGGCTCTTTGTTATGATGGCTATACATTGCCACCAGTGTCAGAGGGGGCTAATATACCTTTGTCTGTCTGCTGGGTAGAGGGTGCAATTGCCTTCATATCCAGCTTTGGAGCTTTCCACTGGTCTAGATAGGCCTTTGGTCTGACCCAGCTGATCCAGGCCTTTGGTGTTCTTAAGGTGCCAGGGCTCTACTGCAATCCCCGTTGATCTCCTCTCTGGCATCTTGAGTTTTCATCAAATAAGACATTGGCTGGGATCTGACATCAGACTTGGGCCATGCATGTAGTTGCCTGGTGGTTGTGCTTCCCTGCCCTTCTGCTGGCTACGTTGCAGAACCAATTGGGTATATGCCAGAGTGCCTGCTTATTATCCTGTTGTGCACTGGGGAATGTTTCTGAAATCCCGGGGAGGAAAGTGGTACACTGAAGGCACTGACAAATAATTATGCTTTGATGGGAATGCTTTGTTGGGTATTCCCGCATAGCAGGGGATTGGACTCAATCGCCCCTGTGGTCTCTTCCAACTCTATGATTCTATGCACCATCCAGTTAGGTGCATGGCCGGAATCCTGTTGCTTAGTCCCAAATAGAGTTGGCCCATTGAATCAGTTATTGAATGGTAAGTCAACACACAGGCAAATCCACCATTTATCACGACTCATCAGCTCTACTTCTAGTCACAATTAAACAATAGAATTTAAGCCCATGCAAAATGCTTTCACTCGTGGAACACCACTTAATCTTGCCATGTATGAGAAGAAACTGAGGTAACAGTAACTTGGTGGGCTCAAGCACGTGGGGAAGGGGAACAGAGCCAAGCTATTCAGCTCTAAAAAAGTTCTAAATTAGGCTCCTGCACAGGTGTGAAACCTAGCTGTGTGAAAATTAGAGACTACAAAGAAGAAACATCCCTTGCACAACAGCAAATATATATATATGCATATTTAAGAAAATTTATGCAAGTGTACAATACCAAGAGCATTCCAGCCATTGTTTCCATGTGTTTAAACCAGCAGTGGACACATTCCTGAGTTCAGAAGCTGTATTTCCTTTGGAGCGCTAAAGGCTACTCTAGGGTGATTTTTTTTTTGATTTTTTTTTGGCTTTTTCAGTGAGCAGTACATGCCTAAACAACATTGTACAACGCCACAAACATGTTTTTGACATCAGGAAATCTTTTTTGGGGGGATGAAACATTACTTTTGAGTGGAAAAAAATTGGCAGGTGTGCCAGGGCCTTGGAGAAATCAGAGGAGGCCCCAAAAGCCATATGAGGCTCCCACATAGGTCTTCAGCCATGTGCAGTTTCCAGCCCTGGCTTAAGCTTTTCTTCAGTCTGAATAAATAGGGGTGGGAGATACCTTTTTCAAAGACTCTTAACAGGAGGCAGGAGTCTGGTTTACGCACCAAATCCTATGTTCATGAGATAATTACATAAAATCACAAAAATATATGACTGTAGTTTTGTGTTTTAGAAGAGGCTTGTGCTGCCTAAATACCCTGAAGGCAGCAGATCCCATCTGATCTAGGAAGCTAAGCAGGTTCAACTCTGGGTGGTACCTGGATGTGAGCTGGCCAAGGAGTACCAGGAGCTGTAGGCTATATTTCAGAGGAAGGAACTGGCAAAACCACTTCTGACTATTCCTTGCCTAAGAAAACCCTTTGAAATTCATACAGTTGCCATAAGTCAGCAGGGGACTTGAAGGCATATGCCTGTGTGCATGCATGCACATACGCGCGTGCACACACACACACACACACACACACACACACACACACAGAAGAATATAACCTAGATTTCTCATCTGAAGAATCTCTGTAGTAAATGTTGAATATACTGTGCACCTGTGTGTGTGTGTGCATGTGTGTGTGCGCGTGCGTGTTTTGTTTCCACACATGCAAGTTCTGGTGGTGATTCATGTCTGAACCCATATTTTCATCCATCTCCTGTAAACTCATCTGAGGTTTATCTTTACCTTTTCTGAGAATCTTGCCTCTTCCAAATGTGTTGGTATCAAGTTCTGTGAAGTGCTTACATTTTAAGCTTGTCTTGTGGTGAGGTATTTCCGTTAAAGCATCCCAAAATAACATGTACTTGCTCTTTGTAACAGTGCCAGATTCTTTTGTGCAGTATAAACTACTGTGAATTGGGAGTTATCTTTTGAAATACTGCATTTTGGAAGTAAGGAAAAGCCGTTTGGGTGAATAGCCACAATCTTAATCAGACTAAGGCCATTTCTGCACTACAGTGTTACAGTGCTGTCATTCGACTTTCAACCTTCTGTGGAATTCTGGGGTTTGTAGTTTCCTGAGGCCAAAGAGCTCTCTGGCTGAGAATTCTAAAGGCCCCTCCCTCAACTGCAAGTCCCAGGATTCCATAGGATGTTGAAAGTGGAATAATAGCAGTATAACAGTGTAGTGTGGAAATGGCCTATGGCTTCCTGTGTGGAAGAGGGCTTACTCCTGGTTGACTGCGCATACACTATACATTGTATAAGATTACAGCGTCAATTAAATTCTCAGTTACCTTCTTCACATGCTTGTATCCACTCTGCCTTGTATCTCTAAAATATATGCTAATTTGGGAAAGAAGGCAAGGCACAGGGAAGTGAAAATCAAGATGAAATTGAATTGTTGTTAACTCTCAGTTTGATTTTTCATATGCTTCAGTTGGGCTGCTTTGCACTTTCTCCCTTTTGAAACTCCAAGGCACCAAATTTGGTTAAAACACTGTAGATAATTTTTTTAAAATAGGAGAGATTTTAACACCCACACGCAGCCATTTTGACCCTTCCATTCATAGGGGTTAAAATCACCTTGGGGAAGCTTTAGTCCTCTCCTACCTTGTGAGGTGGTCCTGATCCAGGTCAAGAACTAATTTGCTTATGCAGGAGTAAGAAGAGAAAGTCTCAGCTGCAACCTATGTATTTGTTTCCTGTAATAATCTAGTCACACGTTTTCTCTAACAAACAGTTTTCAAGTTTGGAGTTTGGTTTTTGTTTTTTTGTTTTTTTGGTAATGCATACAACTATCACTCTTTATCCATATATGTACATGCATGCATGCATGCACACACAATCACATGTACAGTCACAATCATACAACAGCTTCTCAGCTCGTCCCAGAAGAGGACCATCTTTCTGTGCATTGATGTTGTTGTGAGCCTCCAAGTTGTTTTTGACTTAAGGCAATCTGTCATGGGGTTTTCTGGGGCTGAGAGAGTTTCCATGGTCGAGTGGGAGTCGAACCCTGATCTCCAGGATCTTAGTCCAGTGCTCAAACCACCACACTATGCTGGTATATGAGCCTGTAAATTCTGCTCAGTCTTACCAGTTACATGCTTTTTCTGAGGAATAGGAAGGGTGTGGTATCATGTTCAATAAGTTGTGGCTTGAGAATCTTGAAGGAGATCAGCTGCTTTTCTCATGTCACCAGTCATCCCCCCGTCATATCTCTTGCTGTACCTCCTCTCCTCCTTCCTCCTCAACGTCCCCCCCCACATTCGCAGCCAGCAGATTAAGCAAGCTGCTTCACCAGACAGCTGATCCACTGATGGGCAATGAGTGACTAAGCAGCAACAGTCTCTGTGCTCCCAGGGCGTGCACCAGGCTCCCCTTGGCATTCGGCCTCCCATTCCTGGCCTACATTCCACTTTATCTTTCCCTGATAACCTTGCTGTTTGTTCTATGGGTTCTGAAATCCTAGATATTTTGAAAAGGGCTTCTAAATTTGAGCAAAGCCAACCCGTTGCACCTTGAGTTTATTTGGCTTGCGTATGCTGAAAGGAGGTTGGGTATGATATACAGCCTAAGGCCACAAGAAGCACAGTTCTCTCTTTGCTTATCTGTTCAGAAGTCAGCCTCACTAAGTTCAGTGGGATTTTCTCCCCAGTAACTTACATGTTTCTGATCGTAACCTTTATGATAATCTTTTCCCAAAAGCTTTGTTTATTTGAAGGGAAATACTTCCAAGATGTGGAGCAACAAGTGGGTGCTGTCAGTGTTGAGAAAACTTAGGCACAAACGCTGGACAACTGTGTAGCAATCTGTTGAAAATGCCCCATGCCACACTCGCTGCTAAGTTAAGCCACTAGTCTTAAAAAGCAACAGCACAAAATCACTGGCAGTTTTAGGATGCTTTGGACTCCCCTGCACATGTACACCAGGGCAGGGAACCTCAAATCCTGGCACTGAATCCAGCCCTCTTATATTCTCAGTTGGGCCCTTCTGGGTACCCTGGACAGCTGCCCCCCCTTCCCAATGACACTATTGTTTTGTATTTCGCCAGATTTTGAATGGTTTTCCTGCATTCTAAAAAGCTGAAATTCTTCTCGTAAGGTTTAATAGTTCACAGTGAGAGCTTTTTAAAATTAAACTATGCTGCTATTTTTGGTTCTATCCTTTCGACTTCGACCCTACTCACTCCTGAAATGCGGCCCCTCCAAGAATATCTTTGAAAGAGAATTTTGCCCTCCAGCTGGAAAAAATTCCCCACCCTTGATGTCTACAGAATAATCTGTCCTCAAACTAAATGAACCCAGTACCCTCTGGAAGTGTTATACTACAAACTCCATCATCTCCAGCAAGCAAACCAAGAATAATAGGAGTTGTAGTCCAGCATTTCTGGAAGGCACCAGGCTGGGGAAGACTGTCTGCTAGACAGTTTATCTTATGCAGCAAAATTGTAGATAAGTAGAAAATGTCAGCGCCTTTTGCTGTATAGATTTTATGGGAATGGTGAAGGGTGTGTGTGTGTGTGTGTGTGTGTTGGGACAGGGGAATTTTGTTGTGTTCAGGAGCCCACAGTCTATATGTCCCTTATTGCTGAAGCTAATTAATATGTCTTTTTCTTTCTAGGTCAGTTTCCCAGATGTTGAGAAAGCTGAATGGCTCAACAAGGTGAGAAGATGTACAACTCAGCTGTTTCTCCCCAGCCATGGCTGCATAACAACACTCACAATAGCACTCTTATCTCTCTTTCTCTGTGGTAGATTCTGGCCCAGGCTTGGCCATTCTTTGGCCAATACATGGAGAAGTTACTGGTGGAGAACATTGCTCCAAGCATCCGGGCCTCCAACACCCATCTGCAGACTTTCACCTTCACCAAGGTTGACATGGGAGAGAAGGTAATGCTCAGCCAAAGACTATTCCATCAAAATAGGTGGGGCTGGATCTTATCCATGGGATAAACTCAGTGCATTAACATTCAGTAACAGTCACACATCTATCCGTCTCAGATTTATCATGGCTGTGTAATTCTTTAGGTGTCACCAATGTATTGTATAGCACCTTCTTTAAGCTGTGTCAACATCTATAAAAATAAGTGTTATTTATTTACTTGCTTGTTTGGATGACTTTTGTCCAACTTTTTTGTACCAAAGTATAAAATCAAAGTACAAAAACAAAATCACAAAAAACACAACTGCAATTTGTAAAATTGTTGTTATTTACCTTCCAGTCATTTCTGACTTATGGCAAGCCTATCATGGGATTTTGTGGGGGCTGAGAGTGTGTGATGTGCCCAAGGTTATCCAGTGGGTTTTCATGGCCAAGCAGGAAATCAAACCCTGGTCTCCAGGGTCGTAGTCGAGCATTCAGATCACTACACCACACTATCTAAAGTACCAAACCATAAATAAGACCCAGAAATCAAACTAGCAGTTAAGGCTGCAGCCTTATACATATTGAGTTGAGAACAAGCCCTGTTGATCTCAGTAGACTTAATTCTACAGACCTAGGCCTACTATATTAGGTAGAGTGAGGCATTTGCATCAGGTGGAAGGCATTGGAGGCAAACAGTGGGAGCCCTCAGTTATTACCCCTGAGCTTCATGGCCATTGCCCTCCTTGGAGAGCAAACTAGTGAGTTCCACATAGCCTGTGTTACTAAACTAGCTTGTTATTGCTGCCCATCTAGTGGAGGATTGCCAGTTTCTACGCATGGAGTGGAATGGTTTACCATTTTGTAAATAGCAGAATGGTGGAAGACGAGGCTGTATACTTCTTAAACAGACAATTATAAGATTATGTCATGAAATAGCCTAATCTAAAGGTGCAACAAAATAAGGTTGAATTCAGACTAACTTAGATGAGCTCATATCCTATAGAAATCAGTGGGGTTTGTCATAGCTAATTTGTCCAATTGATTTCAGCGGGGCCTAGGTTGATCTAACTTAGTCTGGATGCAAGAAATGGTTCTTAAAAGAAAAACTAGTCTGATAATAGCAAACCCATCCAAATTCTTTTCTAATATTGTGTTTCTATGATTCTATGCTGCAGATTCTAGTACTAGCAGGGGAGTTGGTCTAGATGCCCCTTGGGATCCTCCCTACTCTGTTTCTATAATAAAGAAATGCCACAAGCTGACATATGATGTTTCACATACCTTTAGCATTACTAAGCATAGTCAATCTGAACTCCTGTAGCTGTTTAATTGGAGGTAGGTCCCATGGAGCTCAGTGTGTTTTGGACCTCAGTAGACAGCCATAAGGTTGCAGTATGTGTATTAAAACTGATCAGGGAAAAAGGGTGCATTAAACCAGCCATTTAATTGAGAGGAAGCTTCTTCAATTTTGGATGAGTATTAACTACTAGCATTGAAGGGGTTTAGAGAGCCAGTGTGGAGTGTGGCATGAGTATTGAATTACAACTCTGGAGAGGAGGGTTCAAATGCTTGCTCGGCCATGGAAATCCCCTGAGTGACCTTGAGCAAGTCACATTCTCTCATCCTCTGAGGAAGACAAAGACAAACCCTTTGCAACAAATCTTGCCAATCTTTGATAGATTCATCGTAGGGTTGCCATAAATCAGAAATTACTTGAAGGCACACAACAACAACATTGGAGGAGTCTTCATGTGCTGCAGATCAAATCTGATTTTCACCTTTTGGGACACTATCAGTAATGTCAGGGTGTGTGTTTGTCTTACACATTTCCACTGCATTCAATATCTTGTGTTATAATCATACTGGCACATTTTGTTCTCTGATACTTTGTGTCACTGCAGAGTATATAATGGAAGTTACTGAATCCTATAATTTTGCTGCATAGTGATTATTCTTGTTCCTTAGGTTGTGGTGACTGTGTATTAATGGACCAAGAGCCATAATCTCACATCCTTCCCTTTTATACTAGACATATAATCATTATCTCATTTATATTCCTCCAGCTTCCACATTAGACTCAGAGCTACATATATCCTGCAGGTCTGCAGTTTTGCTCTCAATTTTGGTTCTGAAGGAAGATGCAATATTTTATTTATTACTCACTGCATTTATATAGTAGCTTTCTCTGAATGCAGTTATATCTTGTTTCATTTCTTAAAACTCTTCTAGCCACTATGACTAGGATAGAGGGGTTGAGAATATTTTCAAAAGCTTAGATTCCATTGAGCAGTACAATCAAGTGGTTAGATGTAGCTGGCTCTAACCTAATTCCTTATTTTTCTCCCTTGACTAATACCTCTTAGCACAGGTCTAATAGCACTGTTATATTTGGTTGATAAGTCTTGATCTTCAGTCCTTGGCAGGAGAAAAATTGGAAAATCTCTGTAAGATGTAATCAGCTAAAGGAACAATGGGATTCTGCTTATGTGCAGTTTTGCTATAGAAATGAGTCTGTACGATAGGAAGGTTAGAGTAGCCTTCCCTGCCCTGCTGTCCTCCAGGTATGTTACGCTCTTGTGGAAATCTTTGTGGAGATAGAAGTACCACCAGTGGTTCTTCCGTAGGTGGGAGGCCACAGAAACAAGTTGT
Source organism: Iguana delicatissima (assembly GCA_948472985.1). Classification (NCBI taxonomy): domain Eukaryota; kingdom Metazoa; phylum Chordata; class Lepidosauria; order Squamata; family Iguanidae; genus Iguana; species Iguana delicatissima. The sequence continues at coordinate 2,228,857 of CAOKZL010000701.1, read as the reverse complement.
CCTGGCAACATGTTGTCCCTTCACTTTTCCAGAATCGAGTCTGTTAATGATAGCAGTTTAGGGCTGGTGTAATCAATTCCCTCCCCACTGAAACCAGGAGTTACACACATATACACTAAGGACTGGAAGAAGGAAAATCCTTATGTGACCCTGCTTGCTAATTTACTCCTCCCCTCTACTAAAGATTGCTGTGTTAGTTGTTTTGCTTTGCTTTGCTTTGCTTTGCTTTGCTTTGCTTTGCTTTGCTTTGCTTTGCTTTGCTTTGCTTTGCTTTGGCATTTATTTTATTTTTTTCTGGGGAAAAAACCCTTTTAGGGACTACAATTCGATGCTGGTTGGAGGATTCTGGGCGTCGTCATCCAGAAAAGAATTTCTCCAGTCTCTGCCCGTGGGCAGAGCTCCATCTTATAGCTGAGTCACAACAGCTTCTTAATGTGAATGAGGAGGGAGAGAACTCACCTCCACTGGCTTTTCCATACACACGGAGAATGAAGTTTGTAGTGATGGGGCTCTATGACTTAGAAATGTTCCGAGTTAGTTTTATCATTGGCATAGTTAAGATAGAAATGTACAGGAATTTAAGGTGCACCGTTCTTCATTGTTTAACAGCTGCCCTACCTGGCAGACAGGGATGACATTTTATCCCACAGTGGTGAGATGAGGTACACACACTCCTCAGATCACTGAGTGGGTGAATGGAGACTGACCCACTCAGAGGCGGCTGGGTCTCAAGACTAGACAGGGACCAAAGAATTATCAAAGCCGAATGCAGCTTTGCATACACATTCATTGAATTTGTTGCCTGAACACTGAGGAAAATGGCAAAGGGAGTGGGAAGTAATGCCACTCGTGTTGTTTTTTTTAATGTTCCAGTAACGATGTTTCTTCTACTTAACAGCCCCTCAGGGTCATTGGAGTTAAGGTCCACACTGGCCTGAACAAGAAGCAGATCTTGCTGGATTTAAACATCAGGTGAATATTAAGGTTTTGCTATACTTCTGTGTTAGTTCCACTGTCAGAACAGAGCTAATGAAAATGGAGTGTTCATTACTGCAAGACTAGCAAAGTATTTGTCATATTGACAAGTTGTATTTTGGTAGCTGGGCATGAACTGCACCTTTTCCTAGAAGAGCACACACCTTGAGGGCAAGTTTTGTCCTGCAATGAGATATCTGAGCTGCAGTGCAGAGGGGAAAGCAATTTCCTTTCTTCTGGGCCAGCCCAGCTTGAGTCTTTGGTAGGTGGATTTGCTTTGAAAGAGGCAGATGTCAACTAGAAGGAGAGACAAGACTGATGAATGGGACTGGTTTGAAGCAAAGCACTATTTGTCCATATGAACTGAGCAGAGAAGCATGGTCTCCTTTAGTCTTTGGGCACACCAGATGTCTGCTGTGTGTAATCCTTTCCCCAACAGAGGTTGGGACCTGATAGGACAACATACCACACCTCCAAATCCCAGAATTATCCAGGCAGGAGGGTTGTAGTTTAAAGTAATATTTCCACACTGAGGGGCACAGAACATCAGCAGTCCTTTAGAAAGCACCCCAAAGGGTAGATGTTAAGAGGGAACTCTTCCCTTAGGTCAGAGATGAGTAAAGTGCTCCCTGCAGGTCACATGTACCCCCCCGGCAATATTTGTGGTCCCAAGGGCATCCTGGGGGAGGTGTCAGAAAAAAATTTGCAAAATGATTCAAAATGCCCTCTCGAGCTGGGTAGAGAGCACTTCCACCACATTTGAAGGCTCCCTGGATCCCCCAGGGGTTGAACACATTTTTTATAAAAATTTTCCAAATATTTTTTACCCCAAAAAGCCCTCTGAGGAGCATGGGGGCATTTTACCTGAGCCAATTTAGGTTTGATAGAGGCCCTTTTTGAAGCAGGTGGTAGAAAGGAAGTGACTTCCCCTCAATTCTTGTTCTTAAAAAAGGCTTTTCCTCTGCCTAAAATGGCCCAGGGAGGTGCCTCTAGGGGCCATGTGTGTGTGTTGGTAGGAGCAAGCATGGAAAGGGTGTAGCTCTCCAAGGTCTCCTGGGAGGCTAATATCTACTCTTTCACAGTAGCCCACTTCTACCTTAGCCTCACGTTTGTTCATCCTTGCTATGTTGTACAGTGGGCCCTCCTCACATGCAACCTCTACACATGCAAATTTGTGTTTGCACAAGGTGCAATGGTGGAACACAAGTATTTGTGTTTCTCCTGTCACGCAGGGGTTTCTGGAATGGAAACCCCATATGTATGGAGGGCCCACTGTATTCTGGATTCCTTTGGGTTTTGGGAATTTCATGCTGCTGTCTTCTCCTCTTGCTTCTTGGATAACAGCTACGTGGGTGATGTCCAGATCGATGTGGAAGTCAAGAAGTTTTTCTGTAAGGCTGGAGTGAAAGGCATGCAGGTAAGGTGGATGAACACTGAAACTGAAATTAATGGTCTAGCCTTGCCTTCCAAAACCTGGTGCCATTCAGATACATTTGGACTACAACTAATCTCCAGCCAGCATGGTCAATACCCTAGTGGTCTGTTTTGTGAAAGGCCAGTGGAGGACCAGATCCCATTTCAGGTGTTCAGGGTTTCATAGCTCATCACAGAGGCTCATCTGCCTGCTAGTGATAAAACTGTATTTTTAGGGAAATTTTCCATTCACTGTTCTAGCATATTCTGCCTTTTGTCCCAGGAGATTTCTGTGTAGCCTACACATGTTCCCAGCAATGTTCTCACTAGACCTTTCCTTCCTCTGGAAAAGATATCAGTTCCCTGCCTGTCTCTCTCCTTTCGACTGGTCCTTGAAATTCAGCCTTCTGTAGTACCAAATGTTTGTAACCAAGAACATAGGACCATCAGAAACATCCTATTGGATCAATCCAAAGATTTGGGTCGTCGAGCATCCCTGTTTTCTCACAGGGGACTGTCAGGTGCCCCAATGGAAAACCCCAGGGGCAGGACATGAGTGCAGTAGCATATTCCTGCTTTGGCAACTGGTATACAGATGCATATCTCTTGGATACTTGAGGTAATATATAGCCATCATAACTTCTGGCCATTGACAGCTTTTATCCTTCATGAGTTTATCTAATCCCTTTTTAAAGCCATTCCAGGTCACTGTCACTACCTTTTGTGGGAGCAAATTCTACAGATGGACTATGGGTTGTATTTCAAAGGCATGGTGACCACAAGGAGGAAAAGATAAAAGCCATACCATCCACACTCAGTCACTGAGTGGAGGTATTTATTGGTATCCCTTCTCTTTAAAAACACTGTGTGTCATAACAAATGCCTTCAACTCCCCCCAGTTCCAGAAGTGAGGCTAAGCCTGCATTCATGCTGTATGGAGATGTGACAGAGTGCCCCCTACTGCTTATCAGCAGGAACTGCATCACTGGTAACATGGTTAGGAGCATTGTTGGCACAAACGAGGCATCACGGTTGGATCCTAGGCTTGATTCTGAGCACAGGAATGAAAATGGGGTTGACTGTGAAGATCTCAATCTACTCCTTTTTCTCTCTCTCTCAGTTGCACGGCATGCTGCGGGTCATCCTGGAACCCCTCATTGGCAACGTCCCAATTGTGGGGGCGCTCACCATGTTCTTCATTCGCCGGCCAGTAAGTATTCTGCCATATCCAATGAGTCTTCCAGAATAATCACCCAGTCAAACCATATAACTGCTGATGTCACTGTGATATGTGTGATCCCTTAGGACTTTCCTTTTCCTGCCCTGTGAATCCCACCTTCACTCTTGCAGTGGGTCCATAGCTTGTAGAGCCCAAAACCAAATCAAGTTAAAAAAAAAAAACATATCAAGTTAAGATGTCAGCAATAGCCCAAAAACTATACTGCATGCTACAATACAAAGTATTGAGGAAAGAGAAACTCCAGAAGGGTTGTCAGTCTCTAAAGCAGAGATGGGCCACATACAGTCCACCGGGTTGCTTTGTGTCTACAGTCCTCTCTACTTGCCCCCATTGTTTCTATTCCCAATTGCAAATCATGCGGCCAAATATCAAAAAAGCCACCATCATCAAAAATAAATGAACACAATCTTCTTCTTTTCCCTTCTGGAAGGTAAGGAGACAATCTGCCCACCACACTGGCAGGGCTATATGATATTAGAAACTGCATCTTCCTGTACCAAAGAGGTCCCACAACATTTGTCGTAAAATAGTGGCATCCAGCAGTAAAATTGGTAGCCGTTGCCAAATTGCATGGTGGTATACATCTGGTTGGTTTTGGGGGAGCAAGGTGGGGGTGCACTTCCCAGCCTCCAGAAATTGCCCACTACCACCTTTTCAGTTTTGTAGGACTAGAAGGGTGTAGGAGGGAAAAAAAGATGTACAAGGTAGTGTGGTTTGAGCAGTGTTGCCATTCTGGGACTCTAAAACTGTGCTCATATTTATATGGGGAAAGACAGTGCTGGCTGGTAGAACAGGGAAATGTGGTGGTTTTGAACTACACCCCCTAGAATCCAAAATAGCTGGGGGATTTGGAGAATTGCAGTCCAGGAATGTAACTTATCCAAATTCTATCCCTTAATGAAATGCACAGGCTTGTCCTACTGATTCCTTCTAGGTTTAGCTACTTTATATCCCACCTCCCAGTAGCATCCTAAAATAACTAGGAAACCAGCAGCAGTGATATGTGGGCCAGGCCTCCTAATAATTTGAACACTACTCTAAACCAACAGGACTGCATATTGCTCTTTCAGCTGCTGTGCTGCTCACTGGCTTAACTGTATTGAGTTTATTGATCTCCTATGAAACTCCCTATGGATATGAGAATGCTGTTTGATTTCTAAAGGATTCCAGTGCCTTGCCCAACCCCTTTTGTTGGAAGACAATATCAGGCTGATGAGCAGGCATACACATTCACCCCTGCAATATCGAGCAATGATTGATGTGTAGTCACAGATGCAATACCATAAACAGGGCATTCATCTTGTCATACATTATTTTAAGTGTATTGCTTTTGAATGGAGTCAATTTACACATGCTGGTGTCAGTTGTTCAAGTGCAGGATAACTAAGTGATCTTCTCTATGCAGTTGTGAAGCAGTTTCATGGAAGCCTTGATTTTGCAACTGGCAAAGCCTCTTCTTGAAACTGGTTAGAGAAATGTGCATGCATTTACTTCAGTTCCACAGCTGCAGGTTCCCTAAATAATGTTGTCAGGCCCCACAGAAGCCTGGACACAATAGACTGCAAAAAGAATTATATGTTATCTTCAGCCCTGATCACTTTCCCCTCCCCAGTTTCAACTGCTGATCTTATTCAGTGTTTCTGTGACTGGTTCTGACTTATAAACCTACTTCCTTTCTTCCCAGACTCTGGACATTAACTGGACTGGAATGACAAACCTTTTGGACATCCCTGGATTGAGGTATGTCTCTCTTGGGCTTGCTTTAAACATCTGGGGGGTCATTACAGAGGATCAAGGAGGAACTTGATGAGTCTTCCTCAGTTAATGTACTGCTGCGATAGAAAGGATGGAGTCTGAGCCAAGAACAAGCAGTGTGTAAAGAGGCTTCTATGCACTCTCTGCATTTGCCATTTGAGGTGCCTTTATTTCTTGGAGGTAACAGAGTTACTGAGTAAGAGGGAAACTAGTGAGAGAATTTTATAAAAGAAGCAAAAACTGGGGGGGCACCCAATGAAATTCACAAGTGATACAAGAGGTACATCTCAAGATGCTCGAAAGATGGTCTGTTTATTAGCTCAAGAGACTACACAGGCCATCTTCTGAGCATGTGTCTCTCATTTTCCTTTGGGAGAATTCTGTAGTCAGAAGCTGAAAGAGGAATGTGAAGAGAAACCTGTTGGAGCTGGGGCTTGTTCAAGGGAAGTATTCAAGGATGTAGTCTGACTCAAAGATGTACCGGAGGATTGTAAGAATGAATGGTTGCACCAGACTCTGCTGGAAAAGAGTGGCAGTGTGACAGAATGGAGAATATTGTGTGGTAAAGCTGGAGGCTTTTCTCCACAGCTCACTATCTGACACCATGATCATGGACTCCATTGCCTCTTTCTTGGTCCTCCCCAACCGCTTACTCATCCCACTGGTTCCTGATCTCCATGAAGCAGCTGAGCTCCGTTCCCCAATTCCCAGGGTAAGGAAGACTTTTTTTCTGTGCCAGGGATCGGTGTTGCCTCACGAGTCTAAGCACTGTACCTGAGTCACCTTCCATTTTCTCCCTTCCAGGGTATCGTCCGTGTCTATTTAATAGAGGCCAAGGACCTGCAGTCCAAGGATAAGTACATCAAGGGGATGATTGAGGGCAAGTCAGACCCATATGCCCTTGTGCGGGTGGGAACCCAGGTCTTTACCAGCAAAGTCATTGATGAAGACCTCAACCCCAAGTGGAATGAGATGTATGAGGTAATTGGCTGCCAACTAAAGTGGTAATTTGAATACAGATCTTTAGGGGGATGCTCAGCCTCCTTTCTGTCCTTCCCTCCTGGCTTAGCTTTACCTCTTCACGCAACACAACTGTCGTTCCTTTCCTTTCTCTGTCTGAAGAGGGCCCCTCCGGCCTACACAATAGGCGGTGTCTGCTCTGACCCCCCACCTCACTATCCCCACAGTTCATTGTACACGAGGTACCGGGGCAGGAACTGGAGGTGGAGCTGTTTGACAAGGATCCCGATCAGGATGACTTCTTGGGCAGGTGAGAGGCTGGTTCTGTTTCCAGCTCTTAACAGGGGAGTGAGGCCTAGGTGGGTGAGTTAGCCAAGGAGATGGAAGACAGAGCTTTACTGGGGAGCTTTTTCTGACACCAAGAGGGTGGGACCTAGGCTAATGATGGAGTCAGGGGCAGTTCACATATAAGTCCTAGGGTCAACAGCTTCATCCCCAGCTCTGAAGGTTGGATTCTCTTGGTGAAGGGACATCTGGGAGGATTGTATAGACAAGGGTCACTCAATCTGCCACACCTCAGCGCTGTTTACCTAATATCTCAGGAGCAGTGGATATACAAATGTTACCACTTTTGTTCTTTTCTCAGGATGAAGCTGGACTTTGGGGAGGTGATGCAGGCCCGTGTACTAGAAGAGGTGAGCACTGAGATGAGTGCAGAGCTGGCACAAACAAGTATCCAGGACTTCTGTGGGCTGAACAATAGCAATTTGTCATAGTAACAAGATGGTGATAAAGGGTCTTGATAGATACAGTTAGCTGTATCTATGCACTATTACACTAGATACAGTTAGCTGCTCAGAGTTCACAGCTGTGGGTGCCTCTCCCAAGATGGGCACATTTATGTGTTTCAAAAGCTGTGTTTTCATGTGAGAGGTGGTTAAGCAGTGTGTGTAATTTGAAATAAACACATAAGCACGTATGCACAGTTAAAAAATAAAAAAGCAAAAAAGCATCCCTAAACAAGGGACAGAATCAAAATGATGGCAACCGTGGTAGAGTTGAGCACAGCCCATGGAGGTGGGAAAGAGAAGACGTCCGTGGATGTAGGACATTCTAGATATGCACATACCTGCTGCAGTTGACAGACTGGCTTCATGACCTTCATGATCTTTTACCTTCTCCTTCTTGGCAGTGGTTCCCATTGCAAGACGGTGGCCGAGCTCGTGTGCACTTGCGCTTGGAATGGCACACGCTCATGTCTGATGCCTCCAAGCTGGATCAGGTGAGTGCTGTCATTTGTGGTGTAGGCTAGGGTAGTGCAGGGTTCTCGCTGTGGAGTGCGCTGCCCAGGAGCCAGTGCTCTTCAGGCAAAAAGAAATGCCCAGCATCATCTGCTCCGAGTTACAGCAGTTCTCCATGTTTACAGACAAAGGTCCCTCCAACTAGATTATGGGAGTTTCTTTTAAAGGGTAGATAGCAAAGACTGCTGAGCTAGTTTAGTGCCCTCCACAGTGCTTTCTGTGAGGTGTTGAATCTTCAGAGGATGATTTGTTTTGAGAGAAAATATAGGGTGAGGTGACTGACACTGGATAGATTACACATTCAGATTCCAAGATACATATAGTTCCATTCCCATGAGGTGACTGGGATTGGGAAGCTGGCTGTGATGACATCATGGCACAGATAGTATAGCTCAGACTTAAATGTGCAGACAGATAAAAGATGGTTCAGAATAAAAGATGTAGTTTTAGGAATCCTGATGTTCCCACTGAGTGAATTTATAAGCCATAATTATTTTCTGTGCATCAGAGTTTGTATCCTACAGAGTGATAGATAAATATTTTGGGAAGAAATGTTGGAACTGAAATAATGATGGTTTTATTTACCACATACGACTTGAAGGTTCTTCAGTGGAACAAAACTCTCTCTGCCAAGCCAGAACCCCCTTCAGCTGCCATATTGGTTGTCTATCTGGATAGAGCACAAGAACTCCCGGTAAGTAGTCAGAAGAAACCTTTTGCCTTACCATCTTAACCTTCCCATGAATTAGGATCATCAGAGGAGACCCTTCTCTCTTTCCATACATCCTGTAAGAGAAAAGCACCCTCTTATAATCAGTGGAAGACAAGAGCTTTCTCTGAAGTGATGCCCCAGTTTTAAAACGCCTTTCAGAGGTTTACTTATTCCCAACTCTGTGAATTTTTTGGCACCAGGCCAAACAAGTTTATTTCCAATTTTTTTAAAAAAAAAAAAAAGTAACAATTTTATATTTTAAACTTAAGTTTTATAGTTAATGCTGGTTATCATATTAAGGCTCTCAGTTTCTGCTTAGATTTTGTTTTATTACACTGAACGCTCAGTTTTTATGTACATTGCTCATGAAAAACTCCTTGAGGTGAAGAGGCTGTCTATCAAATTTTAAATTAGATTTCATTTGGTCTCTAACAGTTGTGTGTTCTCTCCTTGTAGTCAGATCTGGTTCAGGTAGATCAACTTCTGAGTATATATTTAAATTTCTTATTCTGCCCTATCTCAAAGCTTTGTCGGGGTAAAGGCAGGATTAAAACATCCCTCTAATATATGATTTAAAAATAAATAAATAAAGCAGATTGTTCCAATATTGATGGATATCAAATTTGTTGGAGGTTTTTCCCTCCAAGCCATAAAAAATGTAATGTCACATATTCCCAAATTTGATGAAGAACAGCATGTTAAATATTTCTTCCTATAAGTGGAATGATTTCATTTATTAAACTATATGCACTTTAACAGATACGATCACAGGACTCCTAGTCAATAGCAATACTCACCCACTTTTAGAATATGTTAGAGCCATCAAAGAGGATATTCCTCACAAGTATGAGAGGACTATCAAGAATGCGTTTCTACATTTCCTTGTTGTCCAAACATGTAAACAGAAAGTAATGTCTGGGGGGCTTTTATTCTTTATATAGCACCATCAGCATCCACAGCACTTAATAACAACTGTGGGGATCAAAAAAGTAACAGCTGGAGGCTCAGGAGGCCAAAACTGGCACCTCAGCTGCTTTCTCCTCCACAGGCTAACAAAGTCTGTGTTCATGCATCAGGGCTAACCCTGTCATTTCACGCTTGCCTCAGGCAACAAACACTGAGAGGCAGCAGCAAGGAGTTGGAAGAGAAAGCTACGCCCCAAACATCCTGTCCCTAGGTGGTGCAGTTGAAGGACATTGTTCCATCACCAAAGTTGAAGATTCAGCGGCTGGTCCAGTGGGCTTTTATACATGGAATAGGATGGGTCACCATTTATTCTTTGCCTCAGGCATCTAGATGTCTTCAGTATGTACTGGTGGGAGTGGAGGAGACCTGGGGTTCTAAAACCAGCCTTGGGGGCTGTACTTTCCCCTCCCACACACTAAACACAAGATAAAAGAGTATTTTCCCTCTCTGCCAGGTCAGCTCACCCAGAATGTGTTGATGGCCTTAGCCCTTGGCCAATTCAACCATGGATCTAGCTGTTCCACTGAAGCCTCTCTTACTTCCCAGTTCCGTAGAGGAGGAAGTATCCGCCCCCCCCCACTTTTATATATTGGGCTAAACCTGCTAAGGACTATATTGCAGTTGGGAATCGTGCAGCCTGCAGGTTGTTAGTGGCCCAAGGGGAGGTCCTCAGTGTCTTATAAGACCTTTCTGGAGCACTCCGGCCCTAAAACACACTTATACACACATCCAAAATTTGGGGGGGGGGTTGAGAGTGAAAAGAAATCTCCAAAGACTTAGCACTTACCCACAGTTTTGGCCTCCATCCCACCCCACAACACAAAAATAAATAAATACATAAATAAATGTAAATTTTAAAAAACTACACTGGACATGAACAAAACATCACTTCCAGTTGCAGAAAGCAATAAATGTGTCAACAAGACCTGGGTGGAGACTGGAAGTGCAGAAAATGGCACCTCCTCTCCCTCCAGCTCATGCATGTCCGTATTGTATATTTTCATAAGGAATCTTTATTTATTCCTATTTATTTATAACAAGGAGAGCCAATAGAGTATAGAGATTAGAGTAGCAGAGTGGGAGTCTGGGAGATCCAGCTTCTAGTCCCCATGGAACTATGACACTCACTTTCTCTCAGCCTGACTTACCTGACAGGGTTGTTGTGACAATGAAATGCAGAAGAGGAGAGCCAGGTGTGCTACCTCAAGTTCACTGCTGGAATATCAGGATGTTGATATAACTAATTAATAAGGCAGTACTTTCTCTCCCCTTAGCTGAAGAAATCGAGTAAAGAGCCCAATCCTATGGTGCAGCTCTCCATCCATGATGTCACTCGGGAGAGCAAGGTAAGGAGCTGAACTAATTCATTCTTGGCTCTTAATGGTTGCTCACCAGACATCTCCACCAAATGAGTACTTTTGGTGGCTGGAGGATCACAGTCAGAGCGGAGTTGGTAAGGGGAAGGAGCTTGCCAGGTTTTTGGTTCCTTTCTCTCTGTATAATATATCCAATAAAGTGGTCTCTGCTACAACAAAAATTGTACCAAAAGCAAGATGGATGGGCAGTGGTGGTGGTGGTGGTGGCTTGGGGCTGCTCCTCTCTGTTTTGTTGTCAGCAGAACCTTTAGGATGAAATTTGCTTGCTGGAGGGGTTCTGGAGACACAATGGGTGGGAGCCTGAGTGCTCCCTTTTCTCCTTTTGCCCTACTGCAGCTGCAATCAATCTGATGTGCCTGGATGATTCACGGGTGTTATTTCTGCCCCTGCCTTTAGAGGGAGCTGCTGTTCCATTATTTTCTCTCCCTTTCTCTACCAGGTTGTCTACAACACTGTCTCTCCTGTCTGGGATGATGCCTTCCGTTTTTTCCTGCAAGACCCAACCACAGAGGACATCGATATACAAGTAAACTTTGCTGCCCTTTCTGCATTTACTTTCCACCATCTTGCCACTTGAACAGTAGCAACAACTCTTCTTTTTATCCTACCCCTCTTCCATGTAGGTCAAAGATGACAATCGCCAGACCACCCTGGGCTCCCTCACAATCCGTCTCTCTCGTCTTCTGAATGCTGACGATATGACGCTTGACCAGTGGTTCCAGCTGGAGAATTCTGGGCCCAACAGCCGCATCTACATGAAACTTGTTATGAGGGTAAAAAACTTCAGAGAGGGTAGAACTTCATGTTTAAATATTTGTAGTGTAGAGAGGGATATGGTTGCCATACTGAAAACTGGAGAGGGCTCCTGTACCTGTAATAACTGTATAGAAACGGATTTCAGCAGGTGTTGCTTGCCATGCAACAAGGTAGCAAGCAATACCTGCTAAAATTCTCTCTTCTACACACCCATTAAAGCAGTGGTTCTCAACCTGTGGGTCCCCAGATGTTTGTGGACTTCAGCTCCCAGAAGCCCCAGCCACTACGGTCAATGCTCAGGGCTTCTGGGAGCTGAAGTCCACAAACATCTGGGGACCCACAGGTTGAGAACCACTGCATTAAAGGGACAGGAGACATCTCTGGTTTTCACTTTGGTACCTCAGATACCAAAGTGATGACATTAATTATCCTTTCTCCCTTTTCAGCGCCTGCCCAATAATGAGTGCTCTGTTTCCTTTTATATTAAACAAAATAATACAGTGTTTTTAAAGTCTTTTTTCAAAAAGCATATTAATGCCCCCACCCTCAAAAAAAATTTTTTTTTTCAGTAAAAGAGAAGGCAATTGAAGATCCTTGTTCTGCCCCGGAATAGGTAACTTGTGGTCCCCCAGATGATGTTGGACTGTGACTCCCATCAGTTGAAGCCCACGTTGCCAGTGAGATGATGGAATTTGTAGTCTGTCAACTTCTGGAGGCCCATTGAATAGGGGAGAGGCCAGAGGCCAGGTGGCTTTCCTTTTCTGTCTCTGTTTCCTTGCTAGCAAGTTAAACCCACTGCTGAAAGGTAGAAAGAAAGGCAGCAAGAGAAACATCCCTTCTCTTGTGCCCTCTGGGCTATTATTCCTTACTGTTTTTTCTGGGTGGGAAAGTTCTCAAGTGCATGACAGTAGAATAAAAAGAGAAATTTCTCTTAGATTCACCCAGATGGGCCTAAATATGGGGAATTAAATAATGGAGCTTCAAAGCCAAACAGTTTGTGCTGGATGAGATCCATGACAGAATTTGCTGGTGACCTTTTTTCTCTCTGGAAACACCCATAGGGGTGAGGCTTGTCTTAATCCTTCTTCTTTTTCATTGATCAACCAAAGCAGTGACTGGAGCTGTTGTTAGCTGCAGAGACAGAAATGTGCATGCATGTTTTGTACCCCCACATCAAACAGCAGCTTCTAGAAGGGAAGGGAAGCCAGGGAAAGGGTTAAAAGCTCACCATGAAATGCCACACACAGATCACCTCACTAATCCTCAAACTGGTTTTAGAATAAAGGAATAGATCTAATCATAAAATTGTCACATCACACAGTTTGGGCCCCATTCTTAAGTCAAGTACAGAGATAGTTCTGTTAGGGTTACCCAGAAACCTAAAAAAAATAATAATAATAGGGCCAGACCTAAATATTAGGTCTGTCACAGACTACCCCAAGTAGTCAGCATGATTGCTGGTGATCCCTGAATCAGCCTGGAAAGATCCCCAGTTTTGGCCAAAGGAACTTCCTGCCCTCATTTCTTACATGAGCAAAGAGAAGGACCCTTTATTGCTAAAAGGAGGAGTTTTTATAGGTTCTTCTTCATGGTCTCTGTGCCTCACACACTAGGAGCTTTCGCTCATGCGCGGTAGCGTTTGGAAGATTCTAGAGCTTAGTAGCTTGGCGGGGACCCCTCCCCCATGCCCGTACTGAGCATGCTCAGCCCGCCAAGCCAACGGTCTCTCCTCAGTTCTTTCTCATCCGCCATAGCGAACGGAAGGTTCTACCTTAGTAGCGCTATTTGGCTTACTCTTCGGACTGTTTTTGCTGGTTTTTTGACTTCGAACTTTGGTATTTGACTTAGCTTTTGGTACTCAGATTTTGGATTTTGGTCTTTTGGTGTCTCGGATCTTTTCAGCCCCTCCTTCGACTTGCTTCTTCTTCGACCCTTGTCTTCTCATCTTCCCCGTCGCTTCTGTGAGTTCCCCCCTTTGGACTTCTCCTTCAATCTTCGTCTTCCTTCTATGTCTGCTTTGTTTAAAGCTTGTGTCACTTGTGGTCGCAAGGTTGCTCTGTCGGACGGACATCGTGAGTGCCTCTTCTGTTTGGGGAGACTCACAATGTCGGCCTTTTCCATCTGCTGTGACTTCACCACCCAGACTCTGCGAAACCATTCTTCCCACTTGAAATCCCACTGTTGGGAGGAGGTCTTCGGGCGAGGGATCTGCCGGCGGGAGAATCTGCATATCTCGGCCTTCGACATTGAGCCGACCTGTGACCGCACCCTCATCGGTACCGGCGGCTGCCATACCGACGACACTGACAGTACCAGGCTCGGTACAGTCATCTCGGCCTCCGATATCGGCTTCCCGGGATCCCCAAAATATCGTCGAGCACGTCGACCTCGAGGAGGCTCCTGCGGGCTCGCAGGCAGCCAAGTCCACCAGGCCGCTTACTGCTGCTCAGCGGAAGCGCCCTCCTGCACAGGATGTCTCTAAAGACAAAGAGAAGAAGAAGAAGAAGGAGAAGCGGAGTTTGCCTTCCAAGAGGCCCTGCCCTCCAACACCTCCTCCGACCCAACAGTCTGGGGATCTAGGCAAACAGCGGGAACCACCTGAGATCCTAGAGGTGTCCAATGAGGAGCAGACCGCGGGGCTCGGCTAAGCCTTCGGGCCCGTCGGTTCTTGCTGCCGCGGTATCTCCGCCGGTCCCCAGAGAGGATGGACCGCCTGGAGGATGTCCCGACCTCACCTTGGGCCTTGCCCCGTCATCGGGCAGCTTCTGGCAGGAGTGAGTTGCGCTCCCCAGAACGTCAGGTGAGGCGTCGATCCCCGCATCAGCGGGAGGCCTCCCGGAGCGGGCCTTGTCTCGGCCCCCGGTTGACTCGCCGTACTCGTCTGCGTCATACATAGTGAGGTACGGCCAAGAACACACCTGACAGGAGCATCCAGGCTCATACCGGTCCTATTCACCTGTGTATAGAGACCGGTACCACCCAGACGTGAGGCACTGGTCGCCCTACGTGAGGCACTGGTCACGCTCACCATCTCGCGGCAGGTACCATCCGTGGTATCGGCGATCACCATCTCGCTAGCTCTCGAGGTCCCCACGTTACAAGAGGTCCCAAGAGCGCTCGCCCTGGTACTGGCCTGTGTCTCCGCCTCCCAGGGTCACTGCGACTGTTTCTCGCCCGGCACTGGAGACTCTTCCAGCGCAGACCTTGACCTCCACTGTGACCACTATCCAGACAGTTCAGTGCCCACTGCCTGCGATTGTGCCGATTACTTCAACTTCAGCACCACAGTTGTCGGTTGCTCCACCAGCACCAACCACAGTACCGACGACAGCAACTGTGCTGACAGTCATCTTGGCATTACCATCTCAGCGGCCATTGACGGAGAGGTCTCCATCTAAGTCATTTCAGGCTTATGAGACAGACTCGGAGTCTGACGGTCCACGCCTGAGTCTCATGAATCTCCACCCTTGGTCTTCGGGGACCCCGCACTGGATTCGGCACTGGAAGACATCAAGCAGTTTTCCGACATCCTCCTCCGGATGGCTACAGTGCTTGGACTGAAGGTTGCGGACCCGGGTCCAGCTGTGCAAGACCCCATGTTCCAGTATGTGGATACCCGCCCCACCATCCACGGTGCCGCTACTGTTCTTGCTGGCTTTGATGGAGGCCCTCAGACACCCTTGGGCCCAGCCAGCGTCGGCTCAACCAATCCCCCACCGGTTGGAACATCTATACCGGACACAGAAGAAGGAGGCTGAATTTCTGTTTACGCATCCAGTGCCCAATTCAACTATGGTCGAGTTCTCTCAGACCAAGGGTGGTAGGAGGGCGCACACCACCACCCCGGATCGAGAAGGCCGCAGGCTCAACACCTTTGGCAGGAGATTCTATTCTACCTCGTCTTTGATTGCCAGGGTGTCCAACACCCAAGCTTGCCTCGCAGCCTATCAGAGGAACCTGCTGGACAGATTCTTTCCTCTCCTGGCACACCTCCCTCAGGATCATCGGGTGAGTGCTATGCAATTTTTAATGAATCCGTAGCACTCGCCAACCAACAGATTCAATCATCAAGGCACTCAGTGGAGGTGGCAGCATGGGTGATGGCCAGCTCTGTTGCCCTGAGACGCTATGCATGGCTGCGATCGGCAGGCTTGCAAAAAACAGCGGGGAAACGGATCAAAGACCCCCCCTTCGATGGCCAGGGGTTATTCAAGGCCACAACCGACGAGGCGATGGACCACCTCGTCAAGCGCACCTGACAGCGAAGAAGATGGGGATCCATCAGCCACCTCAGCCCCGCCGCGGCTTTGGCTCTCAATTGTCCTGGCGCCGGTCGTCGTCGTCAACTTACCAACCTCGCTAGGCTCTGACCTGCCCGTCAACCTCATCCTCGGCACGGAGACCTCTTCGGAGACCCCTGTCTTCTTCAAAGAAGTCTTCGTCCGGAGAAGTCCCAGTTTTGACAGCCTTCGCAGGTCGCCATCACAGCCACTCTTCAGGCTGCCAGCAGCCTTCGAAGACCAACCGAGCCTGGCCCGATATCTTGCTGAATGGCGCCACATCATGACGGACTCGGGTTCTCTCCATCGTCCGTCTTGGTTACACTATCGAGTTTCGAAGTATACCTCCATGAGACGTCTACTATTCCACCCCGGCCAGCTCGGCTCTGCTGAAGGAGATCCAGTCCCTGCTGCACAAAGGGGCCATCAAAGAACTTCCGTCCTCGGCCAGTACCACCGGCTTCTTCTCCTGGTACTTCATGGTGCTGAAATCAGACGGTACCTTGCGGCCTATCTTGGACCTCAGAGGGGTAAATGAGTACATTCGCCCCAAAAGGTTCAAGATAGTCACACTGTATTTGATTCTGCCCTTCCTTCGGCGAGGGGACTGGTTCGCCTCCATCGATCTTCGGGATGCTTATTTCCATATCGCCATTCGCCCGCAGCACCTCCAGTTCGCCTCCAGTTCGCAGTCGACGGTACCTGCTACCAGTACAAGGTGCTACCATTCGGACTCTCCACGCTCCAAGGGTCTTCACCAAATGCATGGCCCCTGTGGTATTGTACCTGCGGACAAAGGGCATCACAACCTACCCTTATCTCGACGACTGGCTGTTGGTAGTGTCCTGCAGGCAAAAGCTGTACAGGGACATCCATCGAACTCTTTCTCTTTTGACCCGTCTTGGCCTTCGGGTCAACTCGACAAAGTCGCACCTCGAGTCGGCGAGGGTCCTCAATTTCATCGGAGCGACCTTGGAATCAGTGACTGCCTGGGCGTACCTGCTTATAGAGCATGCACGAACCCTCCATCGGGCTGGATCCACTGTGTTCGATGCCCCGATGATATCAGCGAGAAGGATCCAGCAGCTTCTCGGATACATGGCCTCGACCACGTCATTCACTTACCTGTCTCGTCTCTGTGCCCGTCCACTCCAGCACTGGGTTGTCAGGGCTTGCGACCCGCTCCTGGATGACCAGAGGCGCCTTCTGCAGATCCCTCGACAGGTGCGCCACTCCCTGCTGTGGTGGCTGTCCTACCGCCATCTGCTGTCAGGGATGCCGTTCCGAGAACCGACCCCCCGGCTCACCGTAACTATGGACGCTTCTCTCTTCGGATGGGGAGTGCACTGCAGCGATCTCAGAGTCCAGGGACCCTGGATCGACAAGGAGTCACGTCTTCACATCAACGCCCTCGAGCTGCTCGCCATCTGAAAAGCTCTGAGGGCATTCCACAACGTGGTCACTGGCCGCATGGTGCAGATCCTGTTGGACAACACGACGGCTGTCTGCTATGTCAACAGGCAGGGAGGGACTCATTCACCACCCTCCTCACCATAGCTCTCCAACTTTGGGACTGGTGCATTCGCTCCGAGTTCACCCGCTGGCAATGCACCTGGCAGGCCAGGAAAACACCACGGCAGACACCCTCAGCAAGGACACCTCGTGCTATCACGAGTGGTCCCTCTCCAATGCAGCGTTCCAGATGATACTAGACCGGTGGGGTGAGCCGACGATCGACCTCTTTGCCAGCAGCCAGAACAGGAAGTGTACCGGTACTGTTCAGAGCTGGCCTCGGTCGGGGCTCACTTGGCGATGCCTTCCAGTTCGAGTGGACCAGCGGGCTCCTCTACACATTCGCGCCATTTCCTCTCCTGGGTCGAGTGGTCGCCAAGATCCTCACAGACCGAGCCGACGTCATCGTCGTAGCCCCATATTGGTCGAGGCAACACTGGTTCGGCCCCCTGTTTGAGGGGGGCTTCCCGGGCGACTCCTCAAGTTTCCGACAGCATCAGATCTCCTGTCACACTCCGACGGTCTCGTTCTCCATCCGGACCTGCCGCTCTTGTCCCTCCATGTGTGGAGGATAACGCCTTAGAGGATCCGACCATCCAGGGTGTCCTCATCGCGGCCAGGAAGGAGTCGACACGCCGCAACTACCACTACAAGTGGCAGAAATTTGTCTCCTTCGCAGAGGTGCGTCGGGAGCCGGTATCACCTGTCAGTCTGCCTACTGTGCTCCACTTTCTTCTCCACCTTCGGCAGCAAGGGCTCGTTTTTCCATCCCTGAAGGTCTACCTCGCCGCTATTGTAGCCTATCAGCCGCGAGGGTCCCCCTTGGCAGCTCTCTTTAGGGACGCTACCCTCAAGCAGTTTATGAAGGACCTGCAACACCTTTACCCACCGGTGTCACCGCCAGTACCGCCTTGGTCGCTGTCCTTGGTACTATCACAGTTGAAGCGACCGCCCTTCGAGCCCATGGTGACTGCAGATGACAGGCTCCTGACCATCAAGACTGCTTTCTTGGTAGCTGTCACCTCAGCCAGGCAGGCGAGTGAGTTGACAGCCCTGTGGTCTGATGAGCCTTTCCTGGTCTTCCACAGAGATAAGGTAGTCCTTTGCCCCACATTTCTTTTCTGCCCAAGGTGGTGTCACACTTCCACCTCAGTCAGGACATCATCTTACCTGCCTTTTACCCGAGTCCGACTACACCTCTGGAGTGCTCCCTCCACTCCCTTGATGTTTGTCTGGCCTTGGCCTTCTACACACACCAGACTGCGTCCTTTCACCAGAGTCCTCACCTGTTTGTGTGCTACGGCAGGCGTTGGAAAGACCACAAGGTGTCCACCCAGGGGTTTTCCAAATGGGTGGCCCGACTATTCTGCGGGTGTACGAACTGGCCAAGCAGCCTCCGCTGGCTTTGTTGCGTGCTCATTCCACCAGAGCCATGGCTTCTTCAGCTGCTCTCCTTCGAGGAGTGGACCTGCAGGAACTGTGCCATGTGGTGACCTGGTCTGAACCCTCGACCTTCGTGCGCCACTACAGACTGGACTGCAGGTCCTGAAAAGATGCCCATTTTGGACGTGCGTTGTTGTCGTCTTTCTTTAGGACCTGACCCACTGTCCAACTGGTAAGCTACAAAATCTCCTAGTATGTGAGGCACAGAGACCACGAAGAAAAAGAACAGGTTGCTTACCTGTAACTGTGGTTCTTCGAGTGGTCATCTGTGCCCTCACACACACCCGCCCAGCCGTCCCCTCTTTCTCAGGTCCCTTATTGGTGAACTCCAGAACTGAGGAGAGACCGTTGGCTTGGCGGGCTGAGCGTGCTCAATATGGGCATGGGGGAGGGGTGCCCGCCAAGCTACTAAGCTCTAGAATCTTCCAAACACTACCGCGCATGTGCAAAAGCTCCTAGTGTGTGAGGGCACAGATGACCACTCGAAGAATCACAGTTACAGGTAAGCAACCTGTTCTTACGGTGACAATTATGTAATAAAGTATTCTGCGCACGTACAAAAACCATCACTTTCTTAAGATCAAAGTTCTGATACATGGTTGCTAATAAAGTAATTTCTGGTTAACACTCAACAATGAACCCAGAATCACACATATTCAGCAGTGAAGCATAAGAAATATTGTTATAGTGAGTTCTGAGAACTGATGCTGAGAACCCAGCCACTGACTTTGCCAATTGACGTCAGCATAATTTTAAGATGAGAAGCTGACAACAGGAACAGCCTTTAAAGTTGACAAAAATTCAAAAGGGAGGTTAAGCAAGGCTCTGTGAGTTGAACTGCCTAGTGCACTAAATAGACCAGAGAAGCATTTGTTTACTTTCCCTAAACTCTTAAGTCTGGACATGCAAAACCACATGTCTCTACAATTTATTCCTGCTGCCTCTGCCTGGGACTGTTGGGTCTTTTGTCTCAAAGACCTATATTCATGGCTGACCTTCTGTACTTGCAACCCGAGTGTATCTCTGGAATAAGATACTAACCTTGGGAGTTCTTGCGGTTTTGTAGAAGATACTGGGAAGTAACGGCCTTTGGTTCTTAGGCTTGAAAGTTATTCCCCAACATCTTTTCTGACACTGTAAACTACCCCACCCCTATTGAAGGCAAGTCCCACATGGTGGCCCCATGGATCCAGAACAGGAACCCATTGAGAACCACAGCGGTGGTTAACACATATGTCTGAGAGTCAGGAGTGAAGCTGTTGTACCAAAGTCACTGGGGGCCCACTCACACTACAGAATTATAACACTAGTATACCAGGTGCTGTAGGCTGTATTTCAGAGGAAGGAAATGGCTAAAGTGCCTCTGAATACTCCTTGCCTAAGAAAACCCTATTAAATTCACGGGGGTGACATAAGTTGACATGAGGGGAAGAGACCTAAAGCCATTGTGAAGACTCTAAAACTATCTAACTGAGCCACTAGCTTGCAGTCCCCTTTTCTTGTCAGTAATGCTAATGAAGGGGAGAAAACAATTAGTATTTGCTGAGGAGAATCGAAGGACAACACTAACATTGGGCAGATTGAGGCAACTGCCTTGGGTGGCAGATCCTGGGGGACAGTAGTGGTACCTCCCTTGCTGTTCCTCATGAATACTCTGGCTGTTCCATTGCAGACCCTTTCATACAGCAGAATTATGGCACTGTGGTTCCTCTTGAACTGCCATGGTTGCAACCTGTGGAATCCTGGAGCTTGCAGTTTGGCCAGGGGCACCAGAAGAGCTCTTTGGCTGAGGAGTCTAAAGGTCTCTCCCTAAACAGGGGTCCATAGGATGTTGCCATCACAAATGAAGTGGAATGATAAGACTATTACTGTGTTGCGTAGAGCTTTCCAAACTGTGTGTTGTGACACATTCATGTGTTGGCTGCAATGCGTAGGTGTGTTGTGCTAATGTAACGGGCGGAGGGGCTGCCTCTCCTGCCACCACTGTCCCGGGCCAGGAAGATCCCGGTGAGGGCAGCAGCAGGCCAGACTTGGATGGAGGGGCTGCCTCCACTTACTGAATTACTTACTGAACTACTGTGTCACGAAATAATGCATGTCTAAAAAGTGTGTCACCAACATGAAAAGTTTGGAAAGCTCTGGTGTAGTGTGAATGGGCCCCTTGTTGGATGGCACATGCACACTTTTAACTATCACAACATCCTGTGGAATCCTAGCGTTGCCAGTTGTGGTAGTGGGACTTTAGAATCCTCAACCAGGGAGCTCTTCTAGTGCCTCAGCAGACTACAAATCCCAAGATTCCATAGGATGCAGCCATGACAGTTAGTGGAATAATTGTGGTATAATTCTGTAGTGTGAAAGAACCCCTGGTGTTCCACAGGAGACACTACAGACTTTGGTATTTTCTGAGGAGCTTGAGATTCAGGAAGCAGGGTAAAGCAACAAGGAGCTTACATGTCACATTACTGGGGACCCCTTGGTGCACCTTCTGGGCCAGCAGCTACTTGTCTTGGGGAGATGAGTTTAATTCCATGCCCAAGTTTGCAGCCAGGCCTCCCTCAGCTAATGGGAGGGAGATGTTACGACCCTGCTGTTGGGTTTAGCCTGTATTCTTCAATTTCCTAAGGACAGGTTACTTGTGTGGAAGTGTGATCCTTCCAGTGCACTTACACTTGATGTACTCTGTGGCCACTTCCCAGCTTAGATGTTCTGCTTAGCTTACATTTGCCACAGCAGCCTCAAAACCTCCTCAAAACCAACTGTGAATAGAGGAGCCATGTCCTCTGAGCAGACACAGTAGGGATGAGGGCATTCTGCTCTGTTCCAGAATGTTCCATGCAAGGCTTTGCATTGGGGCAGAACTCATGTGTGTGAGTCACAGAGACCCTGAAGAAAGACCTCTTTCTCAATCTAGCCCCCTAATGGGATCTTGCTCATCTGTTACTGTTTCTCTAGGTCTTATACCTGGATGCTCCTGAAGTTTGCTTCAAGACCCGACCATGTACCCCAGGACAGCTGGATGTCACTGAGAGTGCCAGTGCTGGCAGCAGTGTTGACCAGCCTCCTCGGCCCACCAAGGCCAGCCCAGATGCAGAGTTTGGCACGGAGGTAAGGTCAACCCCCCCCCCGGAGGTTGATGTCCCCTGAAGCTAGCAACCGTGCTAAGCCATATGAAGTACTACTGGGAAAGACAAAGATTCTCTCTTTTGAATTGGGGGTTTGTGTGCTGTAGAACAGGTGGGAAACACCAAGCAGTAGTGTAATAGGAAGCAAGCATAGCCATCTGGGGAACCACACGGGACAGGATTCAGGACAGAGGCCTGACATTTTCCCACCCCAGTGGGAAAGGGGAGAGGGGACTGTTCTAACTAGTCACCTAACTAAACTCAGGGGCAAACTGGATTTTGTTTTTATTCTTGTTCTGTGGATTTTAAAAGAGAAAAAAATGTGATTGTGCTTAAATTGACAGCAAAGTACAAAACAATTCACACAAAAGCCATTACAAATCATGTTGGAAAACTCAAAAAGATTGAAACCTCTCACTTAACAGTCTTCCAAGGTCCTCTTCCCCAAGCAGATAACCTTTTGTTAAAATGAATCATTGACTATTTCCAGTTACTTTGCTTATGTAGTGGTCCCAATGTCACGTCTTAACTGATCCCCAGATAATCTTCTTCCAGCTGCCATGAAAACATAAATACTTTTACTGTTACAAAAAACAAGCACGTAAGCTCCCTGCAGGCATCTGGTTTGCACTCCTGGGTCAGTGTGTCTAGGCCAGCCTCCCTTTTCCCACAGTGGCCAGCCAGTTGCCTGTGTAAAGCTTACAAGCAGGATATAAGGGCAGTAGCTGTCTCCCATTGTTGCTTCCTGTAAGTATTATTTAATGGTAGTGTTCCACATAGCTGGCAGACTGATAGACTTAACGTCCATGGAATTGTTCAAGCCCACCACTATACTCTCTAATGTCAGTTGAGCCTCTGTTCTCCTACCCACTTGTATTCCTCTTCTGCTGAAAACTGTTGTATTGTGATGGTAAAGAACAAGTCTGGGTCCTTTCACGTTACAAAGTAATAACTCTGTGTTTCTACTTTGAGTGCCATGGTTCCAATCTGTGGAATCCTGGGATATGCCCTTGTGGGGGACAGTGCTTAGAATTCTTATATGGAGAGCTCTAGTACCTCCCCAAACTACAAACCTCAAGATTCCATAGGCTGGAACCATGAAAGTTAAAGTGCAGTCACAGTGCAATGATTTAGTATGGAAGTGCCCCAGGTTGGTTTGGGCATCCCAGATAGAGGCGCATTGCATTAGGTGGTGGTGGTGGTGGTAGTGGTAGATCTGCAAGGTAAACTCTGTAAAACTGCCAGTTATCTAATCCTACCTACAGAGCGTCATTCGTATTCATCTGCTAGAAGCTGAGAATCTCATTGCCAAGGATAACTTCATGGGTGGGATGATCAAGGGCAAATCGGACCCTTATGTCAAAGTGCGCTTGGGAGGACAGAAGTTCCGCAGCCGTGTTATCAAGGAGGACCTGAACCCACGCTGGAGTGAGATCTATGAGGTAAGAGTATACACTCCACCCACCCAGTTGTCAAAATGAGCTCTGCTTGATCTTCTAGCCTTGGTGCTGGTGAATGGTTGGGTTTGATGAAGAGAACTGTGTTGCTCCCTGCTTGTTCTTTGGGATTGTATATTGGCCAGCTGCTCATTCCTGCTTTGGATTAAGTGTGAGGAACAGAAAAATAATAAACCAAGCTGTAGAATCATGCAAATCCTGCTGATGTTGTTGGACTACAGCTCCTAGCATCTCTCATTATGGGCCATACTGGCTACAGCCATTGGCACTTGTGTTCCAACATCATCTAGAAGCTCAGATGATGACTAGTCTAGGATAAATTATTCTGCTTAAAACGCAATATGCCTGACCACCCCACCCATGTATCTTTCTTCCAGTAGAAGTGAGTGCTGAATGCACGCGCAGCAGAATGTTGCATATCTGAAAATATCTGGAAGGGTGCAGACTGTGAAAACTCCAGATATGATCTGTTTAGGTGTTTGTTTTATTTCTGTGTAATGTAGTTCCAAAATGTTTCAGTTTAACCTGCCACTTATCAGTGTAAACATTTGTAAATTACTGGTCATTTTTCTTACAGGCCTGATGGAGCATTTGGAAATCTTATACTTTAAATGCACTTTTGTCTAAATCTGCTACAAAGCAACGTGTCTCTCTCTTCAGTCTTAAACACTTCAAAGCAGTAATAGACTGACCGAGATGTTTGAAAAATAGTTTGCAAATGATTCGCAAACTCTCATTTGGATGCAGTGTTGATTTGCAGTATTCAGCTGCTATTCAAAAGGCAGGCTTGATGGTAGGTCCAGGAGGAGTAGCCACATGCGAAGAACTGGGCTGCACTGGACGGCCCAGGATTGTGGCCTATATGTGTCAAATGCTTTGCTTATCTCCCACCACTCTCAGAATGTCTCTGTGTGGGGAAGAGGGGCTGTAGCGACTCTAGAGTAAGTCCAGGGTGGTGGTGGTCAGTATGGAGGGAGGAAGGGATTACCAGCCTGCCCTTTGAATAAATAGCAGCTGAATACTGCAAATGGACACTGCATCCCTATGAGAGTTTGCAAATCATTTGCAAACTATTTTTCAAATGTCTAGGTCAGTCTATTACTGCTTTGAAGAGTTTAAGATTGAAGCTTCTGGTATCCAAGATAGATACCCAATCATATATTTTTCAGCTTTTGTACTCTGAATGATCGAGTCATGTTACTAGAAATTCAAAGGACCTCACTTACAAATCTACAGTTTGCAACATTCTGTAGAATAGACCCATGGCAATAAAAGTGTCATCAGACTGCTATAGCTGTGTAGTATAGATCCTCTATAGACTCTGCATGCCTCATTGCCTGCTGCTGGCCTAATGCACTAGGTCATTTTGCAGAACTGACTTCAGAAGAAACCTTGACTTTCACACATAATCCACACTAAATCCCCTTCCTTTGTCTGTGTTGTGACCCCCTTTCCTGTACCCTCCAGGTCATTGTGACTAACATCCCAGGACAGGAGGTGGAATTTGATTTGTATGATAAAGATGTTGACAAGGATGACTTCCTGGGAAGGTAAGTCTGGGACAAGGAGGAATAATGAATAGAAAAGAAAATGTACTCCTCTTGGCCTCTGAAGTGGGAGCAGAGGAAAACACCTGGGTAGCCAGAATATTCCATGAAGTAGGTGGAGGAGGCATTGCATTCCTTTCCTATCAATTTCACCAGTCCCACAGCCACAGATTTTGTGGCAGTTGTGAGTCAGTTTGAAACAGAAAAGCCTAAATGTAAATAATCTAAATTATTTTTGAAATTACATTTCAAAATGTTATAAGTGCCAAATATCGAACTGCTTTTTGGTCCTCTCTATGCTTTTGCACTTATAGAATCATAGAAATGTAGAGTTGGAAGAGACCACACGGGCCATCCAGTCCAACCCCCTGCTATGCAGGAACACCCTCAAAGCATTCCCGACAGATGGCCATCTAGCCTCTGCTTAAAAATCTCCAAGGAAGGAAACTCCACTACACTCCGAGGCAGCGTATTCCACTGCCGGACAGCCCTGACTGTCAGGAAGTTCTTCCTGAGGTTCAGGTGGAATCTCCTTTCCTGCATTCTGAATCCATTGCTCCTTGTCCTGGTCTCTGGAGCAGCAGAAAACAAGCCCTCTCCTTCCTCTACATGGCATCCCTTCAAATATTTAAACATAGCTATCATGTCCCCTCTCAACCTTCTCTTCTGCAGACTAAACATACCCAGCTGTGTAAGTCTATCCTCATAGGGCATGTCTTCCAGGCCTCTCACCATTTTGGTCGCCCTTCTCTGGACTTGCTCCAGCTTGACCATGTCCTTCTTGAATTGGGGTGCCCAGAACTGGACACAGTATTCAAGATGAGGTCTAACCAAAGCAGAGTAGAGTAGTACCAGTACCTCCCTCGATCTAGACACCATACTCCTGTTGATGCAGCTGAGAATTGCATTGGCTTTCTTGGCTGCCACATCACACTGCTGACTCATGTTCAGCTTGTGGTCTATGAAGACTCCTAGATCCCTTTCACAGGTACTGCTATCCAGCCACGTGTCCCCCATCCTATATTTCTGTATTCCATTTTTTCTACCTAAGTGTAGGACCTTACACTTCTCTCTCTTGAATTTCATTTTGTTAGCCTTGGCCCAGCTCTCCAATCGATCCAGGTCATTTTGAATTTTGATCCTGTCCTCTGGCGTATTAGCAACCCCTCCCAATTTGGTGTCATCTGCAAATTTGATGAGCATGCCCTCTATTCCTTCATCCAAGTCGTTGATAAAAATATTGAACAGCACTGGGCCCAGGACAAAAACTGAGACAAAGAAGGTGTTAAGTAGTTCTGCCTTTTCCCTTCCCCCTGTGAGTAATTCACCATCTTCTCTGCGCAGCGATCCTATCGTCTCCTTCTTTTTCCTTTTGCTGCGGACGTATTTAAAAAAGCCCTTTTTATTGTTTTTAATGTCTCTGGCCAGCCTAAGTTCGTTCTGTGCTTTAGCCTTTCTGACCTCCTCCCTACATCTCCGGGCCACTTGCTTAAATTCTTCTTTGGTGGTTTCCCCCTTCTTCCATTTCCTATACATGTTTCTTTTAACACTTAGCTCAGGTGAGAGTTCTTTAGTCAACCATTCTGGTTTCCTCAGATGCCTTCCATTTTTCCTCCTTATTGGCACAGTTTTAGACTGTGCCTTCAGTATCTCCTTTTTAAGGAACTCCCATGCCTCCTGAACTCCTTTCCCTTTCACTATTCTTGACCACGGAATTCCAGCCAGCAGCTCCCTAAGTTTACCGAAGTCCGCTTTTTTAAAATCTAAGATGAGTGTTTGGCTACCCTTCTCTTCTCCTTCGCACTGAATGCCAAATTCCAATAGGGCATGGTCACTCTCCCCTAAAGATCCAACCACTTCTACCTTATTAACAAGGTCTTCCCTGTTGGTCAGGATCAGATCTAGAATATTTGATCCCCTTGTGGCCTCTTCCACCTTCTGGACCATGAAGTTGTCTGCAAGACAAGCAAGAAACTTGCTGGACCTTGCTGTCTTGGCAGAGTTTGACTGCCAGCATATATCTGAGTAATTGAAATCACCCATTATTACTCTATCTCTCCTCCTTGAATGTGCAGTCATTTGGTTGGGGAAGGCATCATCAAACTCCTCAGCCTGGGTTGGAGGTCTGTAGTAAACCCCCACCAGAATATCCCTATTGTTTCTCGCTCCCTTAATTCTTACCCAAATGCTCTCGACTTGGCTTACTGTCAAGGATCTCTTCACAGGTGAAAACATCCTTGACATACAAGGCTACTCCCCCTCCTTTCTTGTTTGGTCTATTTTTACAAAATAGGCTGTACTCCTCTATTCCTATATTCCAATCATGAGACTCATCCCACCAGGTTTCAGTGATGCCTATCAAATCGTATTTATTTTGTTGTACTAGGAGTTCAAGTTCATCCTGCTTGCTTCCCATACTCCGTGCATTAGTGTAGAGACACTTAAGTCCCCGGGCCCTTCCTGTAAGTCCTGTACTATTGTTTCTACTCCTCCCGCCATTGGCCTCTAGTACTACTTGTGCAGTATCAATTGGGCCTTTTCCTCCTGCGCGTGCCAAGTCCCTGCCCTGAATAATATTGTCTCCCTCCCCAGCGGAACTTAGTTTAAAGACCTCTTAATCCTCCTTGCGAGACTGTTTGCAAAAACATTCCTGCCAAGTTTTGTGAGGTGCAGCCCATCCCTTGCCAGAAGCCCACGTTCATGGAAATTCAGGCCATGTTCCAAAAACCCAAACCGTTGCCGGCGGTACTACATGCGGAGCCAGTTGTTGACCTCTGCTGTTGTCCTTTCCCGACGTGCACCATATCCTTGAACAGGGAGGAGAGACGAAATGACCACCTGCGCACCAAGGTCCTTAAGCTTCGTCCCCATAAGCTCATAGTCCTTTGCGATGTGGTAAAAGCTGCTCCTCGCAGTATCATAGGTTCCGACATGAACCAAAATGAGGGGCTTATGGTCAGTGGAGTACGTTTTATTTCTTACGGAACAGTGGCATAGAATACCATGTTTCTTCCTTATGTTTTCATAATATGTTTTCAAAATATGAAAAGTAGACCTTCATGAAACACACAGGGAAGGCTCAAAGCTTCTACCATTTCTTCTCCTCCTACCTTGCCCATAAATGTGATCTGTTTCTCATCTCCGATCTCTGCTCACCATGGCAGAATAGGGTCTCTGAATCTGAGCTGCTTTTGGTCTATCTCTAGGATACCTGCAGATCCCTTGACTGAGGCTTAACTCCACCAAATGGTTTGATGCAGAGACTCATAAGAAAAGATGAGGGCCATAAGACAGTGAGATTAATTCCTGGGCTGAATGGCAGAATTTATGAACCTCTTCTTTTCACAGACAAACCACCAAAATCTATCCCACAGTGTGCCACATTGGTTCCAGGTCTCAGCTTGTGAGCCAAGGAACACACTGGAAATCAAATGACTCCAAGATCACTAGGCCAGTGTTCTCAAACCTAGTGCAATCCAGATATTTTAGACTTCTACTCCTATGGTTCCTCACCATTGACCATGGGATGCTGTAAGGCATGGGAGTTGTAGTCCAAAACATCTACAAGTTGAGGGAAGCTGCAACTAGACAGTCTGAACTTGGATAGCAATTCCATTATGACTCCAGACCTAGCCAGTCAATAGAATCCTAAGAATCCACTCAGAGTCGCCCTAAGAGAAAGTTTTATTCCAACCTGCTTTGGGCTTCCTAAAATGAAAATAAATAAAAAGGGTTTTTTTATTTTTTTTATTGATTATTCTAATTACATCATTAAAAGAGAAAGGAGAACTTATATATAATACATTCCCCTCTCGGGGATATCCTCATTACATTAAGCTTTCCCGACAAAATACCAAACTTAACATAATTTGAATTTCTCCATAAGCATTTTTCTCGATAAATTACAATATTTGTCTTAATATTATTAATTAATAATTTAATCTTAGTTCAATATTTCTTAATATATATATATGACAATCTTAATACTTGATATTTTAAATAATTTCTCCTTTTCTCACCCCCCTTTTCCCCACCCCCTCTCTTCAAGAAAGTGAGTGATAAGTTAGCTATTTTTCATTCAAGTTCTATATTTCTTTAAAATTTCCAATTCCACTCTTATCCCAGTCCGTTCTATTCCTGTACGAGTCTATTTTTCTAAGTAAAATATTCTTTTTCTTATACATTAGTACCATTCATAATGTCTTTACTTACTTTACACACACCATACATATTCCTATTCATTTGACATTCATCATACAATTCTTATTTTAATTATTTGTATTCTATTTTACATATTTCATTATTTGTATTTATATTTAACTTTAACTTAATTATATTTAATATCAGTCCTCCAAATCTTAACTTATTATTAAATATTATTAGATAACCTCCATTCTTAAATAAATAAAAAGTTTGCACCACCATTCCTCTGTCATTATAAGTAGTTTCTGTCCCCTCAGAATGCACCATGAACTACCTCATGGTGGTGAGGGGATAGGGTCAGGCTTTGTAGCATTATGTCCTCTCTAGGATACCCAGTTAATTGTTTTTGTGTCAGAAAGAAAAGTGTTTGTTTAGAGAATTGACCTTCTCCATCACCCCCAACTCTTAGGTGCAAGATCCCTCTGAGGAGAGTGCTGAGCAACAGGTTTGTTGATGAGGTAAGAGGACTCCACCATTAGCATTCCTAGTCCCTTGTCCCTGGTTAGAGGGTGCGGATGGCCTTCTGCAGCTCTGCTGACCTTTGCCCCCTTTTTCTGTTTTAGTGGCTCCCTCTGGAGGATGTGAAATCAGGACGGCTCCATGTAAAGCTGGAGTGCTTGCCCCCCACGCCCAGTGCTACAGAGCTGGAGCAGGTAATGGGGGCCGCCAGGGAGATTGTCCTGTGGGGTCTGCTGATGGATGAAAGTTCTTCATTCATTTATATGCTGTATGAATGCTCTTAAGGCATGTTGAAAAGCAGTTGTGGCCTGGAATCTTCCCACTTATGGAAGCCTCCCTTTGGAGACAGAAAGGCTATCTTGTGATGAGTCACCATACGATGAATGCAGGGTACTGAACAATCACTCAATCATTACAGTGTTGAGTGTCTTTTCCGTAGAGTGCTCATCAATGGTGGATGGTCCATGCAAGACCATGCCTAAAGGATAATCCTCTGGTATCCTTTTTCTGCAGGTATTGATTGTGAACAGCTTGATCCAGACCCCAAAAAGTGAGGAACTGTCGTCTGCCTTGCTCTCGGTCTTTCTTGACAGGGCTGCTGACCTACCGGTGAGTGGTAGTCTGAATCCCATGGCTTGCTGTCTCTCTTAGATCCTTTCAGAGGCCATTAGAGCCTCAAATTCAGTGCCAATTGCCACTTGGGCAGGCTTTTAAAAAAAGTAGCTCCCTCCTCTGGCAAGAGCAGAAGTGGAACATGAATCATTCTATTAGGCAATTTAATCAGGGACACTTGGGTTCATAGCCCAGTTTGAGTACAGATTTGGACTAGTTCAGCTGGTTTTCCTATTTGCATCTGAAGCAAGGGTGAAGAGGTTTGTTATTTACATTGTGGCGGAGGGGAGCAAAGCTCATTCTTCTCCCAGTCCGAACTCTGCATTTACACTTTTGCTATCCTCCAAAGCAATGATTTTCCCTCTCCAGCCCAGTGAGAACTCTTCATACAAATTCTTCCCCCCTTGGGTTGTCCCCTCCTCTCCAGAGTTCTGTGTAGTGAGCCTACAGCCATGAGGAATTCACAAGAACAAAAACACACTTAAGGAGGACAACATATATTGATGCCTTTGTAGGAATGCCTCTTATGGACAGCTATCATAACAAAGCTTTTCTCATTTTCTCTCTTTCCCAGCTGCGAAAGGGCTCAAAACCCCCAAGTCCTTATGTCAGCCTTTCTGTCCGTGGCATTTCCTATAAGACAAAGGTAAAGAACGTGGGGAAGCATGTGTGTCTGAGGGAAAGGATCAAGTTGCAATAGGGATAAATTACTGCTTTCAAGTGAACAAGAGTGGCGAGCAGGCATTCGAATGCTGCTGGCATTGGGGATGCAAAAATATGGAATCACAAAAGGGATTAGTATAGCTTGAAAGAAGCTGTGTTTGCTAATGCTTTAGCTGGCTTGAACTAAAGTCTAAAATGGAGTTTTGTTGCAACCTTTTGCCTAGTTACAAAATATTAAAGTATTGCTGAGTTCAAAGAAAAATGTCTGAGTACAGGCAAAGAGGGTGAGGTGGAAATGTGGAACTAAAAAGAAGTGGCAACAAAGTAAGTAGTGTGTAAGAGAGAAAATGGGTGAATGCTTTTTACCGCCATGGAAACAGATCTCTGTTCAATTAAAACATTACTTTAAAAACACTTGATTGCAGACCTTCAATATTAGTCTCATATTGATGTATAGTCATCCCTCCATATTCGCTAGCGTTAGGGGCACAGGAAAGTGGAAAAACCATGAATAACTCTATGCTCTCCCAAGCCATATTTAACACACACAAAAACAGTATGATCACCATATTCCTTTGAGGCATCAGAGTTCCTTCACAAGGCAGAAGTGGGGGGCTGGTGGGGCTTACTGCCACCTCCACTGCTGCCCCACACCATTTTTAATAGGGACTTACAAGCCTTGTTTGCAGTTTCTCAGTCTCACAAGGCTTGCACTCCCTATTAAAAATGGCAAGGGAGGCAGCAGAGGTGGCAACAAATAATCCCCATGAATAATCATTTGCCAAAGTGAAGCCTGCAAATGTGGAGGGCTGACTGTACATTGATGCATATGAAAGTAAGTGTGGTGTAGTAGTTTGAGGATTGGACTATGACTCTGGAGACCAGGATTCAAATCATTGCCCAGCAGGTGACTTTGGGCAAATCACACTCTCTGCCACACAAGAAGGCAAAGACAAACCCCTCTGAACAAATCTTGCCAAGAAGACTCTATGATTGATTCACCTTAGGGTCACTGTAAGTTGGAAATGACTCGAAGGCACACAACTACAACAATAATTGATGTATATGGATCCTAATTTTTAACCTAGGCACTAATCAGTAGCAGCTACTCACATGGCTGGACCACTCGCAGTGGTGTACTGATTACTCACATTGTTACTAAGCACATCAAATGAGAGAGGAGATTCTGAAAAATCATTAGGAAGAACTTCCTGATAGTAAGAACTGTTTGACAGCGGAATAGACTTCCTTGGAAAGTGGCAAGCTTTCCTTCATTGAAGGTGTATAAAGAGTGGTTGGATGGCTACCTCTCAGGTGTACTTAAGCAGTGGAAATCTGTGATTCAGGTACTGGCAGGAGACTAGACAATATGGTCCCTTGGGGTCCCTCCCAGTGCTGTGATTTTGTGAATCAGTAAATGTATTGCAAAAGTAAACCTCTTGTTTATTTGGGGAAGGGGTGCTGCAGAAACTCTGGATGAAACTTTGGGACTAAATCCAGCACCTACCCCTTAAAATAAACACAGATTAAGTTAGTTGTAACTTTCCTGTTCCAGTCATTTCACAGGGTCTCCTCTAGATAAACTATAGATTTAATCTCATAGTCTAGAATTCAGTGTGGAGGCAGACTTCTTGTAAGAAACCAGGTGCTTTTAGAGTTATAGATAACTCAGTGAGGAGAAATCATGAAAACAAATGGGCTGAAAATAATTAGGGCTGCCCACGAATTATTACATCAGAGTGAATAACAGCTTTATTAACACACCATCCTTGCAACTCAGAGCAGACATGGTCTAGATAGGTCACTCTAATTTCAGGTCACTCTTGACTCATTTTTCTAGAGTGTGAGTAGTTTCTTAAGTTCTCCTGTATAAAACAGGAGCCATCCTTTAAACCATGGTATTTTCTTCGCTTCGGTATTTTCCAAATGTTTAAGGGTTTTGCCCTTGCCTCGGTCTCTGCCCTCAGGTCTGCTCTCAGATGGTTGAACCAGTGTGGGATGAAGCTTTCTCTTTCCTTATCAAGAGGCCCCAAGCAGAATCTTTGGAGTTACAGGTAGATCTCAATCTCCCCATGTCTGTTTGCCTGTCTCTCTATCTCTCTCCCCCATCCACCATTTTGGCTTCCAGCTACATGAAGAGAACCTGTAAAAAGTGGAAGAGACAGTAGCTCTCAAGTGAAGTGGCTGCAACTTAGTTCACATAAAAATAGAAGCCACCTAACAGTGTACTAATTCTAGAGCAGTGGTTCTCAACCTTTGGCCTGCCAGATGTTTTAGACTTCATTTCCTAGAATTCCTGACCATTGGCCATCCTTGCTGGGGCTTGTGGGAGTTGAGGTTCAAAACATCTGGAAGACCAAAGGTAGAGAACAACTGTTCTAGAGCACAGTAAAGTTACTCCTTGGACTATAGCTCCACAGCTGTAGTGGGGACATTCTGGAAGCTGAAGTCTCAGAGAAGTAACTTTTCCAAGACCTGAGGCTGCTTTTTATTGTAAATGGGATGTTGCATAGTTTAGGCACACTTTCACAAGATTGCATTGGGGACGCAAGTCATTTCTTTTAGTGTAACATTTAGTATTATGAGTGTTTAGTATTATGAGTGTTCCATGTATAATTTGTCTACTCCATTCATTAATAGTTTTTATCAGTTTTTAAAACCACATATTTTCCCTGTAACCACTATAAATAAGAGTGAAGGTAAGACAAAAACATCTTGTTACATTCATTCCAAACATAACTTTTATCAAATCAATAAATGAATGGACAAACACTAACAGTGCTATATAAATGCTTTTGTTTATCATTATCACTCTGTGCACAGTGGATGTTGGGCATGCAGGATGCACTTTCAAGCCCAAACTAGGGGTGAGGATTGTAGAATGGAGAGAGTTTCTATCAAGACCCTTTGCTCTTATAGAAGAAGACTATGTGATCAGCATGGTTTCTCTCTTTCTTATCAGATCCAGAAAATGGTTGAGACCTAGGGCTGCACATAAGTGCTGTCCTCATGCTGCCAGGGAAGCTGCCAGTGCATGTGTGTGAACCCTTGACTAACCAGGAGTGGTTTAAGGCTGCAGGGAAGCTAGAGGCCTACTGTTTGCTTCCTTTCAGTGTAGGACCAAAGGCAGGAAAGGAAATCCTCCTCTGGCAAAGTGTCCTTTTATCTGCAAAGGGGCCTCTCCTCTAAACCAATGGTTCTCAGCCCTCAGACTTTCATAGATTTTTGGATTTCATGTCCCAAAGATGGAAGACTGTTGCTTTGACCCCTGTTCCTCTTTCTGCAGTATCTTATAAGATACAAGGGGAACTGTGTGGTTGTAGCTTAGAGGAGAGACAGGTTGGAAAGGATACAGGATGTTGTTTGCCCAGCCTCATCCTGGCTCTGCAAGCAGGGACTCCCTGTTAAAACTGAAGAGAAGGAATGGTCTCTGCCCCACCTCCGAGGGAGCCTCAATTTCTCTGCTTTCCACTGTGGAAAGCAGATGGGTTCCCTAACCATTTCTCATTCCCACAGGTGAAGGACGATGGACACACTTTGGGTTCGCTCTCCCTCCCCCTTTCACAGCTACTGGTGGCAGATGGGCTTGTCCTTGACCAATGGTTCCAGCTCAACAATGCTGGATCTGCTGCCCAGATTCTGATGAGAGTGCAGCTTGGGGTAAGTATAGAGAAGTGAAATATCCTGAAATTTTGAAGCTGTCAGAAAAAAACTCTTTCTACCACCACCACCAATTTTTTCAGAAAAAGACCAGAGCTTTTTGGAAAAATTGAAAAATGTACTTTTAGCACTCTTTACAGATTGAAATCACTTTATTACTTTAGGAACTTAAAATGAATCACGTATTGCTTTGCAATTAAATTGTCATGTTTGATATATTAAAAGTACAATAAATTCAGCATACACTTAAAAATAGGTGTTACTTTTTTAAAGTTTTATTTGTTGTTACAAATGGATGAATCAACTGTAAGGAATCTGGGTTTGCCAGTTTGAGGAGCAGGCCAAAACAAAAATTAAAAAAAAAACAACAGAAGCAACCATCAGTACAGTAAATCAGAGAAAATTATTTTATCTCCACTAATTCTCTATAACGTCAAGCAAGACATAACATTTCATTTCTGTAGCTAGAATGAACCAAGAAAAGAAACCTTAAGACCAGGAACTGCGATGACCTGATACCATATGAAGCGTTACATAAAAGTCTTTCTCTTACATAGTTTATAGAAATGATTTGGGGGCAGTAAATATGTGAACATGTTGGCTGGCATTCTACTCAGTACTTACAAGATCATAAGCTGGACTTAGAATCTTCTAACTGCTGGGGATTCACATTTACAGTTAATGACCAAATGTCACCCGAACAACCTACAGTTTCAGCCTGGCAGTGTCTCAGTTGATGGGTTTCCAAGGATTAGAGTCCTGGGAGATGACATCTGCAATGCTCTGCCAGTTGCAAAGCACATTGAGACAAAAGCCGTTTCAGCAGAACCCTGAGAGGTCTCTCCATCTGCCTGTTATCAATATGCTCTGTAACAGGGAAAGTGCGATAGACATCATTTCCCAGCACTCTGATCTGCAGTGCTCAGAAACCTTTAGGCTGAGATGTTGTTGCCAGGCTGAAACAGTAGGATTTTGGGAGGTGGCATCAGATATAGCTACAATGATGCAGCTCCATCACTATATTTACAACTGACAGTGCAAGATCTTGGCCATTGTGTTGGTCATCATTCCAAAAGAAATTTTTTCTGAATCAATGTTTTATATTTCTGGGAAAAATAGGCTTTGGGGGGGGGAACAGTTTTTCTCCCAATTTCCCCAGTCCCAGATCTCCTTATCTCTAAGCGAGTGAGGGCCACTCTGGCTCCATTTCGAATCCACTCTGAACACCTTGCCCCATTCTCCTCTCCACAGCTTCTGATCTCTCAGCACTCTGGTGTGGAAGCTTTTCATACTGTGGCAGGTGAAGAGAATGAGGAGAGTTCACTGAAAGGCTCTGAGGCAGAGCTGTACATCCGGGAGGATGGTGACTCTAGATCCACACAAGAGCTGCGCCAGCGCATGCCACATGCCAGCAGGTACGGAAGGCTTCTGGTGCAGCACAGAGCCAATGGTGCCAGGCAGAAAGCAGATCCTGAAATGCTAGCTCCCCTCCCTGCAACACATACACACACAGTCGGATTGTTCCACTATAAATATGTACTCCTCTGTCCCTTCTTGTACAGGAGAAATACATCTCCCCTTAATTTAGTGCTTCTGTGGCCAAGATGCCATGTTTCTAGAGCATTCAGAGTCCAGTATTTTTTCACTTTGGGTAGTATCTTTTTCCTTCCGACAAAGCAGCCGCCTTCTTTTTATAGCCCTATGGAAAGTGGCTGCATAAAGTGTGTCAGCCAACTAGAGTGATGGCCATTTATTACATATTGCCTGTGACATAGATGGTGCTGAGTGACTTTGACTCCTTACCTCCACCATTGCCATTTTGTGCCTATTAAATATTTAATATCAACAGAAGATATGTCAGTATGATTGGCGGACGGTCACCCAACCCTTTTTCTGACGGCCTGTGTCTCTTGTTCTCATCTGATGTCTTGACTTTTGGCCTCTCTCCTCTCTGCCTGTCTTGTGTTTTCAATCTGTTGCGATGTTTCAGTGGCCTTATGTTGTCAGGGAAAGCACTGGTAGTGATTACAACCTCTGTAATTTCTGTTGGCCTAGCTCCTCTGATATCACAGATGGCACTTGCAGCCTATAGTGGGGAAACTGTTTAGTGGGAGGGAAACTAGAATCATAATCATAAAAGGCCAGGGGGTCAGCCTGTGAAACTGATGCCAGTACAATTGTGGGCTCTTGAATAACATCTTGTTAATGCAGATCGGATGAGTGGTCTTGGAGCTTTTTGCCAGAAAGGGACAGACAACGCTTGCTGTTTATGTACGTAATATATTTAACACTTTGAAAGGTGAGCACTCCTCCATCTTGAAGCATAATGCTCATCTGGGCTTTGGGAACACCAGCAAGTCTTCTTCTCTCTGCAGCAAATTTGAGCTGCAGGAAAAATTTTCATGGCCTTGCTTTCCTGCCCACCCTCATTGCTGTTTTGTGTAGGTAGTTACTACTACCTAATGTACTTCTCATGGCTGATAACATTCTGCTGCCCCAGTTACACACATCATTGAGCTCTGTTTTCATCCGTGGGTACAACATGGAAAACAAAGAATCTTGCAGTTAATTCTCTTTCCATGCTATTGCAGCAGTTCTTAAAAGACTGTGCTTTCCTTTCCATCTCAGTGTTATTGTCAGTATCTCTTATGCCATTGCATATTCTTCTAGCTGCACATGCCACCCAGAAGTTTCTAAAAATGTCCCACCTTTTCCTAACCCCAGCCCCTCCCATGTTACTATGACACACGTACACACCTTGCTAATGTCTCTCTACACTTGTGTGTGATTCCACATTGCAGTAATTTGGAGCTCTCAGACTCACCACTGGGACAGCTGCACCTTACGGTCTGGTACAACATGGATGCCCGCAAACTTATTGCCATCATACATGCCTGCAGGTACTGGCTATAGGAACAAAGCATGGTTTCAGTTGGGAAGAGGGAATATAAGGGGACTGTGACAGCTTTGGTGCTTGTCTCCTTGCTGGATTTTTCACATTCACCAGGAGGGATTTTATAGACAATTTAGAGTGTCTTCCATCCTCTGCTACGACTGCCCTCCTAAACAACCATTCCATAGGATCATAATCAGACACAAATTGATGTCATCATCCACCAAGACCCCAGTGAACCACAGTGGAAAACCATGAG
Source organism: Iguana delicatissima (assembly GCA_948472985.1). Classification (NCBI taxonomy): domain Eukaryota; kingdom Metazoa; phylum Chordata; class Lepidosauria; order Squamata; family Iguanidae; genus Iguana; species Iguana delicatissima. The sequence goes on along the minus strand of CAOKZL010000701.1, from coordinate 2,191,290 downwards.
TACTGGGGGTGGTGATTACAGAGCCATAGCAAAGTTTTGCTTACGGAGCCATAGCAGAGTTATGCTATGCTGGTGGTCTGCCAAGATTTTCCCCTTGGCACTATATTTACAACTATTTTGAACCCAAAACAGTGAGGCCTAGCTGCCTTTTCCAGGGGCAATATGAATGCTTGTGCATTTGAATGGTGTAATGCAGGAGAATCACTCCCTGAGGATGTTAAAAAAAAAAAAAGGGTACCAGCTGATGCTGTGGGAGGAAGGGACTTGTTCAGTTAGTGAGACATTGTCACCTGTAGAGCCCAGTCGCTTAGATTGCAACTTGTGATATCTACTGCTGCACTTCCTTTTTGCCTGTGTTTGTCCTCACCCCTCTTTCTAGGAATCTGAAGTCAAGTGCCAAGGATATTCCTGACCCCTACGTCTCCCTTATCCTGCTGCCTGACAAATCCCGTGTCACCAAGAGAAAGACTACTGTGCGGAAGAAGACCCTTAACCCAGAGTTCAATGAGAAGTAAGAAAGAACACAGGGGGGTGGGGGTGGGGGGGTGAGTGACTGACTGACTGAAAAGGAAAGAAAAGGCCAGGAACAAGGCAAAGATGAGAAATGCTAAAGGAGGAGAAGGGGGGGGGACAAAAGAAACAGAGAAGAAATAGAAGATCAGAAGCAAGGAGAAATGGAGGACAGAGTAGAAGCTGACTATAATGAAAGAATGAAGAAGCAGAGTCACTTCTGCTACTGCTTGCTTCCTGAGCTCTTTCCCACACACAGGGCTGCTGTTGCGCCTTTCTCTCACTGGACTGAGTGGCTGCCCAAAGCAATGCAGCCAGCCTCCCTCCCTCCCTCCCTCCCTCCCTCCCTCCCTCCCTCCTTCCTCCTTCCTTCCTCTTCCTTTTCCTCTTCCTTTTCCTCTTCCCTCAAACTGATTGGTCCAGCAGTAAGAGCCAGGACATAGCCTGATTGGTTGGGGGCACCTTCACCTTTGCTCTACTAAGCAAATTATAAAAATAAAATCACATACATTTTTATTATGTAGGCCTGGGAAATCATAGGAAAACAGAGCAAGCGGCAGCCAGGCAAACAGGGTGTAGAACTGGGGTGGGGTGGCTGGTTTGTCTGAAGATGATGAAAGCATGGAGAAGATGCACATTTTCTGCTACAAAGAAGAACAAGTGGGCAGCAGTAGATTGTGTAAAGGCTCCAAAGTGAGTGAGTGGGTGATGTGTGCTTGGGGGATAGAAAAGAGGGGAGCAGGGTGGTTTCTGTCTATGCCTGTTTCTCATTGCTGTGGTTGCATACTCACAGCCACTAGCATTCATTGGATTCTATGTTCCACTATAAACACGAATTCATTCAGTAAGAGAACAGTCACACTGTTGTAATTATTTTGCTTGCAGAAAGAGAACTAAAAGTCTTGTGGCATATGTCACCATGTCATTTTTATTTTATTTTATTAAAAATTAAAGCACCCTGTATCTACAAAGGACCTAAGGCAATTTTTTTTTAAAAAAGAGCATATTATAAAACAAAAGAGTTAAATTGTTGCACTAAAATTGTTGAACAGGTTTGAATGGGACCTAACATTGGAAGAAGCCCAAAGGAGAAAGCTGGAGGCCTACATCAAAAACAGTGTCTCTTTTATGTCCCGAGGAGAGCCAATTGGAAAGGTAGGCAATGGACGTGGTGGGTGCCATGGTTTTACCTTTGACAGCCAATAGAAGACTCCTTGCAGGAGAGATGGAGGCACATGACTAATTCTACCCTGCCCCTTTTCCCCCTTCTTTTTGCCTCTTAGGTACACATTGACCTCTCACAGAAGGACCTGACTCAGGGAGCTGCCCAGTGGTGAGTATAGGTTGAGCAGGGGGTGACAGAGGGAAGGACATGTACCCTGGGTAAATGGCTAAACCAAGTCTGCATTTCTGTCCTTTACTGTATCTAGAATCAGTGGGTTGGCAGAAAAGATCTCGGCCCATCTTTCCTCTATATCTCATCATTTTTTGCATATGCCTGGTGCACTCAGGGAACAAGGGTAGAGAGAGTGCGAGGAAAGTTCTTTAGCTGAAATATTGGGGATAAAGGTCTCATTGGGAACAGGATGGTGGCAGAGTCTCATTCTCCTTCAGCAGATAAAGTCACCTTTGGCAAAATCATCACACAAATCACATCAGGTAAAGGTCATACAGGTCACATCTAGTAAGGTCATAGTAACTAGAATCAGGCTGGGGGAACAGAACATTCAGGTTATAGCAAACTAGCCAGAATACTGATAGCTGCCGGTGAGTATGGACTAACTACAGAGTGTGTCTGTGTGCGCGCGTGTGCGTGTGCTCCCCCCTAGTTGTCACAAATGTTACCCACATAGAAAGTTGCAACCACTGAAGCTTTAAAAAGAATTACAAAGGCCTGTCCTGCCCTAGCCCTGCCCTTCTTTCTTGAAGAAGCAAGGGCCCTGACCAGTTTTGCACTTTTGGCTTGTGTGAGGGTGGGGAGATGAACATGCAGCTGGGATTCATCTATAAACACAAGGATAGTAAGGGTCATGTCCCCTGGTGGAGAGAGCATGGGAGAAATACTAAAGGTTCTCACCTGAGGAAAGGCAACTTGAACCTTGTCCTCATCTGAGTCTTCCTCAGAGCACTATAGGGTCTGAAGTTCAGGGACAATGATGTAATGAGTAGAAATCTTGATTCAAAAATGGGCTTGAGAATTGTGTATTAAAACAGATCATTCTACAAGGCATACCTGAAAGGTGGGGATCTTCTAGATTGGGTGGGAATTAGGCTGTCCTCCAGGTGTTACTACAACTCTCTGCAGCCTTAGCCAGTACAGCCAGCAGTGAAGGAACATTAGGAGTTGCAATCCAACCATATCTGGGGAGCCACATGTTTTCCTAGCCCAATTCTAGATCATCCTTCTTGAGCAAAGCAAGGATATATAGGAAATGGCAGTGTTTTTATCTACCCGATAGTCAATAAAGCGCTCTGGTCCTGGAGCTATTCACTGCAATTTTCCTCTTTTCTCACTTTATCTCTGTTGATGCTACTACTCTGGAAGCTTCTTCCTTATAAAAATGAACTCTTAGCCAGAGTTTGGAAAATTACTTTTTTGAAAAAGTATAACTCCCTGATTGTCCAAATTTGGGGATTGCATTCTCAAAGTAGCTCAAAGTAACTTAGAAAATAAAAGCAAGCAAATGCTGATATCTCCAAGCCAAAAATATTATGAGGACACATTAATTCTTCAATCAGAATAAATGGTTGCAAAATGCATGAAAAAACATGCAACAGAAATAAGTTGATAACCTGCAACATCAGACTGTTTGCATTACAGAAGAAGCCAGCATAGCTGGGCCTAAAGATACTGAGAGTCAGCTGGCCAATAACAGTTCAGCCATTGTAGGCATTTTATGCTGGTGGACTAGTTCCTGCCAAGCAGACTTTGTTGGCAAAACAGGGCAGCTGGAGGATGTAAACTGGAATGCCTAGCCAGTTGCTTCACTTACTGAATCTCCCTTGGTTGGGAAGTTCTCCTTCCACCAGCAAACTGTCTGCATCTCCCTTGGCACTGTGTTGCCTTATACCATGAGAACAATTGCTTTGGGGATATTTTATGTCAGAACATCAGGAAAGGCTGGACAGTGGGAGATTGAGGGCAGAGGAAGAAAAACCTCCTTCACATGGTGTATTGTTAAACTGTGGAATTTGCTAGCACAAGGGATTGGCTTTAACAAGTGGTTGGACAAGTGCAGGGAGAACAAGGCTGCCAGTAGTTACCGATCATAACGGATAGGAATTCCCTCTAGTATCACAGGCTGTACACTTGTAAATACCAGTTGCTGGGCAACATGAACAGAAGGTCTGCTGTTGCACTCAGGCACTGCTAATGGGTTTCCCACAGTGCATCTGGTTTGGCACTCTGAAAACCATGATGGGCAAGACAAACCATTGGTCTGGTCCAGCAGCATTCTTCTTGTATTATTAAAGCACCTTCCTTATCTTGCAGGTACGACTTAAAAGATGACAAGACCAGCTTCTAGTCTCCACGGTGCCTCCTTTCTTGAAACTTATCCATCCATGGGGTTAAAGAGCTGGCATGAGCGCTGTCACCACTCGCTGCCACCCTTCACTGCAGGATTGCAAGCTCGCCTCCCACTGGATGGGCTCTTCAGTGTTTTGTTTTTAAGCTATCATAGTGTTGTGTTCTTAAAAATCAACTTTTTCCATGTAAAGCTCATTAGGGCAGAGAAGTTACTTCTGGGTGAATGTTGTTGGAAGAAATGATATGGGGAGGGGCAAGGCAGGAAGATTCACATCCTGCATTCACCCTGTGTGCTTCTCTCAACATTGCAAACCGCACGCTGCCTTTTTATTGACCAAAGAAGTGGGCCTTCTTCATCCTTCTGTTGTGGATGACGTTCCAGGTAGGTTTGCAGATGTCACAAGCTGGTGCTTTCTGCAGCCACTGGAGAAGAAGTTTAAAAGACCAGGGATAAATTGAGCCAAGGGTGTGATGTGTTAGCTCCAAAAGTATAAGGAGACCAAGCAACACGGAGGGACCAACTATTTTATCCAATAGTAGCAGAGAGCAGATAACCTCTTTTGTAACAAAGGGTTTTCACACCCAAAGAGGGTCAGTGGTGTCTCCTCTGAGTAGCACACCAACCATTTTTCATCTAGAATGGGAACATTATGCAACCACTGCCCTGGGATTGCTCAACAGGAAAAAGAAATTGGGATACTGCCCTAGTTCTCCTGCTAATACAGTTTTCAAATGGCGTTCAGTCATGCTGAATGAAAGAATTGAAAAGCAGGAAGAGGTGCAGTAGCTAAACAATTTTATTTGCTTTCTTCCCCATCCCAGTTGGGAATCCATGGCTCTGACCTCTCTACATTTACCTGATGCCTCAAGCTGCACTGTGTATCTATCCCAGTTTTTTATGTTTTATTTTTGCAGTCTCCTGGCAGCAGCTCAGGATCACCTGGCCATACAGAACTTGTTCTTTGTTTATTCTGACTCCTTTGCATTGAATCTGTTTGCTTTGGTATCTTGTGTCATTCCTCTGTCTGCTGCTGAATCCAGATAGGCAGAGGGCTTTTGTGAAGTACCTTTATTTGTGCCACTTTTAGTGCTGTTTTAAAAATGAATGTTTGGTGCCTTCTTGCACTCCAGTCCCAGAATGGGACATGGGTGAAAAACCTCCTCCACCTCACCCCTTCCTCCCCATACAAAGGCTGTGTATATCTCGTAGCAAGGAAAATGTGATTCCATGCTCAAAAGCAGATTTATAGTGATGCAGAGTGTATTTAACTATATACAGATTAACTTGCAATACTTCTATTTTGACTGACTTTGACTATATTTTGAAAGGTGAGGTGGCAGGGGGAAGAACAGACATAAAGTTGGTGAGGAGAGGAGGTTTGCTTCAAGGAGGAAGGCATCAGATGGGGAAACATAAGGCCAGAAGCCCTGCTCTTGATTTCTGTAAGCATGACTGTTAACTTTGTCTTTGCTACAGCATGAAGAACCTCAAACATGAGCCTCTAGAGCTTTCCCACACATTAAGAACTAAAGAGCTCTTTTTTCTTTTTTCTTTTTAAAGAGCAAGAAATCACTGCTTGCAAATTTGCACTGCTAATGTGAGCTTGAGTTGGGTGGAAGAAGTAGGATCAACACTTAAAATAGTGTTCCCCTCACTTGCGCGTGCACGCACACACATGCACACACATACCAATACTAATAATAAAGGCAGCATTTCTTTGCCTTGCCTTCACCCCTATGCAGTTCTCCCTCATGCTGAGCTTGGTGAGGGTGCCTTCCAGAAAGCATGTGGTAGCATGGACTTTTCCTCAATGTCATCTGGTAGCTGTATTTTTGGTTTTGGCTTTTATGGAGGGTTGTTGTTTACGGCGTTGCTATGAGAAAGAATCATACTGCTGTAGTAATATTTTTTTTTTAAATCATGGGGATAAATTCTCAGGAAACTAAATCCTGAAAGATGCATCCAAATAACTGTAATTTTTCCCTGCATTTCCAGACCTTGTGATCTGGGGCAGGATTTCTGGACATATTTCTAGCCTTCCTAAATGAATATTATTTCCTTGCCACACTGTCTGTTCACAAATGTTGCCTTTGAGGCAAATCCTTTTTTTAAAGAATCCAACTCACAGGAAATCTGATTTCCCTCTTCTTTTCTGCTCACATGCACTTGCTCTCAGATTTTTGAAGAATAAAAAAAAATTAAAAGTCCATCCACGTGGTCTGTTTACAAGGGGCCATTCTTTTTAATTGCTTATTTTTACACACATGACTGTAGCGAATGTGTTTAACACAGCAAAACCACCTCCTCATTGAATCTGGCTCTGCTCACCCCCAGAACTGCATGCCACCGTGAAGTGGGGTGGGGAGACTGCACGTGCCTACAAGGAGCTCAGCCACTTGCTGCCTTCCATGCCAAATTGGGGCTCCATCCTGTGCTTTTCCTCAATCAGGCTTTAGCGTAAGAGTGTCTTTCTGGCACCTGTGCCTCTCATAGCTGCCACTGTAACGTCTTGTAGCTAATAAAAGAGAGGCAGAAAATGTGACTTGGTGTCGGGTATTTTTTGTCCTCATCTCTACTCCCAGACAACAGAAAATAAAGCTTTGACGCATTCTGCTTGCAGTTCTGTGGTTTTGATACTCAGTGCACATCTTCAGGATTCCAGGACTTGCCTGCTACATGGTTGGACTGTGAGACTCAAGAGAATAGAGGTTGAGAAAATGATTTGAATTAAGGCTGCACTACCTGGATCAGAAGAAGCTGCCTATATAGAGTCAGAAGATTGGTCCATCTAGCACATTATTATCAGTGGGCAGTAATAGCCCCCACAGGGCTTCAGGCAGGAATCATTCTTAGTTCAATGTGGAAACCCCCTGGAGTGTCATTGGTGGGTTCCCATCTAAGTGTTAAAACAGGCCTAGCATTGCTTAAGCCTCTAAAATGATAGAACAGCAGCATGGTGCTAACCAGGACATTGCTCAGATATGTTACTTCCTGTTGATGTGTTAAAATCTTGTAAGGCCCCCATTACACAGTCTTGGGTTGCCTCCTGCCCTAGGTATGTTGGCCTCACACAGCTTGCTATAGGAATGATATAGGTGAGTGAAAACCGTGCCTTTGGGAAGTGGACAAGCACAAATTAAGGCTAAGTGAGCTTTTGAAACCTTTGCTGTTGGTGACTGTAGTGAGCATGTTCCTAATGCACGTGTGGTATCATTTCTGAGGAAGCTTTTCATTTTTCCCTCCCCCTTTTCACTGCCTGTTTTTTTTTAATGGGGGGAAGAGATGTGACATACGTGGCTAAAGATGCAACGGCTGTGAAAGTGGTCCAAAGGTATTGCATCTGCACTATGCACATACACTACTGGGTTTCAGGCACCACAGCATCATTTATTTTTCTATATATACATCCTTCTCTTTGGCTTGTTCCCAACTGAAGGAGACTCAAAGATAACCCTATCACGGGGTTTTCTGAGCAAGATTAATTTAGGGTGAGGTTGCTATTACTTTCTTCTGAGCCTGAAAGAGTGTGACTTGCCTAAGATCACCCAGTGGGTTTCCATAGCTGAGCAGCAATTTGAACCCTGGTTGCCCAGAGTCCTGACTCAACACTCCAACCACTACACCACTCTGGCTCCAACACACATTAATAACAAGACCATCCTTCTTCTCTTCCCCCACAGCTTATGATCTAAAAGGGTACAGCACAAAATGAAGAGGAGATGGGGAGAGAAAAAGAAAAACTAGCATCAATTTTTATAACAATCAGTTGTGATAGCAACAGGTTACTCATAAATCAAAAATAGGCCTTGGTTAGGTGGTTTTCCAGTGTGGAGCTGGAATTAGAGGACTAGATTCCGACTGGTCCAGTACCAAAAAGGCTAAAGCTCTGGTGGTCTGATGCTGATTTGCATATCCTTCGCCTGAATGTAGTGTTTATAAAATCTGCAGGGGGAAAAAACACATTCATCTAATGGAAAAGGATGGACTCTGAGGGATGAGTCAGTCCTTTATGTTCACTTCATATCACCTACGCTTTGCTATGGAACAAATACAGGTATTTATTCACAAAGACAGGCTGGTACTGGTTCAAATGCATTCATGCTAGATTTCAAAGATGTTTCTTCATACTGAACTATAGCACTAATCACAAACAAGGTCAAAGGCATGAATATTACTCTCCTCTTCACCATTGTAGATAATACAGGAGTCTAAAAGGAGGGGAAAGATGGACAGACAGGTTAAGAGCCACAAATCTGAAAGAAAACAAGCACCTTCCCTCAGTCCATATGTCAAAATTACTCAGACGAGCGGCTCCCAGGCAGATACTATAGAATGAGCTCTAGCAAAATAAGTACGCACTTGTCAGCAAGAGGCCTTTGCCACAGGAAGATAAATAGTCTTCTCTAATCTGAATGAGAAAGCATTTAGTCTTTTCTAATTAGATCTGGGAACATTCTCCTAATGTAAATAAAATTAGCTGTTTTCTATTTATTCGGGGATGATTTGGTTTCACTCAGCCCAGCCTTATTTAACCTTGTTTTAAGAAATACTACTGAACCAATTTCTACATTGGAAGTACAGTATAGGACAATACATTGTGGTAGTAAACCACCATAGCACCTCAAAATTAGCAAGCATCACATATGGGAAAGGTTAGAGCTTCTAAATTCTAGAAGTAGGAAGGGAAGAGACCTTGGCACTAAAATTACAGTACTTTCCTGAACACATTTTAGTAGGCTAGCCATCTAAAAGCATCATCATGTGAAGATTTATTTTTCTCACCTACACCCAGTCCAGATTTTTTAAAAGTAAATTTGATACAGTTTAAAATAGCATGTAATCATTTCCCTGTGGGAACACTATGTTAGCAAGCTAAGTTTGTTACAAATCCTCTGATGCACATAAGAGAAAGTACACAATTATTTTCCCTGGTGGTATGAAGTCCCAGCAGCAGGTCACTTAATTCTTTTTCTCGAAAGAGGAAGGCAATACACATACCTCCTCCACTCCTAGGCAGTTAGCTTTATAACATCTTTGCCAGAGTAATCTCTACTTGTTTTTTTCTGTTTAAACTGAAGGTTAACTACATCCAACTCAACTGAGCAGTTGGAGTCGATAGCCCTTGTGGTCTCTTACAACTCTATGATTCTATGATTTTCCAGTTCTTGGTGGCACTTTCTTGATCCTTCCGACATACAAGACACCTGGCTGACCCTGGGCTCCCATTGTCTCTTCTTACTATAAAAGTTCAAAACAAATTTAATAGATTCAGCGAAGGTGATAATTCAATCTATGGGTAGTGGGTATGGGTATTGATGTACATGTGTGAGGTGGTCTTGTGTTCTACATTATACAGGGCTGTCCTCTATTTGAAGGGTTGGCCAGTTCCAGTTTGAGAGCACCCTTCTGCTTCCTCAGTTCTTGCCTGGAAAGCAGGCCGGGTAAACAGACAAACAAATCATCTGATTGCAACCTTATGCATTGCAGTGAGACACTGTCCCCTTCCAGCTACCTAGCAATAATTTCAAAATTTCCTTCTGTTCAGAGCAACAGGCACATGCAACTACAGTCAGCCCTCCACATTTGCGGGTTTCACTTTTGCAGATTTGATTATTCGCGGATTATTTGCTGTCACCTCTGCTGCTTCCCTGTGCCATTTTTAATAGAGACTGCAAGCCTCGTGAGACTGAGGAACTGCAAATGAGGCTTGTAAGTCCCTGTTAAAAAATGGTGTGGGACAGCAGTGGAGGTGGCAGTGAGCCCCACCAGCCACCCATTTCTGCCTTGTGCAGGAACCCTGATGCCTCAAAGGAATCCATGGTGGGTTGAATATGATGATCATATCTTTTTGTGTGTTAAATATGGTTTGGGAGGGCCGAGAGTTATTCACGGTTTTTCCACTTTCATGGGGGTCCCGTGCCTCTAACACAACAAATGTAGAGGGACGATTGTATTTGCACCTAATTTGCAAATTTGCATCCTCTTTTGGTAATGGTTACATGGAAACACTAGTTTGTTTGATAGTTATCCATGTGTCTGCACAGTTGCTGCATCTATAGCAGTGGTTCTCAACCTGTGGGTCCCCAGATGTTTTAGGACTTCAGCTCCCAGAAGCCCTGAGCATTGACCATAGTGGCTGGGGCTTCTGGGAGCTGAAGTCCACAAACATCTGGGGACCCACAGGTTGAGAACCACTGATCTATAGACATTCTTGATGTGTATTTTATATTCCTCTTTAAGACAGATGGCAGAGAAATCTGACACAGTAAGCAGTGTTGCATTGGGTGCAGCACTGTTCAAGGAGCACTGTATCTAAGATAACCAAGAGATCCTGATTCCTATGCTATTTCTTAACTGACGTCTGAAATCCCATCACAGCCTTGAAAATGCCTCTTCACTTTGAGATCTGCAAAACAGAAGCTGCATTCCATATTAGGCCACAAGCCAATGCCAGATTACACCCTAAATTCATGCCTTCTTTTCCCTCTTAGGCTAACAAGGCCAGTTCTGCAAGGTGGTGAGGGCTAGACGTTCATCATTACTAACTGTATTTGGAAACAATATATAAACCAGTCCCAAGAAAGGTGACACCAAGGATTTCAGTAATCATAGGGCCATTGTATTAATCTCCCAGGTAAGCAAAACGATGTTCAAAATTCTACCACAAAGATTTTTACCATATATGAAGCAAGAAATGCCAGCTGTCCAAGCTGGGTTCAGGAAAGGAAGAAGGAGCATATTGCAAACACACTTGGATAACAGAGCACATCAAAGAGTTTCAGAAGAAAATCAGCCTGTGTTTTATAGATGATAGCAAATCCTTTGATTGTATAGATTATGAAAACCTATGGATTGCTCATAAAGAAATTGGTCTACCATATCATTTTATTGTCCTGATGCATAACCTGTACTTAAGACAAGAGGCTACTGTCAGGACAGAATATGGAGAAAAGGAATGGTTTCCAGGTGGCAAGGGGATCAGGCAAGGCTGTATTTTGTCACTATCTGTTTAGCTTATACACTGAACATATCATGCATAAAGCAGGATTAGGCTTGGAGGAAGGAGATGTGAAAACTGGAGAAACGAACATCAACAGCTGAAGATATGCAGATGACAATAGCATAGACTTGGAATGATTACTGAAGAATGTCAAGGAAGAAAGTCCAAAGGCAAGTTTACAGCTGAACATTAAGAAAGCAAAAGTAACGAAAGATGAATAGGTTAAAGAATATATGATTAGTTGGGCAACTACGAAAGAAACCCAAGTTATTCTTGCTAGGAATCCGGGAAGAAGATACCATAGTTGATAAACAACAGCAGAAATTAGTACAATATATGTTACTGACAGCAAACCTAGTCTATGCAAAGTGCAGGAAAAAATTGGAGATCCCTCCAATGTCTGAATGTCTTAATAGACTGGTGGAAATTGTTAAACTAACAAGTAGATTAAAGAGTCAAACAGAAGATAAATTTCTCTCTGAATTGAAATCTTTAATTATTTAAGAAAAATCAAGGGTGAATTGATGATATTAAGTTTTTAAATTTCTATAAGATTTTAAGCTTTTGTTTTTTTTATTGTAACATGAGAAAGGTATTATAAAAATATTAGATGATTTTACATTGTTGCTTCTTTAGAACATCTATCTCATCTCATCTCATCTCTTTAGTTAAATGAATATTATTTTAAAATTTACTAATAACGTTAAAGAATTATTACTTTAATGAGAATTGTATAACCCCGTTTGATTAAAATAATTTTTTTGCTTTAGATTATAAGGGTTTGTTAGTGGTTTTATAAATATAATTAAAAGATTGATATATAGATAAGGTTGTATAACTTACTTTATAATATTCTATAACGATAGATTTAGATTGGAATAAACACAATATAGATAAAATAATATACAGCATTAGCATTCCCATTTTTGTGTGGAGGAAGAAGAGTTCTCTTTCTCCACTCAAAAGAGAGAGTTGGGAGTAAGGAGTACACAGCAACCCCTTCAAAATCCAGAGGGCAGGTACAGCATATCTAGGAAGGGAACAGAAATTCCTCTGAGGCTGGAGATTAATTTCCAGGAGATCATCCTGCCTCCCATTGCTTCTCAGGGGTTTTGCCAATGCATGTTATTGCTGTGTGCCTTCAAGTCCTTTCCGGCTGATGGCGACTGTAAGGCAAACCTGTCACAGGGTTTTCTGGGAGCAGAGAGTGTTTGACACGCCCAAGGTATGTTTCCCTGGCCAAGTAGGGAATTGAACCCTGGTCTCCAGAATCATGAGCCATTTCCACACTAGACTGTTGTAGTGCTCTGATTTGACTTTCAACGTCCTATGGAATCCTGGGGTTTGCAGTTTTGGGAGGGGCTGGCTGGCCCTTCCTGAAACTGCAAACCCTAGATTCCATAGGATGTTGAAAGTCAAATCAGAGTGCTACAACAGTCTAGCGCAGAAATGGTCATAGTCCAACGCACAAACCACAAACCATGACACCACACTGGCTCTCTCTGCATATGCATAACCTGCAACATTTCACCAATGAAAACCAGGACATATATGAGCAGAAGATGGCAAAAAGTTATTAATGAGGAAGAACACACAAGCTAGGAGAGGTCCCAGCAGCTAGATTTTGTCTGAATCTACAAGGAGAAGGAAAAATTCTGCCCCTTCCTCTTCTCCACTCCCATCCCACTGAGTTAACTAGTTCTGCACTTTGAATTCAGTTTGCAGCAATAGAAGTAAGCTGAGTACAAAGAAAAAAAGTGGAAGGAGAATAAAGAAACTGAATATGTTAAAAGCTGCTGGAAATGTTGGCCAACTGAGAATTATTCAGTACTGCCCCTGCCTAGTCGGGACACTTGGAAGGCATGCGTCTGCATGGGGAACTTGTCTTCCCAGCTGCTGGACCGCACACACAGCAGGCTATGTCACACCGAAGATGCCAGCAAGGACTGCAAGGCTAATTTTTCCACAGTTCACCCTTCTCCTGTGTCTGTGTTGTTTTTTGCACACAGACTGAGGGATGTCAACGCTGTCATGGGCTGTCTTGTCACTGGTCAAGCCCTGCTAGGATCCCAGCCAACCTCGAGTAGTAATAAAGGAGTAATAATTAAAAATATGGGCATATGTTCATGCACACAGTCCTCTGCTGCTCTCAGAGGAAAAACTGGGAGAGCTGCCAACATAAGCCGGATTCTCTTCCTTTAATAAAGTTGTAACACAGCGTTGTCCGGAATGTGAAGGAGGTCGTTCTGGGAGGACAACTGGAGCCATCCATCAATCAGTCCCTCCTTAACCATGAGGTAGCAGCCTTGCCTTGTGGTGCTCAGCTGCCCAGCCACTAACTCTTCGTCTCTTTTGTTAGCTCTCAGGCAACAGGGTAACATGCCAGGCATTGGCATCTGAGGGTTGCAAAGTGTTCCATTGGCATTCATTGAGGCTTGTGATTTCGTCACAGAACACACACCGCTATGGAAGCAACTGGCTTGTTTTAGCCTGTGGCAGTTCTGATTTGAAAGCTGGCATAGTATAGCAATTTGAGTGTTAGACTACGACCTTGGAGACCAGAGTTTGATTCCCTGCTCAGCCATGGGAACCCACTGGGTGACCTTGGGTGTGTCACACACTCTCAGCCCCCAGAAAACTCTATGATAGGTTCACCTTAGGGTCCCCATAAGACAGAAAGACTTGAAGGCACACAATAACACCATTTCTGATTTCCAGTTGAGTTGTTTCTGAATGGTCAGCAAGCAGAGGCTGTGACCTGACCTCTGAGGGATAGTTAGTGCAACTTTTAAGACAAGATACTTTTTGCCTGCAGCAGGCATGATGTAGTATTTTGAGTGTTCGATTACAACTCTGGAGACCAGGGTTCGAATCCCCACCCAGCCAAGGAAATCCACTGGCTGACCTTGGGCAAGTCACACATTTTCAGCCTCAGAGAAAGGCAAGGCAAACCTCCTCTTAACAAATCTTGCCAAGAAAACCCCAATGATAGGGTCTTCTTAGGGTCTCTATAAGGTTAAAATGGCATGAAGACATACAACAACATCTGGAATCCCCCAAAATAGCAGATCCATAGACTTTGATTCTGTTGGGTACCAGGCTATATTTTTCTGCTCTAAATGGTAGTTAATTTTTAAAAATGATAAATATATATCATTTTAAGAAAGCTGCTGTGCGTAGTGATGAAAGTGCTGGGCTGGGAGTTGAGAGACTCAGCTTTTCATCCCTGCTGAGCCATGAAATTCTCTGGGCAATCTTAGGCCAGTCAGTCTCTATCAGCCTGACCCAACTCACAGGGTTGTTATGAGGTAAAGCAGGAAAGAGGAGAGCCACATATTTCATACTGAACTCACTAGAAGAATAGTAACAGAATGTACATTACATTATTTCAAGGCTGAAATAGTGATCTCTCAGTAATCCCTACAAAGCACCTCTAAGTAGACTGGGCTGGAAATTTTCCATGCCAATAAACCAACCAAAATCTGCAAAAAGAAAAACAGAGTTCTACAAAATCTGTAATTGTTCCAAAAATAAACGTTATGCATCTGATGCATTTACCCTGCATTTTAAACTGTGAATGCATCCGCTACATTTCTCCAGCATTCTAGACCATTTACTCTGGTTCTGATAGATATGAGGTGAGGAACTTGAGGAAGCTAGGCTTTTGAGTATGATTTTTATTACTCCCAGACTTGCTTCTGAGATTTTAGCAGGTACTGCCTAAGCACTGGGTCACAATCACAAGAGGCTGGCACCTGTTGTTTTTTTTAAATAATTTCAAATTCTCAGAAGCCAACATCTGCACTCAACATCATACTCCATGCTTTTTTTAGGGTTCTGTGGAGTTCTAAGAATACATGCAGTTCTGGTATTATGAATTTGTTTTTCCTTAACTTAGCCTTAGCACCAAAGTCCTAGGAGAATGCAAGCTATTTGCCAAGGTGGCTTTGCAGTGTGGGATTTTATGATATTTTTAAAAAATCCCAGAATTAGTTGAGGAGAAGCCTCATTGCTCATAATCTCCCTGAAAGGCTGCACCTGCGATTTTGCCTCTGACTGCAATTATTTTGGAAGAGGGATGTGGCATCTGTTCATCACACATGCGCTGTTCAAAATGATTAGAATAGGAAGTTAAGCTGAGGTGAGATCCTCACTTTGAAACAGCTGTTGGCTTTAAGCTGTTGGTTTTAGGAGTACATTATGCTTAGCAGCCACCACCCCATCCCCAAAAGAGAAAGGAAACACATTGGAGAGGGTCCACAAAAGTGTATACCATTAAAGAATCAGTTTCCATAGTACAAGACTCTTTATTGGTGAATGGCACAAAGAAGGGAAAAGACAAAATCAGTATGTATAAAAGTTGCATATGCCAATTGACATATAAATATATAGGTGCTAATGCAGATAGGGCGTTAACACCTTAAAGCAGGGCTTTCCAAATGGTGTGTCATGACACACC
The DNA here is from genome assembly GCA_948472985.1 of Iguana delicatissima. Lineage (NCBI taxonomy): Eukaryota > Metazoa > Chordata > Lepidosauria > Squamata > Iguanidae > Iguana > Iguana delicatissima. The sequence continues at coordinate 2,175,791 of CAOKZL010000701.1, read as the reverse complement.
AGTGTGTCACATGTAGTGTGTTGGTGTGTCATCTCTCCAGCCAAGAAAGACCCCACTCACCTGAGCCTGGCTTGCTGCCGTTGCTCTCATCGGGGCCTTTCCCTGGCAAGAATGACGGCAGTGGGCAAGGACCAGCTGGGAGGGGACTGCCTTTCCCCCGCCGTCACTCTTGCTGGGGCCTGTCCTGGCAAGGGTGACAGCAGCAGGCCAGGATTGGGGGAGCTGCCTTTCGCCACCCTAGATACACCTCTGGGTATCTCCGGTTTGCTAGTAAAGCTGAATTACTGTGTCGTGAAATGATGCATGTCAAAAAACTGTGTCACCAACATGAAAAGCGTGGAAAGCTCTGCCTTAAAGGCACCGAATCCCATTTGATCTTGGAAGCTAGGCAAGATCAATCCTGGTAAGTGATTGGATGGGAGATCACCAATGAATACCAAGTGCTATAAGCTGTATTTCAGAGGCAGGAACTGGCAAAACCTGAGAAAACTCCATGAAATTCATGAGATCACCATAAGTCAACAGGCGACTTGAAGGCACATACACACACACTAAATACCTCCTTGTGTAACAGTTGTGCTAGTCTACTCACACACCTCTTTGGTTGCACTAGGATGGGCATGGGCAAATGTCAGAGGCCAAGGGACTATATTGTCACTCCCCAGAAACCTCAGAGGGATGCACACACATCCCTACTGCATACCCCTTCATCTCCTCAATGCCTGAATAGGGAATTCTGACCAACGTGGGGTCCTATGAGTCCCTTGTCCATAAGGGACAGTTTCTGCCAGTTTTTAAATACCCCAAATCAATTGCCTCAAGAACATCATCCCTAGGGAGGCTTCCCTAAAGAACAATGTCACACTCCATCATTCCAGCCAGAAGTTGTCTTTTACTTTCTACAAAATAAATAAAAACATACTTTTCAATACCAATATCATAGTGTAACAGAGCTATAAGCAGCTTTATGTTTACACAGTTTCGAAGGGCGACACTTGGACAGGAATGAGAATACAGCAAGAAATTGTGCAACAACAGCAAGAGCCCACAAAAAGCAATAAGTCTGTATATACCACATACCTCAACAGAAGGCAAGTCAGCTAGCTTGTTTTAGAACAACTTACAGAAGAACCCTATGCTTCATTTATGCAAGGAGGAAGTGCTTATATTGGCACAACGCCTGCCATAATTTATTGCCTTTCAGCTGGCATAACTTGAATATAGGATTTTATACTTCATCATTAGGAGAAGACAATTTTACTTCAACAGATCCTCCATATCAGTACTGGATACTCCACAGTTGTTGCTTTCAGACATTATAAATTTTAAGTAATTGTTTAAGTAATTGCAATATTTCAAGTATTGTCCCCCTCTTCACACAAATGTAGACTAGCCAATTTCAGGTTTACAAAATGTATAAAAATTGGCTTTAAATCAGAATGGGAATCATGCTGACCTTCAGATGTTGTCTGACTGCAACTCATATCAGTCCTAGCCAGCATGGCCAATACTGAAGGATGCTGAGAGCTAAAGTCCAATAACAACTGGAGGGCTGCATGATACCAACCCTAGATCAAATAGATAAAACTCAGTGAAATTATAAAGTAAGTACCCTGCAAAACAAAATATGTGGATGTAGCTTCCTGTTATCCCCATAAATGAACATTCTCTATTAAAAAGTTTTACATAAAAGCATTAAATAATTCAAGAATATATTATGTAATACATACCTGTTTCTATCTAGTACAAGCAACCAAAGAAATGTTTGCCAAATGAAGGAATTTATAGATCACAAACCACTCCATTCTCTTATTAATCATCCTGATAATAAAGTTATTATTTTCAATATTTACAAATGATAGTGAACATTTAAAAAATAAAGAGCTCATAAATACACTGTTGATAGCAGCACGAGAAGAAATTATACGTTGTTGGAAAACTGCAAAAGATTTATGTCACAGATTTACCTGTAAGAAGGAAATCTAGAGAAGCACTAAGGTTTGAAAAAGGAAAAAAATGGAAAATTATAAAGAACTGTACACTAGATATACAAGAGTGATGCTATAATATTTCTGTTGTTTTCTTGTGATCTTTGTTGTCTGATTCGTTTTGGGAATGTTGTAGTTGGTTTGTTCATCGTTATCAAGGGGTTGGATTAGTATGAAATAATTTTTTTTCAAAAAATTTTTAAAAAATCTTTATAATAACAATTTGTTATAATAATGGCTACATATTTGGCACCCTACTTCCACCCAGACCAGCTCAATTTTCCTCAGTTTTGCCCCAAATCTACAGCAGAACAGAAAGCACTGTGCTATTAAGCTAATCAGGCTATGATAATTTTAAAATGCCCTTCAGCTCAGACACGTTGCTGTTGTTTCCAGTCTCTATCTTGTGATAAAGAAGAGCCTCCGTATTTTTCATTGCCAAGAATTAGAAGAGTCCAATGCAAGATAAAGAAACTCCCAGATAATGGTGGTGTAATAGATACTTCCCACTCACCCCCATTCCTCCTTTCCCACAGTACAGCTTGGGTCCTACGCTATAGCTGTCTTAGAATATCAGTTATTCCAGCCCCAGGTGCAATCTTAACAAGCAAACATACCGAGCCCTATTAGCCTTCTGCTAGCCCATACAATTGCTGAAGGTTTGCAGAAATGAGCTGGCTGGCCTGATGCCATGAAGGCACGTCCAAAGCCTGGCTGTGCCAGGGAGGATGCTAAAGCCCACTGAGATCTCTCAGTCTTGAATGGAAGGAGGAATTTGCATTGCTGAAGGTGACTGATGCTCCCATTTTTAGATACGTTCCCACCCGATGCCCAGCTATTCCTCTTGGGCTGACATCACAAGGCATCTAACAGAGCTATTTAAACTGCAAGAGGGCAAAGCCAGCCCCCGAGCCAGGGATCCTACCTACATGTGCTGCTGAGGCTGCCCCTCCACTCTCCTGGTAGGAGAAAAGCCAGAACAACATGGCACCCAAGAAGGATGCCCCAGTGAAGCGGCCAGTAGCCCCACCGGCCAAGCCGGCAGCTAAACCAGCAGCGGCGAAGCCAGCAGCCCCAGTAGCTAAAAGCAAAGCACCAGAAACAGCACCAGCACCACCAGCAGCACCACAGAAGCCCAAGGAGCCTCCAATTGACCTCTCCAAAGTGGTGGTGAGTGAGGGAGGGAGGGAGGGAAGGAGGGAAGCATGGGTGAGAGGACAGGAGCAGAGTAGGCAACTCTTTCTCCCCTTGGGAAGGGAGCAGCGGTGTAGCTATGGAGGGGAAGGAGGCATTCTCCCACCATTTTGCACTGTTCCCACAATGAATTTTCTTATTTTCTTTCTGTCACCAAATTTCTAGCATTGTAGTAACTTAAATCCTCAGCTGAGCAATTAGCAATTCAGGTTAGGCATCCAACGAAAAAGCACAAGTACAATGACTAAGGGAAAGCAAGCAAAGCAAGCATAATAGATGTGAATGATTTTCAATGTCTCATCCTCTGCCATGCCAGAATTTTGGGAACTGGAAGGAAATTTAATTTAGGTACAGAATTCTTATCTGGAGGGCGATGCCTTCCTTTCCTCCCTCCCCCCATAGTTACACCCCTGCAGGGAACTGGGTTCAGGTTGGAAGTTGCTAACTAAGATCTCAAATTCTTTGCTGTGGGTATAAAGCAGGGCAGGGAATCCATTCAGTCCTCCAGAGGTTGGTAGACTGCAACTCCCAGCTGTCCTAGCCAGCGTAGCCAATGTTGATGACTGCTGGGAGTTGCAGCTCAACAACATCTAGAGAGTCAGACAGTTCTCACCCTTGATCTAGAAGTGGTTTTGTGTGATCAGAGATACCTGAACAGTTTATAAAGTAGCCATTGGTAGGAAGGTTGCTATGAATTTTGCTTACTTGCGGGGAGGCAAATTAATTTCCCCATCCTTCAACACTGAGATATCTTTAAACATGAAGGCGTCTTACAAGCTCAGTGTGCACTTAGACATGCCCCCAACATATTCAGTGTAGCTTACTCCCAAGTAAATATGCATTGGATAGATTTTGGGCAGCCTTTACTATTCCTAGAAGGGCTCAGTGACAATAGCTATCCTAATAGTGCTTTTCATTTAACATACTTCTGCCTGATAACTGCTGAGGAGGCGCAACTACATGGAAGTCTTGGTGATCCAGTTTCTCCACACCATTCCAGGGGGGCAGCCCAGTCCCCACCTATTCCAGGGTCGATGCCTAAGATGATCTCTTTACTGAGGTGGTTTTCAGACAACAGGCTCCTTGTGCCACCAGTCAGGAAGCATTATGGAGTGCTTCTATTTTCCCCTAAACTGACTTTTTTTCTGATAAGGAACTAACAGAAGAATCGGTGGCAAAACACAGGAGGGTTACAAACAGATGGCATAATCACAGGGTCTGGAGCCCCTGCAAAACTCCCCAAGGTGACTGTCTAATAATAAAAGCTTCATTTGGAAGCACTCTAGATTAAGTGAGTGCTTTACGAGGATATTTTATTGTATGGGACACTGACACACAGCTGGGTTGCTCAGTAAGAGCCACTGCAAGAAGACAACAAATGGACTGGAGAGGGAGCACATAGCAATCAATGGGAGCTTAGTAGTAAGTATTTATCCTATCAATAGGAAAAGATAAATGTTCAGTGTTTAACAAGGAAGGCCAGTATTATGATTTTAGAAGCCAAACATAACTACTCCGCTATTCCACTAACCGCCACCCATGTCAGTGTAAGTAACACGTTTAGGCTTAAACAGTAACTTCAGAGTAGAAACTGACAACAGATTTTAAGGGAGTAAGAAATGGTTTGAGAGAGGCATAGTCCTACAGTGTACACTTTCCTTCCAGCTATTTGTCACTTCTGGACAAACAGGTTTTGCGGGGTTTTCAAACAACTGCTGTGTGCTTTCAAGTCATTTTTTTTACTTATAGCAATTCTGAGGTGAACCTACTCTGAAGTAGTGAGAGCCAGCATGGTGTAGTGTGGTTTGAGTGTTGGACTACGACCTTGGAGACCAGGGTTTGGGGTTCCCTGCTGGGCCATGGAAACCCACTAGGTGGCCTTGGGCACGTCATACACTCTCACCTTAGAGTTGCCATAAGTCGGAAACACACAACAACAGGCACACAACAACAACAACGCAACAATAAACTCTGAAGTGGTACATTGTTACGTGTTCTGACTTATGGTGGCTCTCTCCTAGGGTTTATCTCAGTACAGTAAGATTTATTCAGAGGGGAGTTGTCCTTGCCCTCTTGTAAGGCTGATGGAATGTGGTTTGCCCAAGGTCACCCTGTAATTTACATGGCTCAGTGGGGAATTCGAACCCGAGTCTCCCAGACTCCTAGTCCAACTTTCAAACCACTCCATCCTCTGCCTCTACAAAGCCTCTTATCTAGAAGACAGAGAGAGAAGTGAATGACCATGCTATGAACAGGAAAATCTTTTCTTAATCTGTTCAAGAATAAAAGACAGTCACAGGCAAAGAAAGGGCAAGTTAACTGCCTCTAGCTTTATATCATACCTTGCAATAACAACTATAGCTTCCTTCAAACATTCTGCCACTTCTTCCTGGCAAGATAACAGAATGAGCTGAAGGAAAATTGAAGGTAGAAATGTTTGGCACCTCAGGATGTATGAGCAGTGGGTTTGTATGCATGCGCATGTGCGCACTGATTGTATAGCTGGCTTCCAGAAAACCCATATTTGTGCAGGACTCTCAAACAGTAGATAAATACCTTTCTCTTCCATGTTCTTTCCATCATGTCTCACCAAACTCAGCACTCCTCCTCTCCCCGCCCCGCAAAGAAAACCCCAAGGAATCAAGCAGATGCCAAATGAACAGTGTTTTATCATCTTGTCTAGTTTTTCTTTTCATTCCTTTACTGAATCCTCCATAATCATTACAGCATTATATGAGAACATAATCTCTTGTTTAATATGTCTAACCTAACTCTGGCTGATTCAAGACATTGAAATTCTGGTCTTTCTGACTAGAAATAGCCAAAAGTGATGCAAATTTTGGAACTTTTGGAAGAGCTTCTTCAGGCATAAGCTCGGAAGAGAAGACTAAGGCCATTTCCACACTAGAGGCCATTAGTGCGATATTCTGTTACAATTGCGGCATTGCCATGCGTGTGATGCCATAAAGTTAGGAATACTGTTTTCCGTACCCTTCCCCCTTCAGCAGATGAGTAGCAGTATTGCCACTGGTGTTCCTTCTGCACCATAGCATCCTTGGCACTCCCTGTCCCCACCTTCACCCCACCCCACCACCCCTCATTGATCGGGATCTTTTTTTGCTTTTCTTTGGAAGCTGTACTATAATGCCTAGAAATTATTTTTTAAAAAAATAAAAAGTATTAACTCAAAGGAGAACTTTCAAATAAACATGGAAAAGTGATAGATTTCTAACTGCAAGCCCCAGGATTCCATAGGATGTTGAAACTGAAATAATCGCGTTATAAGAGTGTGGTGCAGAAATGGCCTTGGGGACAGGATAGCAGCTGGATAGCAACAATATCATGAGGTAGCACAGCTCCTGACCTGGAAACAACCTGCTACTATGGCAGTATAGCGCCGTCGTGTGGAAATTGGCTAAGTCTTGCAAGGTATAATGACAATTTATTTGGTCCTCTCCAGAAATATCAGCTGATCTTCCAGAGTTTTGCTGTAGTTAGCAATTTCCTGGGGCACTTTCAAATAGGTGTTTATGGTTGTGCATAGCTAGTGTTCCCATTTTCAGAAAAGCAGGCAAGAAAGAGCAAAGTCTAAGCCAAAGCTGAACTCATTGGTCAGTGGTGATTTGAAACAAGGTCTCACTGGTTCAAAGTTAACACTGTATATCGGAAATGGAGTAACAAGAAGAGTGAGTAGGGCCCTTTCCACACGTTCCGTGGAATTTGCGCTGCAACGTTTCCGGGTGGTGTTTTTTTTTTGTCCGTGCTACCGCGGACATATTGTACAACGGTCTATTGCCATTTCCACACGTTCCGTGGAAGTCGCGCAGCAGATGTGATTGGCAGCTATTTTTTTTTAAAATGGCCCCGTGCGTCATGACGTGTGTGCTCACATCATGCCCCGCAGTTCCTCCCACGATGTCTCCCTCCTCCCATTCCTCCTGCTAGCCGTAAAATAAACTGTCGATTTTTTATTTTCGTGCCCAATCTCAGGGGAATGGTTTTCCGCGCCATAGCTGGGTGGAGTGCAGTTTTTCTCCCTATCTCTGGTGGGTTCTCGTGCCCGTTTTCTGCTTTTTATTTTTCCCTATGAGCAATGGAGGAAGAGAGGTTACCTGAAGTTGAACAGCCCATTTTAGCTGTATTCTGGCTTCTTGGAGTTGTGCTGGCTGAACTGGAACATCTATGGGCTTAAGGCCGCATGAGGAGGCACCGGCGATTGGCCTTTTATTGGTAATGCTGCGGAGGATTTAAGCTTTTCTGTGCCGCTGCTTGGAGGCTTCTCGCGGCACATTCCAACCGCCCACAGCCCGCCCTCCGATTATATCATGCACGAATCAGCACGGTATGAGGGCGAAAAAACCACCTTTTCCCCATTTTTCTAAAAGCCCGCGCACTGACTGTTGCCGACTTAACCGGGAGGATTAAGGTGTGGAGCTTGCCAAATATGTACGAGCTAGCGCACTCGAACATGTGGGCGATGTCCGTCAGAGCTCGCGCTAACTCATTTTATTTTTCCGGTGTGGAAAAGGCCTATGTTTTCAAATCAGATATATCTCTTCTTAGGCCCCCACTGAGTTTAACATGTGCTTATAAAGCAAACAGGCTTGTAAGGTGAAAAGTGAATGGCTGCATTGCCTCAGAATTTTTGGGACACTGCCACTTAATCTGGTAAATGATGGGCTCCCAGACCTTGGAAAAGTTACTTTTTTGGGTTGTACTGGTTGAATGATTCTGGGAACTATAGTACAAAAATAAATTTTTCCAAGCTCTGCCCTGGACTATTACTAGTAACAGCAAAAGCTGGGGGTTACCAACCATCACTGCAAAGCCCTGTTTGTGTGACCTTTCAAAGGCAGGCTGACCAATGCCGCAAACAGAATGCTAAGCTACACTGCCCTCCCTCTTCCCCACCTTTTATGCCAAATTTCTGAATTTCAGGTTGCTGTCTTGAATTCAGCAACTTTACAGCTGTAAATATCAGTAGATGTAGAACATAGTATTGTCATATATTTTTTCGTGACACAACCTTTACGCAGCTTGGACAATTTCCTTTTGGAACAGAGGCCCAGCATTTTGGGAGGCATAGTACAAAAATATAACTTTGCCAAGCAGTTATTATATATGAGATTATTGCATTTTAAATGTTCAGCAATCCAGCAATATAAATCAAGTGCCTTTGAGCTTTGTAAATAAGCATAGACAGGAACAAGGATCTCTGAGGTCCAATTTTCCTGGTCTCAGCACAACCCTAGACTTCAAAGCCATGTGAGTTCAGTACTTCATGAAAAGTCAGGGCTGCTACTTTTCTTCACCACATTATGGCAGCTGTAGTAATTCTAAGAGCAGCCAAGAAAGAAAACCCATTTTGTTCCCCACCTTAACAGAGCCTCCTGTGTTAGACAATGAGGAGTGGGAAGGGCAGGCAGCTAAGGTTAGCAGGTTAGAGGGGCAAGATAAATTTAGCAATTGAAAGGGCTCCTGTTATTTTAACGACAGGTCCAAACAGCAGGTGCAAAAGCTTGGTATTTGGCCTGCATTCTTAGAAAGTCTGGACAGGAACAGGTGGCCAGAAGAGGGGGGAGGATTACCATATCCCCCTTTTTACAGGGAACAGTTATTTCAATTCCACCTCCATGGCTTAGCTTTGCTGGGATGCCACCTTCTGAGGCTGGGAGGATCAAGTTGCGGCAAGATTGGGGCGTTCAATCAGCAGCCGCATCCTCGTAATGCTGCAGGATTCCTGGAACAGTGAGGTAGGGGCTCCAATAAGGCGAATGACCATAGAGAGGAAAAAGCAAGTTCTTATTTAAACTTGATCTGGATGCCAATCCTATAAACCTCCTGCTGAACTGGTATTACCACCCTACTCAGTATGACCTCTGTACCATCAATATATCTACTTTCCAGTCACAAGACTGAAGGTGCATGTCATAGTCCAATCAGAGACAGTACCACCCACAGGGAATGGTGAAGAGTGAATTAACAGTCATACATATACCTCCTCAAAACTGGCCCAAGACATATTGCTACCTTAAGCAAACCAGAAAATGGTTTCCCATCTACTGAAGTCAAAGGGCATACTAGTAACCAAGACCAGTCACAAAATCCCTCTGGTGCCCTCTCTGGCAGTAAAAACAAAACTGTATTCAATTAAGGAACACTTTGGTACTCCTTCACAAACAGATACGCTGCACAACCCTAAAAGTAGGGTTGGCCCTGTATGTCTGTCTGTGACTACCTGGAATTCTTAAGAATGCCAAGCGTGTGTTTCTGACCAGTTCGTGATGTACTGTTGTTGATTCCTGTAAGTGACAGGACCCACTTTTCCCCTTTTTCCTCAGCTTACTTCAGTTGCTGCAAACTGAGTTCAAAAAGCAAAAGTAGTTTGCACTCATAGGTTGTTGCGGGTTTTCCAGGTTTTGAGGCCGTGTTCTATTAGCATTTTCTCCTGACGTTTTGCCTGCATCTGTGGCTGGCATCTTCAGAGGATCTGGTGGCATGGAAGTGAGACAGAGTATATATACTTGTGTGGTCCCCAGGTGGGAGGAAGCAATTTGCATATGTTACAGTTGGTCTATTGTTAAATGGTATATCTCAGTGTGGGAGCGAAGAGGGAAAACGTACTCTTCACAGTAGGTTCAGGCAAAAGCCAACTGCTACAACTTTTGCTAGCTTGAGTATGCTTCCTCATGAATAACATTTGCCATCTTGACCACACCCTGCTGTTGCTTGGCCACACATATCCCAGTTTTCATCTGTGAGATGTTGGAGGGTATGGCATGCTAACCCAGGTAGACTTGAGTGGCCCTTTTTACACTTCTGAGGCAAAAAAGCTAAGCCAGGTTCTTAGATGCACACCACATCCTGCCACAACCCTTGTTTCCTTCTTTCCCTGGTGGTTGTGGTGCTAACAGAGAAGAGAGGGCTCCTTGAAGACATAGGAAGCTTTGTGGAGCAACAGTCACAAAGAGGAATGCGTAATAAGCATCATCTTATTGACACTCTTCTTCCCACTGTCCCAGACTCCTGCTGCAAGAACTAGAGAATTGTTAGAGACCCAAAGTACCGTAATACATTTTGGATAAAGGTGGTCTTTTGCGACCCCTGCATTGCACTTCAGAATTTTCACCCCAAACAGGAGCCATCAGACCACCTTACGGTCAGGCCAGCCACAGACGGGATCCAGGCCTCAAAATGGTCATAGATGCACTGCGCAGCCTTGGGGAGATACACTGTATCTGTGCAAATGACCTCACAAGACAGTTGTAGGGAGGGAGAGGGGAGAGGATGAAATCAAATCATTATTAATTCATAAGCCTTACCAGGCAGGTTAGGACTGTAAACAGGTGATGTTGGTAATAGTAGTGATGTTTCTGGGTCAACATAATTTAGTAGGTACCATACACACCTACACAATATTTCATTTCACCTATGGAAGTCAATTCATGTCCTAAGAATCTGACATTTTTTTAAGGCAATTCCTATTTCTGATGAACAGTTAAGTATATTTTGAAGATAAAAATGTCTAAGGTGACTCTTAGTGCTAAACAAGTTACCCATTCTTCACACAACTGTTGTTCAGTTTAAATGTACAAATGTCAAGAATAACAAAATGCGTATCATATCCTCCCCATTCAGTCCTTTGGCTTTTTTTCTGGAGATGTAACATCCATCACACTCATTCATTTGTACCAGAAGATGAGGCTTCTGGTTTGTTGTAAGAAAATAAAATTAGCTTTCCAGGAACAACTTGATCCTAACCAGTATCTTGAGCAACTCTGTCTCTCTGGCTTAGAAAACTGTCACGTTTTTCCTGTGTTTGGCAAGATCTTCAGCCACTTTTCTTTTCTCTTTTCAGATTGAATTCTCTAAAGAGCAATTGGAGGGTAAGTCAATTACTACCTGTTGCTATTATGTGCTTTCACATTGACTCTGATCTGTGGCAACCCTATCACAAGGTTTTCTTAGGAAAATTTCTTCAGAAGAGTTTTGCCATTGCCTGCCTCTAAGGCTAAGAGAGTGTGTGCCTGGCTCAAGATCACCAAGTGAGTTTCTATTGCTGAGCAGGAATTCGAACCCTGGTCTCCCAGAATTCTAATACAACACTCAAACCACTACACCTTGCTAAGTCTCTCCAGATACTGCCTATCATCAATGAATGCCATATGTCAGGCTGTTGCTATAATTCCTGAGACACAATGAACGCTTCCAGGCAAGGCTTCTATCACGTAATACTGCCACAACTACACAATTTTACAAGAAGTCCTACTGTCATCATTTTTCAGTTTGTAAATGTCACATTTTCCCATCATTTCTATGTTTTTTCTTGCTACCCCCAAAAATCTGTTAAGAAGGAAAAGGCAGAACATCTGTCCAGTGCCTTTGGATTGCTAAGAGTTAGGAGACCTTCATCTGGAAGCATCTCTGGTATATCCACGAATATATGGAAAAGTCCATGAACCCATGGAAGTAGCGAGCTTTAGCATAAAAGTTACCTGAAGGGTAACTTTCACATGATTCTCCACTTCAAGCAGCAATATCAGAGCAACTATTTGTGTGCCTCTTGGTGTTTGTCAGTTTTGTTTTTATGGTCCATAAATTCTTGGTCTCTAAGGTCAGAAATAGATTTTATTGGAGGTGCTGTCACCAGCAGTAGCCCCATATCACCTTCTCCTTTCATTCCCCATAATATTTAATATCACAAAAAGCATGACATGATGTCATTCCTCTACATGCTTCTGAACCTCCAACTACTCCATTTTATTGACTGCTACTCTTGAAAGAAGGAAGCATGGTTGGGATAGGAAAGGTTTGTCTGGGAAAACTTTATACAGAGGAGGGCAAGTAGCTTACCTGTCATAGCTGTGCAGAGGGAAGCCATATGGGGGGGAGGGTAAATGGAGACAATAGCGAAAAAGATGGTGTTCAATAATTAAAAATGTACAAGGAATGAGTCTTGTTCTTAATCAGTTATGGCAAAAACAACAAAACCTTTTGGCACCAAGAAGATAGGTAGGTTTTATTTGGTATATGGGTTTTTTTGGACTACGGATTTCTTCCGTCACCCTTTGCATCTATCTGGCCCCCTGAAGTCAACCACTTCAAATATTTAGAGCACAGCCAGCTCCAACATAAAAAAATGTTTTGTTCAACTGTCAGCTACCAGATTTGCCTCTTCTGAGAAAATATCTGTATAAGAAAGGGAATTTATGATTGATGTCACAGGCAAAGCTGTTTGGAAGCCAAAGTTGTCTGAAGCAACTTCCTCACCTCTAGTTGGACTTGAGTACAAATTAAGGAATACGAAAAATATGGGCAGTTTAGGCCCCTGGATCAGTTCCAAAAACAGCCTCCCCTCTTTGTGTACTTATGTGAGCTGCTCTAAGGATGGTGGCATAGAAATTAAATGAATAATAAGAAACAAAATATGATGGACAGTAGAAATTTTTTTCCTAATGCATGAAACCATTTATAGCACTGTAACTTCCAAGTGAAACTAATAGCATAATCCCAGACTTTTATTCATTTTTTCAAATGATACAAAAAATATTGATGATAACAGAAAAATCTGGATATTCGATAAAGGACTAAGGAAGATGAGGAAGCTAACTATACTTTTTCCCTTTCAGCACTGTGCCTGCCAACCAGGGAGTGGCCTGGAGTAGAGCTGTCAGACTGAAAACCAAAGAGGGCTCCTCTCCCCTTAATGATTCTGGAGAAGAGGGAATTTCAGCAGGTGTTACTTGCTACCTGGTTCTGTGACAAGCAGCACCTACTGAATTTCCACTTTCTATACAACCCTTAAAGAAAGTACTGGGGCCTTCTACAGCTTTAAATCTGGCAACCCTAGCCTGGAGTCACTGCAGTAGCTCAGTGACTCCCAAACTCAGTCCCCCAGATGTTTTGGACTTCAGCTCTCAGAAGTCCCAGCTGCCTTGGCCAATCATAAATGATTTTAGGAGCTGAAGTCCAAAACAGGAGGAGGACTAGAGTTTGGGAAACACTGCACTAGCTGAAGAACTGAGCTGCTAACAGGTCGGCGGACGAAAAGAAACTGAGGAGAGACCATTAGCTTGGCGGGACTGAGCATGCTCAGTAGCAGATGGGGGAGGGGTTCCCACCAAGCAGCTCAGCTCTGGAACTTTCCGAAAAGCAACTGCGCATGCGCAAAGATTCCCATTGTGTGAGGTACAGAGACCACGAAGAAGAACCAGAGTTCTTCCCTCCAAAATCGAGGACGTTCTAATCTTATTCAGGTTTCTCCTTTTCCAGTTGCTATCAGTGTTTCGAAAGGAAAAGGTGCCAGTGCCATTTTTATACATTTTAACTGGATGAGATAGGTTGGCATTTTTTATTCTGCTCCCAGTAACCAAATGCAAAATAGCTACACAAAAGAGCTTCAGATTTCATGCAAGACTTCAGGCATTATTTCTGGACAATAACCACAAAACTATTTAGTGAGGGGGTTTAAAGATCAACTTATACAATGCAGGGGAAAAAAAGGAGTTCTGAAGAGTTATGATGCAGTAAATCTGTTAGTCTTGAAGGCATCACAACACTTTTTGTATTTGCTATAACAGACTAATAAATCCACTACTCTGGAATCTGTCAGTTCCAGAGAATAAAGAGTGCACTTTCAGAAGACACTAACTTCCCAGCAATAGGTTTCACCTTGAGAAATATAATCTGTATTATAAACTAAAATGAGTTTACTCATTTAACTTCCCTATAAAGAAATAATAGTTTTCTAGAGCTGCTTAGAATTTTTTCTAAAATATCTCCTCACCACAGAATTAAACAGATTTGAAATTGGATTTACTGTAACATATTAATGACCACTCCACATAACTATTTAAAAAACCCTGATATTATTTATTAAGTGCTTTTCTGGCAGACAAGCATTAAAGCAGACTACAGTTTACTCGGGTTTCTTGGCTGGGAGTAATGAGAGTTAAAAGATATGAAAACAAGTGTATAGTTACACAGTTACATTACATTAGTAATGTAGGCATGTCCCAAGACAGCTCAACCATCTCAAACTATCTCACTATATCAACTATTATATATAGGCTACAAATAAGAGAAAAGACACAAATATTGCAGATAAATAAAATGGCAGGAAAAGGGAGAACCAGGAAATTCCTGATTCCATTATGTTGTACTTCTAATTACCATTATTTTTATTCAGGCAGGCCTTTGGTATGTATATTGGTGGAGAAGAGCATCTAACTGGTTGATGCTGATGCTTTTCTTGCTCTCCTTTTAACTGTGTTTTTAACTTCTTTGTTTTTATTATACAATTTAATTACATTTTGTTTTTAATTTTTATTTTATTGTTAGCTGCCTTGGTCACCTTTTACACAGCAAAATGGTATATAAATTAAAATTATACTTAAGTAACTAAACCTTTCAAAGCAAGCTGGGCAGCTAATGGGAGAGAGGCACTTCTCTGGGCCTGATTAGCAAAGCCTGTGTGCCATCCAGGGTTACGGTGAGATTAGAGGCGTCATCTAAGTATAAAAATGAATTCATTACATAGCAATGAAACCATTCAAAGAGCAAGATGGTGTTTCCTTCAAAGGGTGACCGAGATCCCTCTTCCATTTAAAGCAATGCTAGCCAGATCCTTCAAAACTTCCGTTGTTTTTCTCCTTATGCCTCACCCAGACAGGAATTGCCCTTTGATAGGAAGCTCTCTCCCTCCCTCTTGTCCTTCATACTGGCTGTGATGAGCGATAGAAGCCGGTCAGGTTAAACAGAACTTGCAGATGGCAGTATCCAGTTTCTTGGGATTATGTGAATCATCTTGTCGACAGCCGGCAAAGACAAGCTCCACACTTTATCCCCAGAAAACCTCTTGGCCCCTGCAGTTCTCTCTAGTTCCAAGACCTTATTGCAAAAGAACCATGTTAAAAGTTCAATTTGATCTCCCTAGAGTTCAAGGAGGCCTTTGGACTCTTTGATCGGGTTGGTGATGGCAAAATCCAGCTGAGCCAATGTGGAGATGTGATGAGGGCCCTAGGGCAGAACCCCACCAATGCCGAGATCATGAAAATCCTAGGACACCCCAAGCCTGATGGTAAGTTACTTGATGGTCATCATACATCCAGAGAAAGTTCCCAGAATGACCACGGGGGGGGCACTGGTTTTCAGTCATTTACAGCAGGAAATTCAGTCATAAGTTAGAAATGGAACCTTCTGTAGTTCTAGCTAGGAATATAAAGCTGTATTGGAATTAATACAGATGGGCTTTGCAGCTCTTAGAACAATAGTAATAATAACAAGAGTCTGGTTTGTTCATGTGCCTTTAACAACAACTTGATTTTTGAAAGCAGCAAGCCATGCTTTTCAAGGCTCTGAGGTAAACTGAACATATGCTGATTAAACCACTGAGACAGAAGACCTTCAAGAACCTTAGCTAGACTTGTGTAACTACATTCAACCTGAGCCTATGCTGTTCCTCTAACATCAATCTACTTCTATTTGCCAGAATTTATAGAAAGCACAAAGCTATGATTGAGAAGAGAGATTTATAGCTTCAGTTGGCCACTTGCTGTGCTCTGTACAAACAACTTAAATGATGCTCACAGAATGAATTATGAGACTACATATATTCACATAATTTATTCTGCTTCTAGAATTTATTATTTTAAATTATTTGTATTTCAAAATACTGGAATGGCAAAAAATTGCAGAGGTAAGATATAGGAGACAGAAGCAGGAAGCTGTGCAAGGCATGTAAGACACATTCCTGATTACCGGAAATTTTCTCAGATGGGGCTGAAATTGCTCTTAAACTTTATGACCTGACACTAATTTGTAATTTCAACTAGAGGAGATCCACTGAACCAGTTAGATTTACTTAAGGGGCAGCTCACCACTGAGAATTCTTTCAATGAGTTTGTTCTAGCTGGGCAACGAGAAGGATTCAAGCCTCTAATTCTATTGCTGATGTTCAGGAATGAGTGCCAATTGCCAATGAGTGCCAATACCATTTAGCAGGCTCAGTGGTACAAAAAATCCAGTGGGTAGAAAAGCCCTGAGGAGTCCTGGACCCAGGCCAATGAGGGACTGAGCATATGCAGGCCATTTCTGCACTAGACTATTATAGTGCTATTATTCCACTTTCAATATCCTATGGAATCCTGGGATTTCCCAGGAGTCCATAAGATGTTGAAAGTGGAATAATAGCATTATAACAATCTAGTGCAGAAATGGCCACAGTGACCATGGGCTGCTGATTGACTGGAAGGGAACAGAGCATCCATTGGGAGCACATGATTGGATCATTAAAAAAAAAGCACTCTACACCTAGTTTCAGGTTGTTCTTGTTCTCACTACCTATAACAAGAACATTTGTAAAATGAATACACATTTTACCCAGCACAAGTTTTACATCTGTATTGTCCAAGACCAGCTGGTACCAAAGCAGCTTCAAACCATGTGTGAAGAAGTCTTGCCTGTCTTCTCCCAACTGTATTTGTTGTTGTTATTGCTGCTTGTTTTCCTGGAACCCTACAACACACAGTCTTCAGGATGCAAAATACTGCATAGAATACCTATAGTCTGTCATTGGGGACAAGTTTCTGAGGTTTCAGAATGTAGCTTGATAAATGGTATGTGAAATCTATGAAGGAAAAAACTTGGAACTGGAGCCCCCTTCTGACAGTCCTTTTTTCCCTCCCCACAATCAGAGCTGAATTCCAGACGAGTAGAGTTTGAAGAGTTCCTGCCCATGCTACAGACCATTGACAAGAATAAATATCAAGGCACCTATGAGGACTATGTGGAGGGACTGAGGGTCTTTGATAAAGAGGGGAATGGCACTGTCATGGGGGCTGAACTGCGCCATGTCCTTGCCACTCTTGGTAAGTACAACCCCCGCCAAAAGATAGGGGAGTGATTAGCATTAGAAGGCAATTTATATAGAGAATGATGGCTATACCCCCAATCCTCAGAGGATCCCCTTCTTTCCACACATGGCCATTGCCCAAATTGCTCTCTTTGCTGATCCAAATTAGCCAGCTACTAAAACAACTAAGGGAGAGTGTTGCACTAAATCATAATTTAAATTTTGTGTTCATTTATAAATGAACTGGAAGGGATTTCATCTTAATGTTAATGTCCTAACATTCATAGATCAATATCCCTTCCCCATCTGAGGACTGGGAAGAAAAAGAATAATCTGGTTGCACAAAGCATTAATTTCTTGCAGAAGATTGTTGTACTCTTACATAAAAATCTGAAAAGCAAGGAAAATGAAGGGATAGTTTTGCTGTCCATTCCTACTCTAAGGGTTGGATTTGTGTGCTCACCCCCAGCATTCCTCACCATTAGCTGTACTGGCTGGGGTGCTGGGAGTTCTAGTTCAACAACCTCTGCTGGTCTAAACAGCAGATTGAGAAATGGTGACCCAGTCTCACCTTTTGATCTTCACATAAAAGCAAGGATTTGAACCCAGCTCTCCCTAATACACATGCAATTCTCTAAACGATAGATGCATGTCCAGCACACCCATGAAAACACAATATATGCCAGAGCTACCTACAGCAAGAATTTCAAAACCAGGTTTGATTTTAGACGCTGTTACAGCAAACTATCATCTGTGCAATCAAAAGAAGGATTTCAGATAGCTGTCTACATTTACAGGTTTCACTTTCACAGGTTTGATTATTTGCAAGCTTCTCCAACCCCTGCCCTCCCACCTCAAACACTTTTTTTCTGGGGGAACCTTCCTTCTCAGTGACTCTGATCAGGCCACACAGCCCGTTAAAAACTTGTCTCTGGTCCTCCTCCTCCACCAGCTGCTGTCTGGCTAGCAGAGGACAGATTGCAACCTGATTTCTCAGCACCAAAAATACTTTCCCGATGTCCCACATACACCCAAGGAAGTGGCAAGAAAAAAGAAGTATAGACCCACCATGCTGCTCCACGACTTTCTCTAGATGCCTGCTCTCCCCACCATGCCTCAGCTTCCTTTCCACAGACACACACATTTAGATAATTATTAATTTTCCACTTTTGCAAGGGTCTTGTGTCCATCACCCTACTGAATATGGAGGATTGACTGTACATTTCTCTGAGTTAGGTCATGACAGTATGCCTATGGATCATTTGGAGTATACAGAGAGCTTTTATACTTCTCTTTAAAAGTGGTTTGTCTGGAAAGCCCTAAGATTATTCCACTCTTCTGGAAAGGGATGAACTTCCAAGACTGAGGTCACTCTGTCCCAAAACAGGACATTTCAAGCTAGATGGCATGAAGGGCAATAACAATGTTTAACAAAACTACTCCCCCACCTCCAGCGAGTCTTTGAGAATATTTTCTTAAAAAATAAAAGGGCCCTTTTTTTAGTGTGCTGCACTATTCTTTTGTGCTGTTAAATCAATGGTTTTAATTTGGTAGGTAATACTATTTCAATCGTAATGTTTTGCATGTTTTTAGCTACCTGTCCTTATCCTGTTTCTTTTTATGTCGTAAGCTGCCTTGAATCCATTTGGGGGGAAAGGCAGCATAGAAATAAAGTAAATTAATGAAATGTCAAGATCCTAGCCCGGTTTCATATACTGTCCCTCCTCTTTTGATTTTTTTGTTTGTTTTTAAGGAGAAAAAATGACTGAAGAGGAAGTGGATGCCCTATTGGCTGGGCATGAAGATGCCAATGGCTGCATTAATTATGAAGGTGAGAGGCTCTTTGTTTATCCAGTTTATCCATCAGTAGCACATGCTCTGCTAGGATCAACACTTTGGACATCATCTTTAAATTCTGGACTAAAACCCCAGAGTGCAGTTAGTGCCCCATTGACATGGAATCCAGTAGCAAACACTGGTACACAGTATCCAATCAAGGCCAATCAAATTATTTTGGCATCCAAGGGGGCAAAAAAATCCCAGAAAAACCTATCTTCCTCTTCCTACAATAATAATAAATTAATAGCCAATCGTTAGCTGCTTTTTCATGATGCACAGCTTGAGGGAGCTGCCTCACTCAGCCAAGCCTGGTTCATATAGAGTAGTTACCACATGAAGGCAAATAAAATGGTCTATGTTGATAGTTCTAACTAGACATCCATATGAAGGGAAATAAATTTATTTTTGCATGAGCTTTCATATAAACCCATTTCTTTGGATGTATCACTGTACTGTATCTGAAATGTGGGCTTATATCCACAAAAGCTCAGGCAAAAATAAGAACTAGTTAGTCTTGAAGGTGCTGTTACATTCCTCCCTCACCCTTCTTCCTTTTAATGAAAGTGTGACTGCTCTTTGAAGGCACCATATTGAAGAGACTACTGGACCAAAATGTAGGGAAGGGTAATTTTAACTTCTTAAAAGTGATCTTCTTTCTCTCCCACAGCTTTTGTTAAACACATCATGGCAAACTGAGCTGATGTCAACAAGTAGGTGCTGCATTTCTAAGCATCATTGGTTTTTTTATGGACTACCATGTGGCTGCTTGAGAATCACATATACATCTTCCTTTTCTTCACAGAGCTGCTTAAAATGGTGCTGCACAGCTGTACCCCTCAAGCAGGACTCTAGTCCATTGCTCCCCAGTGCAGTTGGTATTCCTTTTCTTTCTGCCTTTGTATAAACACAGCCTGCCATCCATCTCTCTCCCCACCCCCACCCCCCATGTTGACTGCAAACTATGGTAATCTTATTTATATTACAATGTGGGAACATCAGTAAGTGATCACTCATCAAACCAGAAGGGGGCACCAGTAGAATGCTACACTCACAGCCTCTATAAGAGACCTAAATTCTTCAGTCACTGGACTCTGTAAACAATTTTATTCCCTCCTCGACAATAAAATACGTGATTTTCAGATGTTTCTGGTCTCTTGGTTTGTTACCATCCTCCTTCACCCTCCTGGGGTGAAATCAGTGCAAGGAGACTCTACCTAATGCCGTGAAGCTGGGAAAAAGCTGGAGAGCTCCTAAAACTTGGGAAAGCAGGAAAAAAGCCACTTATTAATTTTCAGGCATATGTGATTCAGTGCTTTAGAACCAATCAGCAAGGTCAAGATCCCCCCCCCCGGGAAAGACAAAGGTGTGGGCTTTCCACTTTGTGCATGCTAACTCTGTAGATGCTTGATATCTATTCAAATCTTGCATCAGGGAGAGAGCAATTTAAGAGAGAAGGGCATTTGACTAGTCCTTTCTCATCGACTGCAACTCTTCCTCCCCCTCACCAGTTTAAGACTGAGCTTGGAAACATCATTTTTTTGGACTACAGCTCCACAAATAATACCAGCCAGCATCACCCATGGAGATGCTGGTTGGGACACTCCTGGGAGTTTATAGACCAAAATCAACTTTTTCAAAGTCCAGTTCAAGGTGCCTATTTGTAACAGTAAAAATCCTTATTACTTGTTCATTCCTAATTACCCTTCCCAATGTTGTTTTTCACTAGAAGAAGCAACCAGCACAGTTTTAGTATACACATGTGTAGTGTATTGTTGGTTATCCTTCAGACTTCCAGTGGATTAAGATTAATTAGCAATCTACAGGGTAGCCATATTTCATTGCCTATATAGTCATGTTTGACCACAAAGTATAAAGAGAATGTATACATCTCCAAACATGTACTGAAGATCGTACGATGGCCTATCATAGTTCCCTCACATTTTGTGCCAATGTATCACATATCTTATATGAACTAAACACCCTGAATCTCAATGTGTGCTCAATCTCTCACTTGCTCACATGCACACACATACACACATCAATCCATAAAAAGGCATAAAAATAGGACAGGTCTCCAGATACACTATATGCCAAACTGTATTACACTGCCTTAGACAACAACAGAACTAGCCTGCTCTTCTCTTGGGCAGACTGTTTAAGAACACATTGATACCCTCACCACCATAATTAATTAATTAGGGTGTCTACACCATGTAGCATAGGGCTTAGAGATATTATGTCAAAATATCTATAGTATGCCTGCTCCTGACAGCATCTCAAGAGAACCATCTCAAGAGAATGTTGGACTAGGACAAACAGGAGACCACAGTTCAAATCCCTGCTTGGCCATGGAAACCTGGGGCACGTCACACTCTTTCAGCCTCAGAGGAAGGCAAGGGCAAACCCCCTCTGAACAAATTCTGCCAATAAAACCTGGTGATAGGTTTGCCTTAGGGTCACTATAAGTCAGAAATTACCTGAAGGCATATAACAACCATGTATATGTTTATGGTTGTCATATGCCTCTTCAAGTAATTGCTGACTTATAGGTGTGTGTATTTGTTTGTATACATACACAGACATATATATATCTCAGAGGATCTGGCTCTGAGAACAAACTACATCTAAGCCTCCACCCAGCTCCAGTTCACATGATCCTATTTCACTCCTGCTGAGCCAGCATGATATAGTGGTTTGCAGGCTGGACTATGACCCCAGAGACCAGAGTCTGAATCCCTGTTTAGCCACAGAAACCCACTGAGTAACCTTGCTCAAGTCACAATCTCTCAGCCTCAGAGAAAAGATCTTGCCAAGAAAACCTTAGGATAGGTTCACTATAAGCTGGAGCCAAGTTGAAGGCACCTAACAACAGCAACATGCCACTTCTGAGTAACCTCCGGCAACACCCAGTGAACCTTTGTTCTAAAACAAGGCTCTCGATTCTGCAAACCCAATGCCCTGCATTTTCATGAACTACTACTTCCATCTTCATTAGCCATTAACTGTGCTGACTTGAGGTGGATGGGAATTGGAATCCAACAATATCTAGAAGGATATAGGTTCCCTATCTCATTTTTAAAGATATGCTAATTCCTTAAATATGCAATGGGACTACAAAAGTATTGCTGAGCTATATTCCTATTTTATGAAACCTCCTGCCAGATCATAAGCTATGGCGTGATTACATGTGCACCAGGAAAGCCAAACAGTTTGTGCTTCCACACTGGAAAGATACCTCTTAACCTTCCATACAATGATAGATAAATTAACTGGACTCAGACCTGTATCTGAAGCACGGCAACTGCAAACACACAAAATCCTCACCTGGAAACATGAACTGGTGATCTTAAGGTCACCATAAGTAAAAAATAACTTGAAGGCACCTGACAATCACAACAACAGGCCTATATGAGAAACACAATTTGCCAGTTGTTTTTTCTGACCCACCCTTTGTCCTTTCCCAGAATATATATTTAAACTGATACAGGTGGAACATGTTATTCAGATCTGCCCAGACGTTACCATTGAAACATCCACACAAACATTATTGAAGTGAGAAGGGTAAATGAGACACACCGGTATGAGTGATACACACAGACATAATCCATCTACAGATGCAGAAATATAGGCCATTTCCACACTATACTCTTCTGGTACTTTTATTCCACTTTCAACATCCTATGGAATCCTGGGGTTTGCAGTTTAGGGAGACGCACTGAGAATTCTCAGTAAACTACAAACCCCAGAATTCCACAGGATGTTAAAAGTGGAATAACAGCAGTACAACAGTGTAGTACAGAAATGACTATAGTCTTTCCCCACCCAAAACTCAGTAAATCTCATCTGCAATAACATTTACCTAGAAGTATGTCTGTTCTATTCCCATCAATTTGTTGTTGTGTGCCTTCAAGTTGTTTCTGACTTATGGCAATCCTAAGGCAAAGCTATCATAGCTATTTCTGGGGGCAGGGAGTACATGATGCATCCAAGGTCACCCAGTGAGTTTTTATGTCCAAGCGGGGAATCAAATCCTGGTCTCCAAGGTCATAGTCCAATGCTTAAAGTGCTACACCATGTTGGCTCTCATTCACATTGATGGGACTGATTACTTAACAGTTAGGCTCTATCTGTAAGAGTTGTAAATCCCCAGCTACCTAAGTTTGCAGTGGCAAGTGGATATTTACATTTGTAATATACTGGGAATTTTTATAGCAGGATGTCGTATCTCCTTGTCTCAATAAACAGCCACTCAGTGTATTGCCACCTGTTTGGCTGACCATCCCAGTGTTTTCTAGTGATGACAGAAGAAGCATAAAAGCAGCCCCTTAGTCAAACACATAAGAAGCTGTCAGATTCAAGAGGGGTTTTTTTTAAATTGTGCTCTCTCCACAGTAGAGAATAATTCAAATTCATTAGTGCTGATGGAATAATGATGTATTAGCTGAACTTTGATATATGAGCTGCAGGAATAGATTGCATTTAGTAGGTCTGCTTTGGTGATCTCTCACTCTGTTCTTATACTAGAGAAGCTCTTGTGCTTTGGAATCAAAGCATCTAACTACAAATAGCTCACAGAGCAGCTCTGAGACATATAAAGAAGTCTCTATTAGGTATAAAGGGAAGATGCAAGCCTATAGTATTTGAGTGAAGATGCATGCAGGTCCATAGTAATGTTACCAGATTATCAGCTTGAACTCTAATTTCATTATCAGATTTCAGAATTTCTAAATTCTTGTGGTTTGTTCAGACCTCATGGGACATTCTCAGCCTCTTCTCTGTTTTCTTTTAAAGCAGCACTAAGCACCACTAACACCAACACTAAAGAGCACTAAACACCAGAAATGTGAAAACCCACCATGTTTGCTACCTCCTCAGGAAGCAGCAAATCCCCATGACTAACCACTACTAGGTTTCCAGGTCTGCCACATCCCATTCCCTGAGATTTCAACGCCCAAAAAGAAAATAAGGAGCTAGGACCTTGTGATGTTGTGGGAAGAGTCAGCCACAGGTTGAGGGGAACTACTTCTGGACCAACTGATTGTGGGAATGGGTATGATTAAAATTCAGTTAAACTGGTACCATACCAACCCAGAATTTGTTGTTTTTTGTTTGGTGGTGGCACTGCAGGTAGCAAAAATGCACCCAATCAACTACAGCGGTTGACCGTTCTCTTTCCCTCATGTCCCACACAGCCTTACCTTCAACACATGTGAAACTTGGAGAGTTTTTTCTAGGATGGTCAGCCACATAGAGAAAAAGCCAAGGCCATATCCCCTGAGCTAGTAAGGAATGGAGCAGGACCACATTAAGGATTTCAAAGGCCCTAGGTGCTCTTTTATTTGACTCCCTGCCTTGCCCTGACATGCCACTAGGGATATTGTTGTAGGCCCTAAAATCCTGTTTTTGTAGGCCCTAGGCAGTTGTGCCTGAAGGGCCTAATAGATAAGGTGGCTCTGGTCTGAACTGAGACAACACAAGTAGGCCAGGGCTGAAACCCAAACAGGCTCAGCTTGTCCACAAACTCACACTGAACTTTACATAGGACTTGGGTTCTGAAAGGCTGCCTGCTCTCTGGGGCATTCTGGGAAATCTGAACTTTTTAAAAAAATAGTATGTCCAGGGCCCAAAAAAGAGAGCAGGATTTTTGCAACTACAATACAGCAGTTGCATAGACGGAAGGTGTAGTAACCCTAGCCTCTTCTTTTCCATGAAACCACCGTATAAGCAGGTAGCCAGCCAAAACTGGGTTAAAAACAAACCAAAACTGTGAGTCTTTTGACATAGCTTAAACGGTAAAGAGAACTTAAGAAGTATGAGCCACTGAGCACACCTTGGTGCGACTTTTGTCTACTTCCAGAAGGAATGAGCAGCCATCTTAGTCTCTCACAGAAGACACAGGAAAAGTGATCCTCTTGGTACCTGGAGGACTGCCAGTAACAGTTCTGTGTATGTCTTCTGAGAAGTAAGTCTCTTACTCTTCCGCTCAGTGGAGCTTACTCCCAGGAAGGTGTTCCCTAAAACCTTTCATATGGTTCTCACAGGACACATAGTGAGGTAAACACTTGAAAGCAATTTTCAAAGATACAGCAGTTTGATCTGCTTCGATATAAAAAGAGAAAAAAAAAGTCTTCTTGTAGTCTCTTTAAGATTTAGCAATTTACTTCAACATTAGCTTTCAGGCAATACTTAACAGTTCACATCCTCCAATATTTCACAGGAGAAATGGCCAAACAACATCTGAATGTGGTCAAGACCACAAAAGTTCTCACTGAGGAAGAATGGACCAGCTGGGAGAGGCTGCCGCAATTTGCTTTTGCTCCAAACTTCTTGGAAGGTCAAGATAGTGCGGACTACTTTCGCACTTTGAAATCAGTTTGCGGCAAGTGAAGTAGAGAGAGCATGAAGGTGCAAAGCTGGAGGAGAGGGGAACTGTTAAATTTTAAAAGTGTTGAGAATATGGAACTGTAGTGGAACTGAGACAGAGACCCAGGGTTTTAGAGATTTATTGTGCACAATGTCCCAGTGAGATCCTTTCTCAAAAGTCTGCGCCCCACCTCTTTACATTCAAAGCAATTTATACATCTCCAGTGCAAATACATCACATGTCCAAGAAAGGAAATTGACACAAACAACAGTTTTCATCATTTTTCTGCGTAACCTTACTAATGTTGCAAAGCATAGCAAGGCCATAGCGAGGCACATTTCATCCTCCCTAACATTCTGTCTCACAGTGTCCTATTGTTCTTCTTTCAAACACAGAGTCACTTCAGTTGCGGGGAAAATTAACTGCTTTTCTCAACTGCTTTTCCCTCACACCCAGAGGTCATCTGGCCTGACCCAAAACTGTCTCCACCACAGAACATAGGATTATTTGGGACTCTGCCTGCCAAATATGGAACGTTAGAGGGTAAGGATGATTTTTAGAGCCAGCATGGTGCAGTTGTTGTTGGGAGACAGCGTTCAGTTCCCGGTCAGCCATAGAAACTCACTGGGTGTTTTTGAAAAAGTCATAAACTCTCAACCTCAGAGGACAGCAACGGGTAAGGTTCAAATTTTCCCTAGAAAACACCGCGACGGGTTCGCCTAGGGTCGCCGACAGTCGAAAACGACTTGAAGGCACCTAACCGCAACAATGGGCGGCTTAATTACACTAAGCTCAGAACTACAAGCCAGCCAGGCCAAAACCAAGTTTGGTTCGGGTTTTTTTCTTTTTGGAACTACATTCCCCAGAATCCAACGCAACCGCAGCCCCTCCTGAGCGGCCTCGGCGCCGACAGCCACCGCCCCGCACGCTTTGCCGCCTGGACGCCTATCTATAGGCAAAGAAAAGGTCGGATACGCTTCCCTGGCGAGCGGGAGAGGCGGGAGCGAAGGGTGGGGAAGCTCCTCCCCGTCTGGAGCAGTTATTCACGCGCACCGTCAGCCGGGAGCCTTCTCTCCTCAGCCAATCGGGGCGCGAGCGCCAGCCTAGTGACCTCAGAGCCAGCCCGCAGAAGGCGCTTGCACGCGTTCCGGGCGGAAGGCGGCGAGTCGTGGGAGCGCGAGCGAGGAGGAACCAGCCCGCTGCCGTCATGGTGGGTCGCTCGCAGGCGGCTCGCGCTGCAAACTTCGGGAGGGTCCGGGGTCTGTGTGGAGTCGGAGCCCCGCGGCCGGGGAGGAGAGGGGTTTGGGGCCCGGCAGCCGTGCCCTGGGCGCGGGAGGGGTGCTTGGTTCTCAGCAGGAATCCCGGGTCACCTTCAAGGATGGAGAGGCGGGGAGAGCCGGTTGCGGGAGAAAGGGGAGGCGATAGGCAGGACATGGAAACGCGGCGGCGCGGGGCTTTGCAGGGAGAAATGCGCCGAAAGTAACCGGCACCCTTTCTGCTTGTGTTTGCTTTGCAGTGTGACTTCACAGAAGACCAGACCGCGGGTAGGTGTTGTGGGTCTTTTCGGCGCCTTCAGGCGGAGAAGGGGGAGAGGGAGGAGGTTGGGGCACCAGCTCACACAAACCCTGCACAGTTCCCTCAGGTTTCTCCCCCTCAGTTACTCTCACGTTTAATCACAGGAATCCTAAATCCGCTTAGAGGCTTGTTTGGGTTTATGGTTCTTTTTCCTTCCTTTTCATTTCTTCTAGCCTCTTTGTCTATCCCTCCCACGCACCCACCCCATCTCTTGATTACCGGCCTTTGATGGTGAGTTTTGTGCGTGTGTGGAAAAAATTAATTCTGTCTTACTAACACCTTTCTTGTCCCTGTGCTAATGTGACCAGACCTCTGGTGCGTGAAATCTGCATTTGACTGTGTGATATTAAGCTAGGCTCCTCTCTGGTTGAGCTACTTGTTCCCATTTTTAGTGACCTTCCACTTTTTCTTAAAAAGTTGATGCTGGCATAGGAATTTATATGATTAACATGCAGGCACCCCCACCCCACCCGTATAGTGCATATGCCGTGATGGTATTTCCTGGTTTAAGCTGTCAGAATGGATCCACCCAGATCCCTCATGTTATCACTTTCACAGTCAAAAACATTTCAGACTGCTTAGAAACACACACACCCCATGTGTGTATTTTGTACATATTTGAAGCGGGAGTGGAACTGGCAGCTTTCTGAAGCAGTAGAGCCAGTCCCATCTCGGGCGTTGTGCAAAGACAGGATGTGATTGAACAAGGCGGGTGAAATGGCGCTTCCTCCCTCCCCCTCCACCAGCCCAGCGGCAAAAGCTCAGCATCCCAGCTGGATTTGGAAAGAGATTTTCTCTCCCCAGCTTGTGTTGGAAGAGTTTGCAAGACTTGGAGAGAGGTCCTGTGCCTTCAACTTTTTTTAACTGCTTCCTGCCCTGCTTGAAAGAAAGATTTCAAATGAGCAAAAATGGACGCCGGGATTGTGTTCTTTTGGTTTCCTTATATGGGCAGGAAACTCATTTCGAAGTAGGCAGGGTTGGGAGGTGCCGCACTGGTACATTCCAGCCTGGATCCCAAGCGCTGGGGAGCAAACCAGGAGAGATTCCTGGGCAAAGAAGGAAGCCTGGGCGTGTAAAGGTCTTAAGGGCAGCTGACACAACTGTCAAGCTCTGTGCCTGATTGCGTTTTCTGTGCCCCTTGGAGTATTCCCAGATATGCAAATTCCTGTTAACAGTTGTGTATTGCACCCATTGTTTTTAACAGAGAGAGTTTGGACATCATTGCCTGGTTCTAAAGTGTGATTTCTCCCCAGGACTAGTTTGCAAAGGGACAGCAAAAACAGCAGAGAGTTCTGTGGCACTTTAAAAGAACTGAAACGTTTGTTACAGAGTGAGCTTTTTGTGGTTTACAGCCTGCTTCCTCAAATGCTTGTGTTGGCTAGAAGTGTAAATAGAGCACACATCCAATTATGTATACTCTGTGTTAGGATAAAAAGAAGGAAGAAATCTTGTAGCATCTTTAAGACTAATTTATTCTGAGAAAAGCTGTGTCTCTAAAAACGTATGTTGAAATCAAGTAGTTAACCTTAAAGATACCCCAAGATTCCTTTCCTTTTTCATATTTGTACCTCAATTTCCAGATAACCTGAGGAAGTGGGCAATAGACCATCAAACTTAGTGCTATAATCAGTGTCTTGGGGCTCTTTGTTGTCATGTAGATGTTGCGCTTCCTGCTACTTGTTTTGTGCATGAACATTTTGAGGGTGCTTCTGACAAATTCAAAAAAGAGTTCCATGCAACTTCTGCATGAGTTTTTAATTATTCAGATTATCAGACTTGCAGTATCTACGTATTGCAAAACTTTAATGTACCATTTGGGATATCCTGGAGGAAGAGAGAACAGTGTCTGAAAGGTGGAATTACAAGTAGCAAACACTATTGTTTTTTTTTCCTGTTCCTGAAAAAGTAATGGTCACCCCTTCTAGAAATATTCTATTATCACAAAGCTAGGGCACATATGGCCATCTAGATGTTGTTAGATTATAACTCCTTTCAGCAGTAACCAGCATAGCGAGTGGTGAGGGATAATGGGAGCTGCAGTCTGATAGCATCTAGACAGCCATATATTTCTCTGCCCAGCTCTACATAATTATTGAAGTCCAACTGTGTGTGTGTTTAAAACATGAGAAGTTTTTCCAAATTATGAAACATTTGGTCTTTAGAGATATACGAACTCTCACTTCAACTGATCTTTCTTGCTGTGAGTTGATCATACTTTTCCTTTGTATGATGCCCCTTTGCAATAAAATGCACACATGTCATCTCTTCTGATGTGGCTCATTTGTTAGCTTTAGATGCTAAGTTTGTTTGCATCACCTCCGGGGCAGAGGGAGAGGAACAGTGTATCTTTGTGTAGTGTACATGGCAGTGCTGGTGAATAGCATTTTTCTCCCTGAGTGTGTAGAGGGGGTCAATTTGCAAGGCAGTCTCTTGGTGTAAGGCTGGTGAAGCTGTGGTCCTGCAGATATCACTCAGCACCAGTTTCCATCAGCCTCAGCTAGTCTGGCTGTTAGTAAGGAATGGTTGAGGAGTAGTCCTTCATCAACAACCTTGGAGATACAGGCTCTCCACTTTTGTTTTAAGATTTTTGTTTGGATTAATTGTAAAAATGAAACTTTTCCAACACTGGTGTGGAGAAGTAAGAGAAAAATGTATTTCAGGATTGGAAGAGGCTGTAGTTCAGTGGTAGACTCCTAGGTTCCATTTCTTGCAGTTCTGATTAATGGGTTTTTGTTTTTTGTTTTTTTGGATAGCAGTGATGAGAAACATCTCCGCCTGAATTATTGGGGAGCAGCTGTTGGCCATCCTGGATGGACTAATTGCCTCACTTGTTCTCAGGTGGCTTCATAGGTTCATAAGAACTCAGATTGTTTCTTGTGGAGACAAGGAGGTTGAAGGGAATGCTAAGGCTGGAATCAAAAATAGAAAGGGGGAAATTACTATGATTTTTAAGGATTCTTTCTTCTCCTTTCCCCTGAACCAGTGCAGAATTTTATCTAACGAAATGTTGCAGACTGTAAGTGAACTTTGGAATGTAAAATGTTACAATGGCAAGAGAGTGAAGTTTTACAACTGTGGCAGAGTTTGGAACAGTTTGTTTAATTTTAACTTTCCTCACAGGATTCTTGCAGGGTCATGGAAGGGGTCTCCCTTAAGTCTTTGGAATAAAAGCAGGATATGCATGTAGTAAACAGGGCTGTTGGTCTTTACTATTCCCTGAATAAATAGATATATAGCCTACTACTACCTTGTAGAAAGCATTTGTGGTTTTTTTTGCATCTTCCCTCTTTACTTCTAGTCCATTTAGGTTTCCAGGTTGCCCATGGTGGATAGGGACAGGGGATTGAGGCTGTGAATGTCTGCAGCATTGAGCCAGCTTCTTCATGTGAAGATTGCTTCATTTTCACTTTTGCAGGGAGGTTCCACAAACCTCCTACACCTTAACACATGGAGTGAGGTGGGGCTGGACCGTCAACAGTTTGACCAAAGAGGTGCTAGGAATGGCTTCTGCTGCTCTGCTAGTTTTTGCATGATGGTAACCAGCTGAACAGAGCTTCTCTCTGGCTGAGATGTTGCTACAACCAGGACTTGTGATGGTTACTTTTCCTTTTGTACACTCTGAGTAAACTGCTAACAATCTGTAGAGATTTCAAGGGACATAATGTAGACTGGTACAGAGGCAGCCTTTTGCTCTAAGATGGGGGAGTGAATGTGAAGGAGTTTAGGTTGTCTGGATTCTGCTTGTTTGTCAAGCAGAGTAAGATGCTTACCTCTAGAATGGATAATTCCCCTTGAGAGAATTCTTGTCTAGTACAAATGAGATCCTTCTGCCTTCCAAATATTATTAGACTTCAGCTCCCAGCATCTATCACATTGCCTCTGCTGGCTAGGGCTACCTGGACTTATAGTTCAATAACATATGGAAGGCTGCTTCATTCCCACCACCACCACCCCAGGTTAGATGGCATCAGCATTGGCTCTGCAATTAGACAGAGAGAGGAATCAGATTCATACAGCAAATTTTGGGAGTCATAAACGAGCACTAAATTGTTAATTCTGTATTTCTTATATTTTTGCAACAAGTGATGGAGAATTGTCTGTATCTTGACTTGCTTTGGGCAGCTTGCAGCAGTCTTCAGTGGGTAGGCAGGAAACTTGCTGATGTTGTCATCATCATCATCATTATAACACTATCAATGTACATGGCGCTTTACAAGTAAGATGACCAAAAAAAGTGGGTCCTGCTAAAGACATACAGTCTAAAATATGTTTGTATGTACACACATCGAGGGAAGGAATGAATAATAAAATACAAAACTATATGATACAATTGTAAACCAAGTGTCTTAAGTCTGTTCTGGATGATACAGCCATAAGAATGAGGGAGAGAAACAGAGAATATGTGGTCTCAGTAGGTACGTTTGCCATCATTTGAAAAACTGAGATTACTTAATGCCACCTGCTAGGTGGGAGGCTTTGAGGGAATTAACACGCAAACATCTTTAGCCAAATGTCCAGAGCAATTGGCTGATATGGAATTTGTGACTCAGTGAACACATCACTGAAAATCTCTGAAGGGGATAATCCTAAAAACTGACCTTCACAGTCTGTGGCCCTGCTCTGGCACACACACTGCACTACAGTGTCAAACATCTTCATATCTGATCCTGAATATTAACCAGCTGCCATTTAACCCCTCTGGTATACCCTTCAAAATACCTGTGCTTTCCTAACTACAAACTAGTATAATGGTTCCTGTGGTACAGAAAGCGTACCCACTCTGACAGAAGCGATCATTGGAAATATGTGATGGCATACTGTAGATTAGCACCCAACCTGGAGAAGTTGCCTGCTGTTAGCATCCAAATGATTCATGGTCAGATGCATTAAGGCATAGGGCCTTGCAACAGCAGGGCATAATTGGCATTGTTTAGTATCCAGAGTAGAACAAGGGTCATGGAACAAACAAGGCAATATAGGTTGTCCAAGATTGTCCCTTTTATAAAACTCTTGTATAAGGTCTTAGCAGTTTACAGAGGGCAGACTGGCATATGTTTATAAGAGGGGTAGATGGATATTAATCTGACAAATAGAAATGCCGCACCTTCATGGACAAATCCTTTAACTTCTTTAGTCTACTTCATTAAAGATCTCAGTGTCGCTCTCCTTGGTGGAGCTGGTTTGAGACACTTTGCTGCTTGAGGCAAAAGACAAGATGGCACCCAGTCCATAAGCTGACGAGACTGGCTGTTGAATCTTACTTCAACATCAGCAACACGTTTGTCCACCACCACAGCTGAGAGTGGCAGGTTTTTCAGAGAGAACGGGATAATAGGCTATACAGCAGCAATGTCTGGTGGCTGTTATGTCAGTGAGTTGGTGAATCTCTGTTGGATTTTAGTCAGAATAATAAAAGGACTGTAAACTATCTGTCAAAACTAAAAAATAAAAGGCAAAGACTATATAATAAGTACCCCAGTGACTGATGTAGGAGCCATCTGCTGCCATTGATGTGTAATTAATCCAGCTCTGTTTGTGTGTTTTCATTTTGTTGTTTTGTTTTCCCCAAGTTATGCCTGCAGTTCTTCATCTCCCTCCTCAAACAGTTGCTTCAGTTTACCTAATGGTAGGGCTGGCTCTTCAATGAATCCAAGTAGGCAGAAGGAGTATGACCTGCCAAAACAAGATCTGATAGATTTCAGCTGTGTGGAACATGGTTCCAAGAGGGATTATGGATTTCTTTTTCATTATCCAACCTGGCACCTTTTCACACTATATAATTATAGTGCTCTAATTCCACTTTAACTGCCACGGCTGCATCCTGTGGAAGCCTGGAGTTTGCAGTTTCAAGAAGAAACTAGAAATTTCAGCCAGGGAATTCTTCTCTGGTACCTCTGACCAAACTACAACCCTTCCCCTGACAACGGTTCTATCAAATGCTGCAGTTAAAGTGTAATTATAGTGGTATAATCGTGTAGTGTGGAGGAAGTCGTGGTCATTACAAGATGAAGGGTTTGCTGGTAAGTAATCAGTAATTCATAATCTGTCTGTTCTTTCACAGTTCAGTCAATTACCCTTACGTTTCCTTGTATAAATCATTTCACCATCTGACAGAGTGTGCTGCAGTTGATGAGTGCTCATGCATTCAAAATTAAACACTCTTAAGGTGCTACCAAAACTGAGCTTTCTCTCTTCCTCCTCATTCTCCCCCGCACTCCCAATCTTAGATATGCAGCTATTCTCTAGTGTCTCATTGACATTGTGGGCTGCTTTTGTCTTTCTGTGTAGATTTGGTTACTTGGATGCTCCAGTTTCTTCAGCTTGGTGCCTCTGGAAACTAGATCCTGCTTGGAATAGAAGCAGACTGGGTCTCAGGCAGATAGATTATCATCTGATAGTTAGCAGGTTGAATACCAAGGTTCTAGAAAGATGGGATTTTGGTGGAAAGTTTTGAGTACAAGTGAGCTGACACTACAAGCGCCATCCTGCATACCAGAAATGAGACCAAAATCAGGGTGGCTCTTAAATGTGCACCAAAACCTTGCACATGCTGGTTGCTGGAATTCTTGCAAAAGTGAAATGTAATCTGACCTAGCAAAACAGTTGTAGGAGTATGTAAGTCTGATGACAATAAAGAGTGGTTGTACCTTAAGAGTGAGTGTGTGTGTGTGCGTGCGTGCGTGCGTGCGTGTTATTTTTGGCATCTTGTCCTTTCTCCAAGGGAATCAAAAGGATCCTCCTCCTCCTCTCCATCTTATCTTAATAGTCACTGTGAGGAATGGCAGGGCAAAAGCCTGGCATCTGGTCATCCCATGAGCTTTGTAGCTAAATGGGGATCTGCATTTGTGAGGCTGGGGTCCACAGTCCTGGTTTGATGTTCTAAACAATACAATGTCCTGATTGATTGTCTTGTGCTTAGATTTTGTGCATATGGTCTTGCCTTGTAAAATTATAGGGTAACTACTTAAAACTGAGTTCTGTTGTATTTAGCAGGGCTGGATCATGTGTGGAGTAGCCTGTAGCGTGAAAACAGGTTTAGTGAATGGCAGAAGTGCTAGTGTGTTTTTGGGTGGTGTTTGTGTGTGGAAGAGTATTCACCACAAGACTGAACCTCTGCTCTGGAGAACAAAGACGTGTCTGATCTTGAGGTGCAGCTTCTTGTTGGTGAGAAGATACATTGGTAGTGTTCATCCTCCCCTCCTACTGTGCTTGGGCTCCCCTTTTGCCTTGTATTCTTATCTCTTTCCTTTCTGTGATACTCCACAGAGTTC
This sequence comes from Iguana delicatissima, assembly GCA_948472985.1. Classification (NCBI taxonomy): domain Eukaryota; kingdom Metazoa; phylum Chordata; class Lepidosauria; order Squamata; family Iguanidae; genus Iguana; species Iguana delicatissima. The sequence continues at coordinate 2,141,708 of CAOKZL010000701.1, read as the reverse complement.
AAAGAGGCCTTCCAGCTCTTTGACAGGACAGGGGATGGCAAGATCCTGTACAGTCAGTGTGGAGATGTGATGAGAGCCCTGGGCCAGAACCCCACCAATGCTGAAGTCATGAAAGTTCTTGGGAACCCCAAGAGTGATGGTGAGTGCCCTTTCCTACCATAACAGCAGCAGAGTGGGCTAGGATGGCAAAGTAATGGTGCTCCAGTTCTTCTTCCAAAGGGCCTTGGTCTCCATGTAATAAAGGAGGGCAGAATCTGATCAAGGCAGTGTGTATTTTAGAGTTGAACTACACAGATTTAGGTGGGTTGGGCACAGGACGTTCTCATGGAAGAAGCCTATGCCAGATTCAGAGGTTCTCCACGCCGCTGCAGCACAGCTCACCTCTTTCAGCAACATGTCCTCTGTGTAGGATTTTCAGGGGTTTGGAGGATCTACCATGTGGAGATTGGCTTCAGCCTGAGATAAACACCTATGACGGGATCAAATATGATGATACCTTCTTGGTTTTTAAAACACAACAAGTCATCGTTGTTAGCAATCGCTTTAGAAAAGAATGGGTATCAGACAAAAATGTTTCCAAACTGTGCTGGCAAAACCCTGTCTCATTATTTCCCCATAGCCCAAGGAAGTGTTGAGCACGACTTCTCTTGGTGTGGGCTATTGATGTTCTCAGTTCTTTTTGCTTTCCTTATTGCTAGTGATGTGAATTTATGCAGCTCTGTTGGCCGTGATGTACACAGGATTACCATCTTGGGGCAGGATCTTGAATATCAGAACCAACTCAAGACATGTTGCTGCCTGAGGCACTGCGTCCCATCTTCCACAATCAGTAGCTTGACTAAGCTGCCAGTTCAAAACTGGAAAAACCTAGCATCCTCCACCGTGCCAGACGACAGCAGGCCACTTGAGAGCGATAGCTTAGGCTTTGTGATTCAGGCACAGTGCTGCCCTTTAACAGACAGGGAGCAACAAGGGGGCTCAGGAGGAGCAAGGGGCTGTTGGTTGCTGCCTCTCAGTGGCTGCCTTGCTCTGCCTGATGGTAGTGCAGAGCCAGGCCCATCAATAATAAAAGTATAAATCATGCACAGATATTTTAATTTGAACCTTGGAATCTGTTCTAAATACCAGGGAAAGCACAACAAAAGAAAACAATACAGCCTGAGTCAATAGATAACAAAGATAGGGTCTAAATCTCTCTGTGTATATATTTAGTTGTTCTTGTTAATCCCTTCTCTCCCCTCTTCCCTTTTCTTCTGTCTCTACGTATGTATGTGCATGTGTATCACAAATACTGAAAGAAATAATAAATCTCCAAAGTAATGAATTATTCAGATTTAAGCTACACAGTCCAAATCTGCAAGTAGCACTATGGGAGAAGATCTGTAAGACATAAATCAGTTGTCAAGGAAAAGTAAGATAGCCCAAGGTCTTGGTAGATCTTCATACTGTAAAGGGCCAGATTATTTCGACTATCAGTCTTTATCAGTGGCCAAATGAAGTTTTCCAGTGTTTCCTCCAGAGAAAAGAACAAAGTGTTGGTTAAAAGCTACATAGTCATACAGGTATTAAGAATACACTTACTCACAAAGAAGCAACTTCAGCACAGTACTTACCAAGACTAGGGTACACATTTTTACAAAATAAAAATAGCTCTCCTTCAGTCCTCACAGTCTAATGCCAAATCTCAGAAATTTTGCTTATATATAGTAAGATTTCCACCTGAGCTTTCATACATCATCTGAATACCAGGAGACACTTCTGAAATTAGATTCACCACAGAGAGAAGCTTCTTGTCCCAATTTCTAGAAGCAGCTTGGTAGCATTGGTCTGTGACATCTACTAACATCTCTTACTCTGTTTTTTCCCCTAGAAATGAACATGAAAACATTGAGCTTTGAACAGTTCTTGCCCATGATGCAAACGATTGCCAAGAACAAAGACCAGGGATGTTTTGAGGACTACGTGGAAGGGCTGAGGGTCTTTGACAAGGAAGGGAACGGCACAGTGATGGGAGCAGAGATACGTCATGTTCTGGTCACCTTAGGTATGGCTAGGGAATAGCTCACCATTGAGCATCTGCCAGACTATTTATAAATAATGACAACTGGGAGTACGCCATTGTTTGGTTGACAGGTTTTGTTCAGAGCATACTATGAAGCAAAATGAGGGTTATCATTGGAGCATTTAACAGAGATAGAATGCCAGATGCCCCTGCCTCAGAAGTTGTGAGGAGAAAAAGAAATGCTGCCTTTTTTTTCCCTGCAGGAGAGAAAATGACAGAGGAAGAAGTAGAGATGCTTGTGGCTGGCCATGAAGACAGCAATGGTTGCATTAACTATGAAGGTGAGAAGCTGGCATGGTGTTATGCTCTTGCTCGCTGCATCTTGCTGCATCTTGAACATTTTCCTCTTGCCTTCAGAGGACCAACCATACATAGAGGAGGGGAGAGCTCTGAGGGTGGTCAGAGAGGGCCTTGCAGAATGCTTTCTCTAAAGCATATGCATTTCCTTGTGAGGAGCTTATATGTGCCTCGTTCTGAATCTGAGTGAAGAAAACCACTCTACAATTCTTCTGGCTGGAAACAACTTCCTGCAGGTGCTGACACCTGACCTGGTCTTTCAGACAGTGTGTCCTTCCAATGGAGGCCGGGGGAGGGGGCAGGCAGTGGGCTTAGGTGTCATGGATAGGATCTGACACTTGTTCAGGCACTCTCATCTGTCCTTGAATTCTCCTCTAGTGATCTATCCTTGTCACTTATTTACTGACCTATACATTTTCTCCACATCAGTTTGGAACAGTTGCTTTTTTGTACTAGAGCTTCCAGGCCACTGGTCATGCCTGCTGGTGTGTGTGTGGATCTTGGGAGTTCTAGTCCAAGGAAGCAACTGTTCAAAGCCCTAGTCTGTGTGTCTCAAACCTATCATAGGAAATGCTTTCTGCAAATGAGTTTTTTTAGCACTCCTGATGTGTAAGTATCTTAGACAAGTTGTAAAGATAAAAGTACTGCTCAGAAGGCAAGATGTGTTATGAAATGTGTGGTGGTAGTAACATCTGGTTAACACATACTTAAGCCTCAAGTGGACTGTTCTGTGAGTTAAGTGTTCCATGTGTCTGGTTTTGTTTGTTCATTTGCTTGATCAATTTTGATGTTTCTTCCTTTCTACAGCATTTGTGAGACACATCTTATCAGGGTGAATTCGAACGGGGTACGCCTCCTACAAACCTACCTCCTTTTTTAACAGCCTCCTTTTTTTGTCAACCTAAAAAAAGGAAGATTTTTGTTTGCACTCTATTTTTTCCCCCATCCCTCTTGTTCAGTATCCCCCATTTCTCCCCATCTTCTGGCATGTCTTTGCATGTAGCTGATTCTCTTACGTAATCCAAAAGCGAGGGTGGCTGGGGAAGTGAGGCAGCTCTGACTGGTCAAAGCAAGACTGTGCCTCTGTAACCTCTCTGGGATTGGGGTAGGGGTCCTGGGTGGCAGTATGAAGGGGAAGGCACCTTCATCTGTGGCATGGTGAGGGCTAAGAACCTGAATCAATAGGCGTTCACTTACGTAGTTTCTGGGATATGCCTGAGCTGCTACTGGAGTTCATTGCCATCTTTTTTTTTCCCATTCAACAATCACAAAGGTCTCTTCATGCATACACTTTTCTCCATGTGTGGTAATTCCTAAGGCATCTTTGTCTCACAGTTGCATGGAGAACTGCATGCATGAACCAGATAGTTCACCATCCAAGAATAATGATCTTCACAGTTTGCTGGGTACTCATGAAAAAAAACCCTGAAAAAATACTTTCAGGGCTTTGAATCTGTCTCACTGTAATAGTCAAATAGTACCCTCTCTCAAAACCCACTCAGTAATTGACTCTCACTCCCTTTCTATCCACCTCTATTGAGGGATACAGAAAAAGGGCAAGAGAGAGGTGAGAAGGGTGTATGAAGATACTAAAAGCAGGGCTGTGAAGTTGGTACGTCAAACTTTTGACCCTGATTCCTGTCAGACTCTGATTCTTTCATGAATGTCAAATGTATATTAGTAATTCCAAATTTACTCTAGTAAAATGGTAGCACAAGGCATTTCATCACCAGCACATGAATTGTCAGGCTAGTTAGATTGGTAGAACATCAAATGTATTTATTTGATTAAAATTTCTGAATCAGGAAATTTTCCTGAATTCCTATGAAAGGAAATATGCAACAAGCTAGGCATTTAATGTTATGAATTTTTATTTTGAAGTTGGACTCCACCCATAATTGCTTTCAACCCCACAACCTTGACTAAAAGTTAAGTTTTTAAATTGGAAAAGAAAAGCAAACAATGTTGAAATGTGTTCTTGTAACCGAGTGTAGGTGCCAGTCTGTGCTCTCTCTGCCGTTAGGAGCTGGGACGCTGCTTCACAGCCTCTTTAGGTCTGAAGATGCCAGGGATATATATATGTCTGGAAGGGAACTTGGGATTTCATCAGCAAATTGAATAGACTCCCTAGATTTACCTAGTTCTTTCTCTGGTGCATGGGATAACATTTGGCAGTGTGTTTGCAAGGGCTGAAATTTTAAGGTATGTGAAGAAGAAAACAGAAGCAAAATTTGTCAAGGAGACCCAGTGTACATGAGAAATAGGAAAGGTTGGCAAACTGTCCTGTGCATCTGTCTCATCTGGGGATGCCATTTGTCTCTTACAATGGTGAGGTCTAGTTTCTTGCTTGCTTTAAAAAAAAAATCCAAAGATCCTAAGTCTGTAAAAACAGTTAAATGTTGAGTTATAAGTATTTTCCCCACCTAGCGTTAATCTGAAAGCAGTATTAGTTCCGTGGCTACAGATAATTGCACTAAAATGTTATGGAAGAGGGAGCCTGTATATCTCTTTCAGTCGTCAAGCAGCTGTTTAGGAGCCTGGGACAACTGGCCACATCTCATAGCCCTCATCCTGCCATTTGCTGGAAACTTGCCACCCGTGCTGGAGGTTAATTGGACAGTCTTTCTTTAGGGGCCTGTGCTGTGGCTGCCACCTGCCTGCCTTTATTCCCCGCCTTCTCTCTACCTAGGTAGGCTCAGCCAGAGTGCTGAGTTCCTTCTCTGCTGTAGCTGAGTCTCTCTCCAACTACTTCTCCTCTCTGCAAGAAAGCAGAGCATCTTTGTAGGATCAGCTCCAAAGCTAATGCCTGGCAAATAGTTAATAGAAATGCCCATGTTGCCTTCTTGTTTCCTTGTTGCTTGAGCAATTCCAAACTAATGTTGGAAGGGTCTTCTTTCTTCCTTAAAAGTGGATGTGGGTGGACTCTTGGGAGGTGGGGTGTAGGTAGAAGCCCAGTACATTGGTACAGAGAAGGGGAACATGCTGTGTGAACAGGGGCTCTAGGAGGATGCATGACTGTTAATCAGATTCCCAACTGGTGGGAAAAAGGAAAGTAGTTGAGAGTGAATGAGATTGTGTGTTTTGTTTTGTTTTCCCACTTTTGGCCTCACTTTTTTGTGTCCAGTGCAGTCTCTTCATTCAAACAAACCAGAACGCTAGAACAGTACATTAGAACATCATTGTTTACTGCAACCCAGCAAGTCAAAGCAGGCTGTGGCTTTTGTTTCTCTATAATACATCCCTGTGGATGTTACTGGAATGCAGCTCCCATAAGCCCCAGCCAGTGGTGAGGGATGATGGGAGTTTTAGTTGATCTGCGTTTGAAAAGCCAAACATTGCCCACCCTGTTTTAGGCCTTACTACAAATGGAGGCTGCCTCTGGGAAGCAATGGAAAGAGATTAATAATTATCAAAGCATTAATGAACGCACACTCATGCTAACCCTGAATCCCCATGCTCTGAGAGGTCCCACTTCCCCCATTAAGATTAGCCTGGCCCTGGCCTTCTCTGCCCAGATGTCTCTTTCTCACACTGTCTTATGTTCTCTCCACAGAGTTGGTGCGGATGGTTCTGAGCGGCTGAAGATCACCTCTAGCTTCTCCTGTAAAAGCCTCCTCCCATTTATCCTTAAAATGTTTGTGCCTTTTTATCTGTGTATGAAACTATTTTGGTTCCCTCTTCTCTGACCTCTTGGTTTAGTCCAGGGAGGGAGGGGTTAGAGAATTAAAAATATCTAAAGAAGGGTGCTCCTGAGTAGAAGTGCTGCAAAGTAAATCTTCAGCTGGCTTGTCTTGCATCACTTTATTTCCAGAAGTGTTTGGCTCTTTCTCTCTGTCAATTGCTTTAATAAACTGCTCCAAAAGGTATCTTCCTAGCATTGTGTGGTTTCTTTTCTTAAAACAAAGCAAGCTACAGGAGTTCAGGTGCCTACAAACATAATATTTTTTTATGGATTAGTTAGCAGACTGTATCAGAAGGACGGCTACAACAAGAATATTCCTCTCACACCAATACCAGTAATAAAGTGATCTGTTTCAAATGTCAACAGGAGTAGTTAAAGGTGTTTCAGAGAAATTTCTGTGATTCTAGTACCATTTTGAACACCTGTGTTTCACAGGCTACCTGTGAAACTGGCCTACATATTTTGATTACTGCTTTTGAAAGACTAAAACCATTCACTTTGCATTTGAACATCCAGGGAGGTATTTCTGTGTATTTTGGAACTATTTTCAGATGTAATGGCTGGTTTGTTACTCTAGTGTCTTTTACCCTCAGGACAACATTGAATTGCCTGCATTTCAAAAGAGGAAAACCTTCAAGATGCCTTTGTAGGTCACTTCTACCAGCTCACACAATCTTAAGAGAACTAGCAGTCTCCTGTAGTACAGCCCAGTCGATCTCCTGAAAAATTGCCAGAATCCTTGCATAAAAATAAGGCTGGCACCTCATTTAGAGGAAGTATGTGGTTAGAGTCAGTTAGAGTGGATGATTGGGGTGGGGAGATCTTATGTGCTTGTTTATAGTCACTGTTTTACTTAATATTTGGTTTATAGCCCACCTTTCTACCTATGTAGAATCCAAGGTGGCTTAGAGCATTTAAAAGACAGGGTTCAGTTAAAACATTATTTATACAAAAATGGAAGAATTAAATAGCTCAATTAAAAGCAGATTAAAATAATAAAACTGTAATAAAAAAGATTTTTTAAAAAAACACCACATACCCTTCCTGTTACATAAATTTTCAACCTAAGGTCTGCCTGATTAAGAAAGTCTTAGCCTGCCAATGAAAGCAAAGGAGAGCACAGACCATCTGAACCCATGAGAGGATTACACAGTCTTGAGAGCAGCAGCTGAGAAGGCTCATGTCACCAAATGTGCCAGTGATGGTAGTGTGACCAAGAGAAAGCCCCTCCCCAAAGATCCTAGCACTCAGGCAGGCTCATACAAAGAGGTGTGGTCTTTCAGATAGTGTAGACCCAAGTATTAGAAGGGCTTTATAGAAACAGACTGGCAGCCAGCTAAGTGTTTTCAACAGGGGGATTATATGTTCCCAGTAATCAAATGTAGTCAGAAGCCTGGCTGTAGCACTACCTTCTGGACATCCTGATCTACAGTTGCAATCCAAAAGCTGCAGGGCTTCACTTTGCTTGCTTGTAATATACTGAACAGAGTGTTTTTTAAAAGGGTGCAATGGCACACAAAATGTGAAGTTGGAAAACTGATAATGTGCAATTATTTTAAAAAATGAGAGGAAAACTAGATGCATTATGCTTAAGTGTTCATGCACTTTAAAGGGCAAAAACTATACACACCAATTAGCTTGCTGTTTCAGAATAAAGTGTCCAAACCACAGTAAAGCACCTACTATTGATCATTGGATCTGCTTCCTTCTCACAATCTTTTACCAGGCAAGAACAGGTTGCTTACCTGTAACTGTGGTTCTTCGAGTGGTCATCTGTGCCCTCACACACTAGGAGCTTTCGCGTATGCACGGTACCGTTCAGAAAATTCTAGAGCTTAGTAGCTTGGTGGGAACCCCTCCCCCATGCCCCTACTGAGCATGCTCAGCCCGCCGAGCAATGGTCTCCCTTCAGTTCTAAAGTCCACCAACAAGGGACCTGAGAAAGGGGATGGCTGGACGGGTGTGTGTGAGGGCACAGATGACCACTCGAAGAACTACAGTTACAGGTAAGCAACCTGTTCTTCATGGTCTCTGTGCCTCACACACTAGGAGATTTTGTAGCTTACCAGAAGGATGGTGGGTCAGGTCCTAGAGTACGGAGGCCAGCACCGCTCGTCCAAACCAGGCATCTCTCCGGGACTGGCAGTCCAGTCTGTAGTGGCGCACGAAGGTTGATGGTGTGGACCAGGTTGCCACTCGACAAAGTTCTTGCAGGTCCATATCTCGCAGGAGGGCTGCTGAGGATGCCACAGCTCTGGTGGAGTGGGGCTGAAGCAGGGCCGGTGGAGGCTGCTTTGCCATCTCGTACGCCAGTAGCATTGTCTGGGCCACCAACTTAGAGAATCTCTTGGACATTTTGGGCCTCTGCGATGCTGACCATAGCAGACAAGTGTGGAGTCTGCCTGAAGGTCACAGTCCGTTAGTGTAAAAGGCCAAGGCACGACAGACGTCCAAAGAGTGTAGGGACTGCTCCAGAGGCATTCGGGTTTTGGTGAAAAGTAGGTAGAATGATGTTTGGTTAAGGTGGAAGTGTGACACCACCTTAGGCAGGAAAGAAATTCCGGGGAAAGGAACCTTGTCCCGAGGAGCACCGGGGGCTCATCGGCTACAGTGCTGTCAGCTCCTGGCCCGCCTGGCAGAGGTGACAGCCCCGGGAAGGCCGTTTTGTGGTCAGGAGCCTGTCATCGGCAGTGGCCATGGGCTCCAAGGGTGGTTGCGTGAGCGGGGAGAGGACCAGGGACAACGACCAGGGTGGCAGCGGTGGTGATCCCAGCGGGTATAGATGTTGTAGGCCTGTCATGAATTGCTTCATGGTGGCATCCCAAAACAGAGCTGCCGATGGAGAGCCTCGAGGTTGGTAGGCCACGATGGACAAGGTAGACCTTCAAACGGGGAACCTGCTTTGAAGGTGAAGTGGGAACCAGACATGGTCCAACCCGACAGGTGATACCGGCTCGCCTCGCACCTCAGCAAAGGCCAAACTGCCACCCTTATAGCCATAGTAGCGGGGGGTTTTAACCCCTTTTGGCCGCGGTCAGGACGTCCTGGGTAGGGTCTTTTAGGGCGTTATCCTCCACGCGTGGAGGGCCGGAGCAGCGGTGGGGAGGGAAAAACGCAACTGCCGGAGTGAGACAGCAGATCAGGCACTGTCGATAGCCTGAAAGTAAACCCCCGAGCGACTTAAAAAGGGGGCCCAAACCAGTGCTGCCTCGGCCAGTACGGGGCTACGAGGACGACATCGGCTCGGTCCACCAATATTTTGGCGACCACTCAGCCCAGGAGAGGAAACGGTGGGAAGGCATAGAAGAGCCCCTCGGTCCACTCGAATTGGAAAGCGCCGCCGAGAGCCCGGTCCCCTGCCGGATCTCGAGCAGTACCGGCGACACTTTGCGTTCAATGTGGTGGCGAAGAGGTTGATCGGGGGCTGCCACAGTTTTCCCGTATCCTCCAGAATGCCTCGTCTGAAAGGGACCACTCGTGGTGGGAGGAGGTGTCCCTGCTAGGGCATCCACTGTGGTGTTCTCCTGGCCAGCCAGGTGGATGGCAATCGGGTGGACCCGAAGCAACATGCTTCATTCCCAGAGTTGGAGGGCGATGGTGAAAAGGTGGTGGAGGGGCCCCCCCCTGTTTTGACATAACAGATAGCCGTCATGTTGTCCGTCAGGATGAGAACTATCTGTCCATCGACCAGGTTGTGAAATGCCCTCAGAGCTTTCCAAATGGCGAGAAGCTCGAGGGCATTGATGGTAGCTCGGTCTCGCCCCGGGTCCAGCGCCCCCGGACTCTGAGGTCGTCGCAATGCGCTCCCCCCCCAAAAGAGGGAGGCATCCGTAATGACCATGAGTCGAGGAGTTGGTTGTCAGAACGGCATCCCCGACAGGAAGTGGTGGTAGGAAATCCACCATAGTAGGGAGTGGCGTACCTGTGGCGGAAGTTGGAGTCACAGGCCCTGGTTTTCGGAGCGGATTAAAAGCTCAATGAACCAGTGTTGGAGCGGGTGCACTCGAAGTCGTGAGAGGTAGTGACGGTTGTAGTAAAACCCATGTACCCAAGAAGCTGCTGGATCCTCCTGCCGATGTCCTCGGGGAGTCGAAGATGGCAGGTGCGGCCCGGCAAAGGGTATGAGCTCGCTCCAGGGGCGGGAAAAGCCATGGCAAGACCGAGTCCAGGGTCGCTCCGATGAAGTCGAGCATTTAGGCTGAGGTGGGACTTCTTCGGGTTGACCCGGAGACCCAGACGGGTCAGGAGAGACGGAGTCCTGTGAATGTCCATGTATAGTTTGCGTTCACAGGACACAACCAATAGTCAATCATCCAGGTAAGGGAAGAGGAGATGCCCTTCGTCCACAGATGGGAAACCACTGGGGCCATGCATTTTGGGGAAGACCCTGGGTGCGGTGGAAGGCCGAACGGCAGCATCCTGACTATAGCAGGTGCCGTCGATCACAAGCCAAAGTATCTTCTGTGCTAACGGATGAAGATGGGGAAAGTAGGCATCCCTCAGGTCGATGGATGCGAACCAGTCCCCTCGACAAAGGAAAGGAAGGATCGACAACAGCGTGACCATCTTGAACCTCTTGGGGCGGATTATTCGTTCACCCCTCTGAAGTCCAGAAGGGGTCGCAAAGTCCTGTCCAACTTCAGTACGGTGAAGTACCGGGAGAAGAAGCTGGTGGTAGTGGCTGAGGGCAGGACCTCTTAATTCCCCCTTCTGTAGGAGGGACTGGATCTCCTCCAGCAATGGCGGACTGGCCGGGGTGGAAAGAAAATGCCCCCCGGGGAAAATTTTGAGAACTAATCGAACCAAGATGGACGATGGTGAGGAGATTGAGCACCATTCGGCGAGGTGTTTGGCCAGGCTGGGACGATTTTTGAGGGCTGCTGGCAGATGGAAGGTTGGCTGTGGAGGTGTCCTGCAGAACGCATCAAAAGGGGGATTTGGTCCCAGATGACAACTTCTTCGAAGAAGTCTGACGGCTTCGGGGAGGTCATCGTGAGGAGGACACAGTCGAAGTCCGCGATGGTGCTGACCAAGGTGAGTGCGGCGGGAAGCTGATGACGAGGACCTGCGCCAGGTGGGTCGAGAGCTAAAGGCGTGGGGGGACTGTTGAGGCGGGCGGATTCCCATCTTCTTGGCTGCTAGTCGAGCCTTGACGATGTGGTCCAGGGTTCCATCAGCTACTTTAAGTCCTCCCCTTGCCATAAAAGGGGGAAACTCAATTCACTTCCTGGTGTCCTCTTGGAGGCCCGAAAAACGTAGCCATGCGTACCGATGCAAGGCTACGGAGTCACCATGATGCGGGCGGCCCCTCAACGGAGTGCCTGGAGGAGTGATTTTCTGGTTGGAAGTGCCCCCTCGGTGTAAAACTGGTTGGCACTCGCCCCATTTCTTTTGGAACGGTGGACAAGAGAGGGTAGAACTTGTCCAGCAGGCTCTGGAGATAAGACGCCAGGCAGGCCTGGGTTTAGACACCCTGGCTTAAGGGAGGGGGCTGAGTAGAATCTTCTCCTAAAGGTGTTGAGCCGCGTCCCTTTTTATCGGGTGGAGTCGTGTGTGCCCTGGTCCCTCCCTTGGTCTGGGCCAATTCAACGACCACAGAGTTCGGCAGGGAGGAACAGGAAAACCCCGTATCCCTCTGGGTCCGGTAATAGCTCGGCCGGTGCGGTTTGGCTGGGGGGAGGCCGGCTGGGCCCATGGATGTTTTAGGACCTCCATCAGGGCAGGCAGGAAAGGAAGTGGAGCCATCAAAGGTGGACGGGTGTCCACGTAGTGGAAAACCGGGTCCTGCACCGCCGGGGGCCGGGTTCCCCGACCTTCAAACCCAGGGCTGGACATTGAAAGGGGGTGGGGAGAACCGCTTGACATCCTCCGGTGCCAACTCTGGTGCTCGATCTCCGAAAGCCAAGGGCGGAGATTTGTGCGAGTCCAGCATCGACTCCTTGGAATCCGAGTCAGACTCGTAGTCCTGGGAGGATGCCGTGGAAGACCTGTCTGGTGATCTGTCCTGCGATTTCCCGCCAATGGACAGCAAGATGGTACAGACAGGATGACCATCAGGGCAGCAGTGGGGGGCCTGGTTGGCGGCGGTGTTATGTTGGTCGTCCAAGGTGGAGCGGTCCTTGTCGGAGGATCACTGTTGGCACAGGGTGCTGGATCACCTGGGTGACCGTAGCGACAGTTGTAGTGGTCTGTGCAGGAACAGCCTCCGAGGTTGGACAGGACACTTGAAGTGACCCTTGGAAGCGGAGAGACCGGCCAGTAGTGAGGCGTCACTCATGGGATCAACAGTGGCACGGCAATCCTTGCAGTGAGTGCGAGGGTGACCGCTCACCCGTAGTGGTAACCCCTGTGATGGCGAGTGGGAGCGATGGACAGCGACCACTGCCTCACATCGGGATGGTCCGGTCCCCGTTGAAGGCGGAGGGCTGGTACGAGGCCGGGTTTTCCCTCCAGGGCTGCTCCTGCCCGTACCTCTTGGCATGAAAGGCAGAGGAATAGGGCGAGTCTTGTGAGGGTATAGACCATCCCCGAAGGCTTCCCGGTGGCGTGGGGGGGCTTTACCCTCCGTTCCAAGTAGGCTTCTCTTTTCCCGGGTAGGCTTCCCGGTGTTATGGGGGGGGGCTGCCCCCCGTTCCGGTTCGGAGAGGCGCTTCTACCCCGGAAACCCCGGTGGCGATGCGAGGCCTGGGGGGCTACCGGAACAGCCTCCCGGGGGGGGCACCATTTGAGGAGTCCAGGCGGAGGTACCACTGCTGTGAGGACAGGCGGGTAAATTCCGCCGAGCCAGCGGTCTCTTTTGTCGGAAACCTCTAGGACTCCTGAGGTTAATTCCTCCTCAGGGTCTTCGTGGAGTTGAGTCAGAGGAGGAGTGGGAGGAGCTGGTCTAGCCGGAGAGCCGCGCTTCTCCTTCCTTTTTCTTCTTCTTCTTCTCCTTCTCCTGGGCTGGCTCCGAGGAGGCAGGTCGCTTGCGCTGAGGTGCTGGACGCTGGGTCAGTGTTTGGGGGATCACCCCGCGAGCCCGCAGGGGCCTCCCTGAAACCAAGCCGAAGAGATCTTGGGAATCCTCAGCAGGGCTGATAGCGGAGCCCTATGCGATGGTACCGAGCCCGGTACCGTCAATGTGGTCGGGTCGGCAGCCGCCGATTCTGGGGAAGTGGTCGCAGGTCGGCTGAGGTGGGTTTGGGGATCCTCGAGGTGGCGGGGTCAACTCCTGTGCTGACAGAGATTTTCCCAGCAGTGTGACTTGAGGCAAGCCAGATGGTTCCCCAAAGGGCTGCGAGGTGAATTCTCTGCAGATTGGGCAGGCCTTGGTGTTGTGGGCCTTGCCCAGACACAGGAGACACTGGCTGTGCCCGTCAGATAGCGAACCTTACAACCATACTTCTCACAAGGCTTGAAAAGAGCCGACATAGAAGTGAGAAGATGGGGAGAGAAGAAGCAACGAGTCGGGTTAAAAGAAGACGAAGATGGGGGGTTCAATGGAGATGAGGAGTCCCAAGAGAAACGGGAACAAATCACCAAGACGTGAAAAACAGTCCGAAAGCTGAAGACAAAATCCAAATACCAATCCGTTGTTCAAAAAAAAGAAAAGACTTGCAAACGAATGCCAAAAGCAGCAGCAAACTCAGAACCCTTACCGACGGCGAATGAGAAAGAACTGAAGGGAGACCGTTGCTTGGCAGGCTGACATCTCAGTAGGGGCATGGGGGAGGGGTTCCCCCCAAACTCTAAGCTCTAGAATTTTCCCAACGGTACAGCACATGCGCGAAAACTCCTAGTGTGTGAGGCACAGAGACCATAAAAAAACAATTTGTCACAGCCCTTTAGAGTACTAATTTTAATGCCTTAAGCCTATTTCCCTGTGTTTCTTTTTCCCCAACCAATACAAAGCATCTGCTCTGGGTTTTTCTAGGGCCCAAAAAACTTAAATAACTCTACCATAGTCTCTACTGACTGCAGTGTAGAAAAACCAGTTTTAAGCTGTCAAGTGAGTCATGTTTATTGCACAGTTTGAGAGAAAAAGGAAAAACATCTTTGAAGTGGTACCAATTTTGGCATCAGGAACGGTTCTTGAGCTGCTGTTGTCCCTAGCTAAATTTATATTGGTACAAAAGCCATTGGATTGTTTTTAAAGAACTAAAGGGAGATTAAAAAATGAATCCTTGTGGAAGGTAAAAACTACTGGCTCTTGTGGAAAACTGCCACTGATTAGGGCATCAACATGGAACAAAGCAAGTATTGTGTTTGTGTGGCTTTTGTCTGTGTATTTTAAAAGGGGTCTAAGGGGAAAATGTGCATTTGGAACATCTGCTACAAATGCTAACACTCTTGACTTTCCTTTTGAAGTTGCTTTTGTTGCCGGGGGGGGGGGGTCCATTAAAAGTTTTTTCTTAGGGATTTTGCTTTAATACTCTCTGTGAAGCATTGTTATCCCATTTGGTTAAAAATAGTATATCGAGGGCGAGGGAGAACTATTTCTTTGCCAAAAGTAGCCCCAGATCTTACCATTCATGGGGGATGGTGCTACTATCCTGCCCCCCCTTGACACATTTGTGAAAAAGCTAGACAAGAATAAAAGAGTTCAATTTGGCCATTTTATTCATGTTCTTTCCCCAGATTAGGCTTAGCTGTCAAATTTGGCTTTTTGATCTTGCCCAATAGGAATGGGGAGGGAGGCTTTTCTCTCTTACAAACGCATCCATAAAGAGAAATATGTGGAATGGGAGGGTACTTTCTAACAGCACCAAATAAAGGCAACTGTGCAATGGCCTCTGTGCCATGCAATCATGCCCAAGTGGGGAGAGACTGAAAGGAAACACTTGCAGATTCCACTATCCTAACTAAGGTTTCATGCTCATCTTTTTAATCAAAGGGGTCCTCATTAAAATAGCAACAGTAATAAGCCTTCCTAGAGGCGGTCACTGGGGCAAGATGGATTTTCAGTGTTTGCGACAACAGTGAAGTCTAGCCAGTTTATATGTGAACCTGCCTGATCAGAAAAGAAAACACATCACCTAGAAAAGCAGAAATAGCAAACTAAATAGAGGATTCCAAAGCAGCCTTTAAGAGGCTACAACTGCAATTTCTACTAAACGAATTTCTTCT
This sequence comes from Iguana delicatissima, assembly GCA_948472985.1. Classification (NCBI taxonomy): domain Eukaryota; kingdom Metazoa; phylum Chordata; class Lepidosauria; order Squamata; family Iguanidae; genus Iguana; species Iguana delicatissima. Next base: position 2,126,562 of record CAOKZL010000701.1, on the reverse strand, counting down.
CATCTCCAGCCACAGCAAAACAATTGAGAAGGCAGTTTCAGGCTCAACACAATTTCGCCATGAAATACTCTTCCACTTTTTTTTAAATAATTTTTATTAATATTCCACATGCATAAAAACAGAGTGGATATACACCATAAGATAGATATATCCCACCCACCCCATTTCCATATTCATATTCCCCAGTTGAATTCTGCTTTGTTTTTTATTTACAAAAAAGGGAAAAAAGATAACAAATTACAGCTTAATCCTCTCATACTTTTGTATTTTTAACCAATCTCTTACTCCTTTCCATTCCCTTTCAAAGCTTTGGACAGGTTTATTTTTCAAAGAATTTGCAATTTCTCTACCATATCCAGAACCTTTAATTTTCATTCTTCTAAGTTAACCAATTTCTTCTCTTTCCAATATTGTGCATATGTCAATCTCACTGCCATTATCAAGTACAACAATACCTTCTGGTGACTTCTAATCTCCCTGGCTGACCTAACATGTTTAACAAATAGAATTCCGGTGTCATTTCAAAGTTCACTTTACAAATTTTTTGAATTTCATCATGTATCCCCTTCCAAAAATTTTTTGCCCTCATACACCACATGTGAAAAAAAGATCACCACCTTTTCATCACATTTCCAACACTTTACATTCCCATTTTTAGTAGCGTTCGGAAGATTCAAGAGCTTAGTAGCTTGGCGGGAACCCCTCCTCCATGCCCGTACTGAGCATGCTCAGCCCACCGAGCAACGGTCACTCCTCAGTTCTGTAGTCCGCCAATAAGGGACCTGAGAAAGAGGGGACGGCTGGGCGGGTGTGTGTGAGGGCACAAATGACCATTCGAAGAACCACAATTACAGGTAAGCAACCTGTTCTTCTTCTTCGTGGTCTCTGTGCCTCACACACTAGGAGACTGTGTAGCTTACCAGTTGGATGGTGGGCCAGGACCTAAAGAACGGAAGCCAGCACAGCACGTCCAAAACGGGCATCTCTACAGGACTGGCAGTCCAGCCTGTAGTGGTGGACGAAGGTCGATGGTTGAGAACAGGTCGCCACACAGCAAAGTTCCTGCAGGTCGACTCCTCACAGGAGGGCTGCAGATGTAGCCATGGTTCTGGGGGAATGAGCCCGAAGAAAGTCTGGCGGAGGCTTCTGGGCGAGCTTGTACGCCAGCTGGATAGTCTGGGCCACCCATTTCGAAAAACGCTGGGTGGACACCTTGTGGCCTCTCCCCGACGCCTGCCATAGCACACAAAGAGGTGCAAGGCCTGTGGGAAAGAGGCAGTCCTGTCCTTGTAGAAGGCCAAGGCCCGACGAACATCCAGGGAGTGAAGGGATCGCTCCAATGGTGTAGTCGGGTCTGAGTAGAAGGTCGGCGAGATGATGTCTTGGCTGAGGTGGAAGTTAGACACCACCTTCGGCAAGAAAGAGATGTCAGGCCAAATAACCACTTTGTTTCTATGGAAGACGAGGTATGGCTCGTCAGACCGAAGGGCTGTCACCTCTCCCGCCCGCCTGGCAGAGGTGACAGCCACCAAGAAGGTAGTTTACATAGCGAGCAGCCTGTCATCTGTGGTCGCCATGGGCTCGAAGGGCGGTCTCGTCAACAGCGATAGCACCAACAATAACGACCACGGTGGTAGCGGTGGCGATACCGGTGGATAGAGGTGGTGCAGGCCCTCCATAAACTGCTTGACGGTAGCATCACGGAAGAGAGCTGCCGATGGAGACTGTGGAGGTTGGTATGCCATGATAGCGGCAAGGTAGACCTTCAGAGAAGGGAAGGCTAAGCCCTGCTCTCGGAGATGTAGAAGGAAGTGGAGCACAGTAGGCAGGTTGACAGGCGATACCGGCTCCCGCCGTGCTTCGGCGAAGGCAACAAAGCACCGCCACTTGTAGTGATAATTGTGGCGTGTCAACTCCTTCCTGGCTGCAGTCAAGACGTTGCCGATGACGGGGTCGTCTAGGGCGATATCCACCAGGCACGGAGGGCCAGGAGCGGCAGGCCCGGTTGGAGGACGAGCCCATTGGAGTGGGACAGGAGGTCCGGTGTTGTGGGGAACCAGAGGATCCGGCCATGAGCCACCTCTAACAGGGGTCCGAACCAGTGCTGCCTCAGCCAGTACGGGGCTACAAGGACGACGTCGGCTCGATCTGCGAGGATCTTTGATATGACTCGGCCCAGGATGGGGAATGGAGGGAATGCGTATAGGAATCCGTTGCTCCACCGGTACTGGAAGGCATCGCTGATGGAATGGCGATCCCGGCCGGCCCTCGAACAGTACCGGTTGCACTTAACGTTTTGACCAGTAGTGAAAAGGTTGATCGTCGGCTCGCCCCACCGATCTCGAATCCTGGAACACCTCGGTCGAGAGGGACCACTCATGGTGGATAGTGGTGTCCACTATGGTGTTCTCCTGCCCGGCCAGGTGAACTGCCACCAGATGGATTCGAAGAGAGACACACCAGTCCCAGAGTTTGAGGGCTATGTTGAGGAGGGTGGTCGAATGAGTCCCTCCCTGCCTGTTGACATAACAGACCGCCGTTGTGTTGTCCACCAGGATCAACACCATGCGGCCTGCGATGAGGTGGCGGAACGCCCTCAGAGATTTCCAGATGGCAAGCAGCTCGAGAGTGTTAATATGGGGGACGGTCTCATCATTGATCCACTGGCCCCGGACTCTGAGGTCGCCACAGTGGGCCCCCCATCCAAAGAGGGAGGCATCCATGGTCACAGTGATGTGTGGATTCAGCTCCCGAAAGGGCAAGCCGGAGAGAGATTGTGGTAGAACTGTCACCATGTCAGTGAGTGCCGTACCTGTGGGGGCAGCCGAAGGAGACGTCTCTGGTCGTCTAGGAGTGGGTCGAAGACTCAGACGAACCAGTGCTGAAGAGACCGCACACAAAGCCTGGACAGGTAAGTCACAGCGATAGGCGAGGTCATGCACCCGAGGAGCTGTTGGATCCTCTTCGCCGATTCCATCGGGGCGTTGAAAACGGTGGACACGGCCCGACGGAGCATCCGTGCACGGTCCATCGATAGGTAGGCCTTGGCCGATACCGAGTCCAAAGTTGCCCCGATAAAGTCGGGAACCCTCACAGGCTCAAGATGGGACTTCTTTGGGTTGACCCGGAGACCAAGGCGGGTCGGGAGGTTAAGTGTCCTGTGAATGTCCATGAAAAGTTTGCATCTGCAGGACGCCACCAACAGCCAATTGTCCAGATAAGGATATATGGACACGCTCGTCATCCACAGGAGCAACACCATGGGGGCCATGCACTTCATGAAGACCCGTGGCATGGTCGAAAGGCCGAAGGGCAGCACCCTGTATTGGTAACAGGTGCCATCGACTGCGAACCGTAGGTATTGTCTGTGCTGTGGGTGAATGGCGATGTGAAAGTAGGCATCCCGAAGACAATGGATGTGAACCAGTCCCCTCAGTGAAGGAAAGGAAGGATCGATGACAGCGTGACCATCTTGAACCTCTTGGGGTGGATGTATTCGTTCACCCCTCTGAGGTCCAGAATGGGTCGCAGGGTCCCGTCCAACTTCGGTACTGTGAAGTACCGGGAGAAGAAGCCGGTGGTAGAGGCCGAGGGCAGGATTTGTTTGATCGCTCCCTTTTGCAGGAGGGACTGGATCTCTTCCAGCAGGGCCAGGTTGGCCGGGGTGAAATAATAGATGCCTCGCGGAGGAATACTTCCAAACTCTATGGCATAGCCAAGGCGGACGACGGAAAGGACCCAAGAATCCGTAGTGATGTGATGCCACTCCGCGAGGTGCCTGGCCAGGCTCAGCTGATCTTCTAGGGCTGCTGGCAGGCTGAAGGATGGTACTGGTGGCGACCTGCAAAACAGGTCAAAACCGAGACTTCGTCCCGGAGGAGGACTTCTTCGAGGAAGAAGATGGGTGCTTTCGAAGGGGTCTCCGGGCCGAGGACGAGGTCGACGGACAAGACGTGCCTGAGCGCAGCGAGCGCGGCTGGAAGGTGGAGGATGATCTGCATCAGGACAGCCAGGAACCGAAACTACGCTGAGGCTGTTGAGGCTGATGGATGCTCATCTTCTTGGCTGTCAGGCATGCCTTGACAAGGTGGTCCAGGGTGTCATCGGTTGTTGCGTGGAACAGGCCCTGGCTGTCGAAGGGGGGATCGTCAATCCTCCTCCTGCTGTCCTCCTGAAGGCCCGATGATCGGAGCCAGGCGTAGCGGCGCAGGGCCACGGACCCAACGAGGACCCGGGCGGCAACCTCCACAGCGTGCCTTGCGGAGATGATTTGTTGGTTCGTGAGGGCCACCTCCTCATTGAAGAATTGGACGCCGTTTGCTCGATGCTTCTCCGGCAGATTGGAAAGAAGAGGTCCAAACCTGTTAAGGAGGTTCCTTGCGTAGGCCGCCATGCACATCTGTATGTTAGACACTCTGGCAATGAGAGAGGCGGTGGTGTAAAAACGCCTGCCAAAAGTGTCTAACCAACATCCGTCGCGGTCAGGCGGTGTAGTGTGAGCCCGATTCCCACCTTTGGTTTGGGCAGACCACCACGATGGACTTAGGCACCGGGCGCATAAACAGGAAGTCCACCTCATCCTTCCGCGTGCAATAAAGATGTTCAAGCTGGTGCAGGATCGGCTGTGCGGATGCAGGCTTGGCCCAAGGATGCTTCAGGGCCTCGGTCAGGGCTGGCAGGAAAGGCAGCGGCACGGTGGATGGCGGGCGAGTGTCGACATAATGGTACACTGGATCCTGGACCACCAGAGCTTGGTCTGCAACCTTGAGACCCAGAGCCATAGCCATCCGCAGAAGGATGGCGGAGAACTGTTTAACGTCCTCTGGTGCCGATTCTGCTCCTGGTTCCCTGAATGCCAAGGGGGGGCTCATGGGACGTTGCCATTGACTGGTCCAAATTCGAGTCCATCTCGATTAGGACTGGGAGGACAGAGACAGGGCCCTCTCAATGGACTTCTCCCTGGGTGATGGTAGCTGCAGGGTCACTGCCGGCGTTGTTGTTTGAGCCAACCATGTCGCTGTGGGTACCGTGGCCTCCAGTAATGTCGTCACAGCAGCTGACGTCCAGGCTACCGAAGATGCTGTGATCGGTATCGTAGTGGGCCTCAGGCGCTGTATCACCTGCGTGATGATGGTGGTGGAAACGGTAGTCCTTGCCGGGGCAGAGTCCAAGGTCGGGCAGGAGACGTAAGTTATCCTTGGGGGCAGAGACACAGCCCTATAGCGAGGAGTAGGTTCCCTGCATCTCCCGTAGTGTGGAGACCGGGATGCTGACCGCATCGGGGACCGTTGATGCCGGGAGTAATACCACTCGCAAAATGGTGTGCAGGAACGGCGATAGGTGACCAATGCCTGATGTCCGGGTGGTACCTGTCCTGATACGATGGTGAGTAGGACAGGTATGAGGGCAGGTATTCTCTTCAGGCATATTCTCGACCATACCTTACTGCTTGGGAAGCGGAGGTATGAAACAAGTTGGTCGAGGGGCGAGATGCGGCCCTCTCAACATAAGTCTCCCAGCCACATGGAGATGGACACCTCACCTGACGTTCCAGGGAGCGTGATCTACTCCTGCCTGAATCTGCCTGATGTGTGGTCGAGACACGTTGTAAGGCAGAGATTGCCTCCGGGCGGTCCACCCTCTCAGGGTGACCGAGTGGGTCCCGCAACCGTTACACAGGTGGTTCCGAGGGCAAGTCCGTAGCCACAGGCTGCTCCTCATCGGACACCTCAAGAACCTCATCCGGTTCTAACTCCTCAACTGGATCCCCAGTGAGTTGAGCTGGAGGAGGTGTTCAGGGGCGAGTCACCTTGGAGGGTGCAGCGCCGCTTCTCTTCCTCTCTTTTTCTTCTCCTTGTCCTTCTCCCTTGTTATCTCTTGAGGGGCAGGACACTTCCGCTGGGCAGCAGTCAGCATCTTTGATGGTCTTGCTGCCTGCGAGCCCGCAGGAGCTTCTCAAGATGTCGATGCTGCTGACGGTAGCTTCGGGATCCTCGGTACACGATGATATCGGCATCGGGGAGGATGGTACCAGGTCTGAAGCCATCGACGGAGGGATACGGCAGCCGTCGGAACCGCTGAGGTGGTGGTCGTTGGACGCCCAGAAGTCGACGCCAACATTGTCGGGATCACTGACTGGTCCCGTGCTCAGAGGGACTCTTCCCAGCAGTGGGATTTAGTCTCGAAGCGCGGTTCCAAAGCGTTTGTGCGGTGAATTCCCGGCAAATGCCGCAGGCCTTAACGGTATGGGTTTCCCCCAAACAGAAAAGGCAATCCCGATGCCTGTCGCTCAAGGCAACCTTCCGGCCACAGGTGGAACAACGTTGAAAGAGGGCCAACATATAATGAGGAGAAGACGCTGAGAGAAGGCGAGTAGAGAAGAACGAAGACAAAGATAAGAAGGAAGAGGAAGATGAGGAGGTGGGGGGATCCAAATACCAAAAATCCAAGTCCATAATCCAAATACCAAGAACCAAGTCCGAAATCCGAAGTCAAAGCCAAAAAGTAGCCAAAAAGCAAGCCAAGAATTGCTACGAAGCAGCAGAACCTTCCGTTCGCAAGGGCGGACGAGAAAGAACTGAGGAGCGACTGTTGCTCGGCGGGCTGAGCATGCTCAGTACGGGCATGGGGGAGGGGTTTCTGTCAAGCTACTAAGCTCTAGAATCTTCCGAACGCTACCACGCATGCGTGAAAGCTCCTAGTGTGTGAGGCACAGAGACCACAAAGAACTTTGAGTACTTCATACGCAGAACTGCGCTTACTTTTCCTATGACATCACTCTTCCTTTACCCACTCACCCACTCACCCACCTCCAAACACCAAACCTTTGATGTCATGCAAGAAAGTGGCACAAAGAGATCTGCAGAAGCAGGGATGAGAAGAGCCATGATTGGATCATCCCCTCCAAGGCTGGAGTACAAGGGGAGGATCTTATTTATTTAACAGGCTCTGGAGTGCAATTCCAAGGACCACTGCCCTGTGAAAGACTGATGCTTATGTTACAGCATGAGCCCTTTAATGATGAAAAGCTCTATAGTCTCTGCCTGACAACAGCACCCAAGGAATGCTGTCTCCAAACTGAGAATCCATGTGTGTGTGTGTGTGTGTGTGTGCGCTCACATGTGCATCTTCAAGTCACCTGACAGCTTACAGCAACCCCATAAATTCATAGGGTTTTCTTAGGCAACGAATACTCAGAGGTGGTGGTTTTGCCAGTTCCTTTCTCTGAAATATAGCCTACAGCACCTCGTTTAGTCAGGAGGCCTCCCATCCGACCAGGGCTGAATCATAGTTGGAAGGTACCACAAGGGCCACCTAGTCCAACTTTCTGACCCTGCTTTGGCTTCTAAGATCAGACAGGATCTCGTGCTTTTAGGGCATTTAAGGCCTTGTAGGCAAGTACACGTGGCTTTATTTCCAGTGAGTGTATGTTCCTTCAAGTCTCCTGTCGATTTATGGCAACCTCATGAATTTCAGAGGATTTTTTAAAGCAAGGAATACTCAGAGGTGGTTTTACCAGTACACCTGGATGAATCCCTTTTTTAAAACAACTCATCTGAACTGGCTAGCTCTTTTGCAATGGGGTTCTAACACATACTTAGGAATAAGTGCAAGTACTGCAGAACTCACTTCACACTAAGTGCCTATAGGATAATAGGGCAAGTTAGATTTACTTTATCAAAATCACTCAAAAGTCCGTGTGATTTGGTGGCCCTCTATTCTCTTCTGTGTCCAAACCCCTTTTCCTAGTTCTTTTAAAAAAGTATTTCAATAGCTTCCCTCAGTTTAATTTAAAAGAGTAATGTTCTTACAGGTTTTTAGTGTTCAGCTGTACAATCGTTAAGTTAGACTGGGGACATATCCATTCACAAGGGCTGTGTCCTCAGACCTTTAGCTGGATTTAGGGGAAGGGTCATGGTTGGAATCCTATTGATGCCTTATGTCAGCATAAAGATGCACTGCACCGATATTGAGCAGTTTTTGGAAGTTTGCTCCTGACAAAGACATGTTATGTTCACTCCTCCACTGGCATCACAGCACTGTAGTCATTTTGGCCTTGCTGCTGTGCTTTCAGGTTGTCACTCGCACCTGCAGAGCTGAAACGCACACACACAATCCCTCCCATGCAAGAGTTGTCTTTTTTTTTTTCAAATTAGATTTATTCTATGGCTCTTTTTTGGGTGGTGGTGGGGAGTTCACATTCTGGCATAATACCTATGTCTGTATAAAACGTTGTCCAAATGATATCGCTTCACGCACTAGATGAAGTGGAGGCTAATCCAAGAATGTTTGTTTATGACATGTGCAGTCTTTAAGATGGCTTTTGATAACCTTAAGCTTCTCTTTTTCTGATTATTTTTAAAAGTAAGAGCATCTGCCACAAAGTCAGGACAAAGAAGACAAAGAATTGTAAGGAAAAAAGTGAGATGTCAAGGACAAAACACAAAAAGGGGGATTGAGAAACAGCTAAGAGAAGCAGAAGAATGTAGGTATGATTTTTGCTGGGTGCAGGCAAGGTGAAAGAAGGAGTTGAGTCCAATCAAAAAAAGTCCAACTTCTATCACATGATCCCTTACCTTGCTTGGGGAGCTTCTTCTCCTCCCTTGTCAGAGAATGCTTCAAAACCTCTTCCTGGCAACTCCCTTAACCTGTCAGTTAATTCACCTTTGTTATGATGTGGAACCTTGTAATTTTGTCTTTTGAGTTTTTGCTGTAAACTGCCTGCTGTAAAACAGGGCAGTAATCCATCACCTTGTGACTATTTTTTTAAAACGTATTTGCACATTACTCAAAACACCAGCAGAAGTTTTTAGACGGTTTAGTCAAAAAGTAGTAGCAGCTGTGGACAGGGAAAGAACTTGAAGAAAGGGTCAAAAGATGCAGCAAAGATTTTTAAAAATCAGATAATTCCTCCTTTATTTGTAGAGAGACAAGAGAGTTTAACAGGTATGGACGAGCCCTTTCCCGACAGAAAGAGAACTGTTATGCTCCTTCCTAGTATTCTTCCTTGAGGGATACTGATTTCTGAAGCTTGAAGCCAAGGGTGGGCTTTCAAAAAAAAAAAAAAAAGGGCATACACAATAACAGCCCAGACAGAAACCTTTACTCTTTTTCTGAAGTTGCCCAGAAGGGTTGGATAAATAAAACTGCAACCATACAGAAAGGAGTGACCGGGCTTTCCAGGAATGCTCAGTCTCTCAGGTTACTTCATCTATTTTGCTTCTAAGTATGGATATACAAATAATGTATACATTCTGGTTCTGCCTACGTGAAATAACGGGACTCTGAGAGCTCCAATTTTGTAAACTTTCTGTGTTGTGACTGCAAAGGTTGTCAAGTAGGCAAATGCTGCTTTGTCTGCTTCCCATCCTTACTAGATCATGGGAGAGAGGAGTGATTAAACTATAAATGTTGAAGCTAGTAATCCACCACCGTAGAAGAGTGTCAGTTCTCTTTTTGTAAAAGCCATAGCCCTCTTTTGTGAATTAACTCAGTTTAAAATAACCAAAATATTTATCCAAGTTTAAAAAACCACCAAACTATTTATGCAGGTTAAAAAACTTCAGGCTACAGATCTTTTTTTCTCCAGAAATCAAAAGAACAGGTTGCTTACTTGTAACTGTGGTTCTTCGAGTGGTCATCTGTGCCCTGGCTTCCTTAGGAGCTTTTGCGCCTGCGCGGTAGCGTTCGGAAGATTCTAGAGCTTAGTAGCTTGGCGGGGACCCTCCCATGCCTGTACTGAGCATGCTCAGCCCGCCGAGCAACAGTCACTCCTCAGTTCTGTAGTCCGCCAATAGGGCCTGAGAAAGAGGGGACGGCTGGGCGGGCATGTATGAGGGTACAGATGACCACTGAAACCACAGTTACAAGTAAGCAACCTGTTCTTCTTCTTCGTGGTCTCTGTGCCTCATACATTAGGAGACTGTGTAGCTTACAAGTAGGACGGTGGGTAGGCCCTATAGAACAGAAGCGAGCAGAGCACGTCCAAAATGAGCTATCCTTCCGGGACCGCAGATGAACCTGTGTGGCGCACGAAGGTCGATGGCCTGGGACCCGGTCGCCACTTGGCAGAGTCCTGCAGGCTGACTCCTTGTAGGAGGGCTGCAGATGTCACCATGGGACTGGAGGAATGAGCCCAAAGAAGTCTGGTGGGGCTTCTTGGCAAGCTCGTACGCCAGGTGGATAGTCTGGGCTACCCATTTTGAGAAGCACTGGGTGGATATTTCATGGCCTCCCCAATGCCGGTCATGGCACACAATAGGAGCGGGGCCTGTCTGAAAGAGGCAGTCCTGTCCTGGTAGAAGGGCAAAGCCTGGACAAACATCCAAGGAGTCAAGGGATCTCTCCAAAGGTGTAGTCAGGTACGGGTAAAAGGTGGGCAAGATGATGTCTTGTCTGAATGAAAAGTCAGGCAGGAGGACCACCTTGTCCCCGTGAAGAACCAGGTACGGTTCGTCGCATCGTAGGGCTGCCAGCCCTCACGGCCGACTGGCAGAGGCGACAGCCATCAAGAAGGCAGTTTTCATGGCAAGCAGCCTGTGATCCATAGCGGTAGCAGCAGCAATACCGGTGGTAGAAGGTTGAGGCCCAAAGAGAAAAAAGAAAACTGCTTCACGGTACCGTGAAGGGAGAGAGCCGCCGATGGGAATCGTGGCAGTTGGTATGCCACGATGGCAGCGAGGTGGGCCTTCAGCGACGGGAAGGCCGAGCCCTGCTGCCGGAGGTGCAGGAGGAAATGGAGCACGGTAGGCAGGTTGGCAGGCGATAACGGCTATCGCGTCCTCAGCAAAGGCAACGAAGCGCCGCCACTTGTAGTGGTAACTGCGGCGTGTCAACTCCTTCCTGGCCGCGTCCGAAGATGTTGCCGAATGACGGACTCGTCTAGGGCGATATCCCCCTGCAAGGAGGGGCAGGAGCGGCAGGTCCGGATGGAGGACAAGGCTGCTGGAGTGCGAGAGTAGGTCTGGCGTGGCGGGAAAAACAGAGGATCTGACTGCGAGCAGCCTCGAGCAGAGGGCCAGACCAGTGAATGCAGCGTCGGCCTGGTCCACGAGGAGCTTGGGGACCACTGGACCAAAAAAGAAATGGGGAGAACGTATAGAGGAAACCGTCATTGCACCCGAAACTGGAAGTGTTGCCGATGGAATCACGACTGCGGCCGGCCCTGGAGCAGTGCCAGGTGACACTTCGCGTCCTTGTTGGTGGCGAAGGAGTCGATCGTTGGTCCGCCACTGGTCTCGTACCATCCTGGACGCTTTGTCCAGAGACCGCTCCCTGCAGAGGGCGTCCGCTGTGGTGTTTCCTGCCCAGCCAGGTGCCCTGATACCAGATGGATTTGAAGCAGGACACATCAGCTGCAGAGGTCGCTGTGTAGGCTGAGGAGGGCGTGGAATGAGTCCGTCCTTGCGTGTCGACATAACAATGTGATGTCGTGTTGTCTGTCAAGATCAACACCGTACGACCTGTAATGAAGTGGTGAAATGCCCTCAGAGTTTTCCAGATGACGCATAGTTCAAGGGCAGTGCCCCGGACTCCGAGGCCGCTACAGTGGCCGTCCTCCGAGAAGGGCGCATCGGTTGTCACCGTGAGCCATGGAGATGGCTCCGAGGAGGCATCCCTGACAGGAGATGGTTGGAAGACTGTCACCAAAGAACAGGGATGACGGACCGCGGAGGTATTCAGAGCCTAGACTGCAAAGTCAAGGCCCTGTACTTGAGGAGTTGGTGGGTTCTCCTCACTGATAGCGTCAGGGCGTTGAAAGACCACAAACGCAGCCCGACCAAGACAGGACAGAATGGAGGGCATCCGGTGGGTGTCACTGTAGAGTTCTTGTCTGCAGGACGTGAGCATCAACCAGTCATCTAGGTAGGGGTAGATCGAGACCTCCTTCACCTACAGGCATGACCACCGGCGCCATGCATTTGGTGAAGACCCTGGGGCGATAGAGAGTACGAACGGTAGCACCCTGTATTGATAATAGGTATAGTCGACCGCGAACCATTGGTATCGTCTGTGCTGGAGAAGAGGCCAGTGGTACTGGGCGAGGACAGATTTCTGAATGCTCCTCTTGAAATAGGGACTGAACCTGTTCTGGCAGAGCTGTGCTGCAGCATAGGCAAGAGGGACGATGGGGAGATTGCCCGAGTCTGAGGTGACATGGGGTGACCTGCAGAGGAGGGCAAGAAAGGGACTTCCTCCCAGATGAGGACTTCTTCGCAGAAGAAGATTGAGGTCTCCAAAGAGAGTAGATGGCGGGAGGGGGTCGAGCGAGGCGACCGAGGTTGAGAGGTCGAGGACGATGACCTGTGGCACGGTTCCTGTCAGCCAGGCATCCCTTGAGTGGATGGTACATCGCCTATACGATGTGGCATTAAACAGCCTCTGGCCATCCAAGAGGAGGTCCTCGATCCTTCCCCTGATGTCAGTTTGCAGGCTCGATGATCTGAGCCATGCATCTGTCTGCCGTGGGGCGGGCCTTAACTAGTGGCATGGAGTAGACCCAGGCCGTCAATGGGTGGTCTTCAATGCGTCTGCGGCTTTCCTCCTGGAGATTTGGATCTCAGCTGCGCAGGGCACTGGAGCAGGAGTGAAACTCTGTGGAACGAGCAGCTGACATGATGTATTGGTTATTGAGGTCCTGATTCATTAAGAATTGTGTGGGACTCGGTTGTTGATCCTCTGGGAGGTGCATCAGAAAGTATAAGAACCTGTCTGAGGGGTTCCTATGGGAGGCTGAGATGGACAGCGGCCACCAGGTCCCGGATAGATGGAGCCGGGTGTAACACATTCTGGAAAGACAGGGTTGAGATTTGTAAGGAGTAGCCAGACTTGGATAACGATTTGGTTATGGTTGCTGGGCCTATGAAGTCATAGGCATGGTTGGGGGACCATCATCGGTGCCATGGACGGGACTGGTGGAGCAGCCGGAGGCGGAGAGATGTTGGTGGCCGAAAAGGTAGCAACAATGCAATTGCCGACCAGTGCCTCAGGTTGGGGTGGGATCGAGCTCTATATGTGGGTGAATAGGAATGATATGACACCGTTGCTCCTGGTAGAGGTGTTCCCGGCCATATGTGCACGAGAAGGGCCCTCGGTGGCTGAGAGAAAGAGAGAGAGAGGGCCCACTCCAAACGGGTCTTCCACAGCTGCGGCGATCGCTGTTACCATCCTCCCGGCAGTCTATCCTCTGAGAGTGACCGGTAGAGACACCGCAGCAGCAAGGATAGGTTAGCGTCGAAGGTGCAGCGCAGCCTAAGGTCTGGACCTTATCCTCTGGGCGATCCAACCCTTCAGGGTGACAGGGTGGGAATACCGCAGCAGTAAGGTAGAGGAGGGGACTGCCGAGGTGGCAGTCTGGTCCTCGACCTCTGGATGGTTCATCCCCTCAGGGTGACCAAGCGGAGGGACTGAGGCAGTGAGGCTAGGCCAGGCTGAAGGCTTAGCTAAGTCAGCGGTCTTGTCCCCATCCTCTGGGCAATGCATCCCCTAGGGAGACTGAGCGGGAGACACCGCGGCAGCGACGGAAAGGTGGGGGCCCGAAGGCGGCCAAGCCAGCACTCTGATCAGACCGCGGTCTGATCCTTGTTCTGGGCGGAACCATCCCCGAAGGGTGGGCGAGCGGAGAGACCGCGGCAGCGAGCGTAGGTGGGCCCGAAGGCGCGGCCAAGGCAGCGGTCCGATCCTTGTTCTCCGGGCGGAACCATCCCCGAAGGGTGGGTGAGCGGAGATACCGCGGCAGCGAGAGAGGCGGGCCCGAAGGCGCGGCCAAGCCAGCGGTCTGATCCTTGTTCTCCGGGCGGAACCATCCCCGAAGGCTGGGCGAGCGGAGAGACCGCGGCAGCGAGTGTAGGCGGGCCCGAGGCTGAGCCAAGCCAGCACTCTGATCTTTGTTCTCCAGGTGGCACCATCCCCTAAGGGTGGGCGAACGGAGAGACCGCGGGCAGCGAGCGTAGGCGGGCCCGAAGGCGCGGCCAAGGCAGCGGTCTGATCCTTGTTCTCTGGGCGGAACCATCCCCGAAGGGTGGGCGAGCAGAGATACCGTGGCAGCGAGCATAGGCGGGCCTGGAGGCGCGGCCAAGCCAGCGGTCTGATCCTTGTTCTCCGGGCGGAACCATCCCCGAAGGGTGGGTGAGCGGAGAGACCGCGGCAGCGAGCGTAGGCCGGCCCGAAGGCGCGGCCAGAGCCAGCGGTCTGATCCTTGTTCTCCGGGCGGAACCATCCCCGAAGGGTGGGCGAGCGGAGTTACCGCAGCAGTAAGCATAGGTGGGCCCAAAGGCGTGGCCAAGCCAGCGGTCTGATCATTGTTCTCTGGGCGGAACCATCCCCTAAGGGTGGGCAAGCGGAGAGACCGCAGCAGCGAGCATAGGCGGGTCTGAAGGCGCGCCAAGCCAGCGATCTTGTCCTCATCCTACAGGCGGTCCATCCTTTCAGGGTAACCGAGGAGGGAAGCTGAGGCTATAGCACCCGGTATTCCCAGGCGGTCTCCCATTCAAGTACTACCAGGCCCGACCCTGCTTAGCTTCCGAGATCAGACGAGATCGGGTGTGTTCAGGGTGGTATGGCCGTAGGCTGGCGAAAAACATCCTGGAGGATTCGGCTACCTGAGCCCATTGGAGAATGCCATGCCCGAATGGGGCCTCAGAAACAGTAACGAACCCAGTGCCAGCATCCGTACCGAGGAGGGCGTGGCCGCTGGGCGCGCCAAGAAAACATTACTGGCTCCTGGTAGTGAGGTTTCTCCAGGCCGAAGGCCACAACACAGCACAGGCTAATACGTTTAGGGTTTCCCCAAAAACACAAACCGAAAGCCTAATAGGCAGCTGCAAAGCTAAGAACCTTCCGTTCGCTAAGGCGGACGAAAAAGAACTGAGGAGTGACTGTTGCTCGGCGGGCTGAGCATGCTCAGTACAGGCATGGGGGAGGGGTTCCCGCCAAGCTACTAAGCTCTAGAATCTTCCGAACGCTACCGCGCAGGCGCGAAAGCTCCTAATGTATGAGGCACAGAGACCACGAAGAAGAAACAGTATTGCTGTATAAACTCCTCTTGAAAATCAAAGCATGGTGCTTTGATTCTCTTTCTGTCTTGTGCAAACTATGGGCAAGCAATTTTATTCTTTAAATAAGCATTAGCATAAATAGGACAAACTACGTCCACATGAACTGCAATACCCTTTCTCTGTAACCTGCCACCTCCCGCCTCCCCACCAAAGAACGCAGGTTTTTCTGTCTGGTAGATAGGAAACATTTATTGTAATATTTCTTTATTGTTTTTTAAAAAAAGAGCGAGACAGACACATACAAGGGGGGAGTCAAACTCCTGTTTCAACCAAGTTTATAATCAAAGCCCCTCTATAAATAGCAGTGGCTGTTTGGATATAGATTTTTTGCCCCCCTCCCCCACCAATTAGAAACACCTTTAAATAAAAAGTCTTGGTACAACTGGATACAAAAAAAGCATTGGGGAGACGGAATGGGGCAGAGACACATGGGGGAAGGGACCCAACAGAGCCAGTCCTCTTCCGCCTCAGATCACTGTTTTGAAGCCTTTTTAAAACCCACCCAAACAGAATCCATGTTTAACACGATTTGGGGTTCTCTGTCTTTCCCAAGTGATGAGGGCTCATCCTGGAGACATCCTGAAGAGCAGCTTATAGCTTCTCACTGTGTGGGTGGGACTGGTGTGGCTGTGCTGGGGCTGGGAGCAATTGGATCTGACTGCAGTGACGGTCCTTGATCTGGGTTGGAGTAGAGAGAAATAGGATGCATTACAGACAATCCTGATGAAATAAAGAGGGTACAACCCTACTGCAGACATCATAAATACCTTGCTGTCATATTCTCTCGTGTTATCACAATACAGACATTCTGATAATTAAACGGCTTTGGTTTTCTTTTTCCTCCCAAACTGCAACAAAGTGCCTAATAGAAGGGAACCTCATCATCAAAAGCATGATAAATTCCCCCGCCCTCATACTGCCAGGCTCTCTCCTTCTCTCTACCCTGCTTTCTCAACCCAGCATAACTTGCTATTTTAATACAAGAGAGTCCTACAAGGGAGTGAAAGCCTAACCCTCTCTAGAACCATTCTCAAATAAAAGGAAAAGAGTTTACATCTCTTGTCAATTAAGAAGCATATTCTTCCAACTCTGAACAGCATCGTAAGAACACAGACCTTCAGAAAATCCATGAATTTGCCAATCTCAACTAGACTCTGAAGAAGACAATTCAAGAGAATGAAGAGTGGCTGAAGCACACCTTGATGTGCTGTCAGCTTCTTTGATAGCATGTTAGAAAAAAGAAGGGGCAGCTACTCTATCTTTGACTTCCTATACCAGACATGACTACTAAAGCATATTGTAATCTAGTACTGTCTTCTGTCTAAGCAAGAGTCTGCCCAAAATTCCTGATTTGCTTGAGCTCTGCACAATAGGATACAAATGAAAAGCAAGAAAATGTAAGCCTATCTGTGGCTGTAGGGAAAGCAGTTTTAACAAACCAAAATGGCTCAAACAAGCAAGTCATGCCAAACCATGCATTGGAGGTGCACATTCAAGCATCAGCCACTACATGCTACTTCCAGCTGCAGGCATCTCTGATGCTTTTGAGAAAGAAAAACAATCCACACAGGATTCAGTAACTAACTCAGACAGGACAGGGATGAACAAAGTAAGAGATGCTATAAATTCTCCACAAAGATCAGAATGGCAACTTTTTAATAACAAGCAACCATGTTTCTCTCTCTCATGTGTACATTTTCCACCAGTGTACACTATATCTATGGACACTTCTCTGGAAATGGGCACAGCTTGCTTAAGATGGCATCTCTAACAGTCAACAGTAAGACTTTTGGAAAACTTTCTTTCCCTCCCTACAGCATCTGTTCCTTGTTCATCTCCCTTTATTCTCTATTGCCAGCTGCAGGAGTCTTTCCCTGCAAAGGTCTCTGGTGAAATGAAGAGCACAAACATCCCCTTCTGTTTATTGTAACAGCTATATTGAATCCAACTCATCTTTAGTTAGAAACATACTTTTAAAAGCAAAAGTATATAAATATGCTCACACTTAGCATATTATATAATGACCTGCAACTGTTTTTCTCTCCAAAAGAATAGTTATTTCTTCTCATCCTATTGGGACGATACCAAGGAAGGAGTACTGACAATGATCAAGGGGGCTGGCAGCTTTTTTGTATGCATGTGTTGTCCACGGGCCCACTTATTCACTTCACTACTTCCAATCTTAACTAGTCCGAATACCTATTATGAATTCATGTTGAGGTAGAACAGACAAAGGAGTGCTTCAAACATTTTTTCAATGTGGGCATAAATTTTCTGTAGGGGAAAACAAAACAAGACAAGACAAACACATACTCCATCCACCTGTGTAACATGATTCACTTATTTTGCTACGAGAACATAAGATAGTGACATCTCTTCAAATGTCAAAGGAAACAGCTGATCCTGAACAGCCTCTTGGGAATTTCTAATATAAAATAACATCTCTCCCTCTCTCACCCCCCTACCCCGCCATCTCTGGGTCAATTCTCACCTGATCCAAGACCAGCATTTGGAAGGAGACTGCCCTGCATTGCTGCCACAATAGCTGGGCTCTGGGCAGCTGCAGAACCGGGAGGCAGCGGGGCCCCGGCTGGAGGGTGCAGGGTGCTAGAGACGTTGACGATGGGCGGATTAGCCATGCTGCACGCAAGGTTACCATGCACTGGATGGATGGGCGTGTTAGCAGGGAAGTTAATGCCGATGGAGTCTGTTACGTTACTAGCCATGCTAAATGGGATGGAGGCAGGCATTCCAAAAGGCAGGGCTGAGGGGATATTACCAGCCATGGCAGGGTGAACGGATGCTGGGACTGCCCCGGGGAGAATCTGAGATGAAGGCTGCTGGCTGGGGAACGGAGGCTGGGCTTGAGAGAGAGAGAGACAGAGAGAGAAAGTGCTAGTTGAGTGTGATGATTCTTCAGGCAAGCAAAGACTCAACATGACTCATTAGCATACACTGAGGATTTGGGGATCTGAAACATTTGATCACATAAGCATACCACACACTTCCATTTCTTTACAAGCATATACTCCAGGCACGTGCGATTCTGACTACTGTTATATGTGGTCACTGGTTACTGCTGGATATCTCAATTGGCATGAATCTATCACCAGAATATGAAATATTCTCTTCTCCCCACTCCATAAAAATATGCAAGTTCCTCCAAGAAAGAAAAATTCCCAGCTTAAATAAAAGGCTGACACTTGGATAATCTTTGCTATCTTCACATTTTAAGATACTAATCAATGTTTAAATCAGGACCAATTCATGCCTCACTACAGAAAGAAAACTCTGGTCTGGTTATTCGTTGCCTCAGTAAGATTCATACTGATCAAATGATTTGGTTCTTTCTCACACAGATTGCACCTGCAGTAGCTTTAGAGAAGGCCCTGGTCTGAGTGACTCTGAATGTCCTGGCAGCAGCAAATGAACTGGGCCTTAATCTTTATATTAATCCCTATAATCTCCTGTGGATTGGATAGGCTACCATTAATCCTGTCCTGGGGACAGACTGAAAGACATTAAATTGTACAAAGCTGTCAGAGCACCATGACACACATCTTTAACCCACATCTTTCAGATTGTAGCCTTTTTCTCTGTCCTTTGGAGCAGAACTGTACAATTTCTTGGTCTGTGCAATCCAGTTGCCAAAACCCCATTCAAACAACAGCTCTTCCTCACACATACGCCTAAAATGTGTGTAGGATCACATTTTGCCCACACTTGATTTCTAAAGGTGGGGTGGGGAGCCAATCCACAACAAGTTTTCCCAACATCAGCACAAAGGCTAATTTCAAAGGACTTCCAGTTACAGAAGAGACTGGATAAATACAGCTGTACATACACAGGCTCTCCTTTTAGATATTGCACTGACTTTGTGTGTGCACTTGTACAGATGAAGGCATGGTGGAAGAGGCATGGCAATATTAGGACACAGCCCTATTTCCCTCTTCAATGTAGAATGAATTCTAGGTCACGGATGCTGGGTTGTCTACCACTGGTCTCTGTGGCTGCAAACCCATTAAAGTAGTATAAAAAGCAGTCCTTTCTTTAAACAGAATGCCTTCTACACTTGAATATTTGAAGGCAAAGAAGAACTGAGCCTGTCTTTGCAGGAATTCTCAATCTACTCTAAAAAGTAGACTTAGGATCTGATCCCTTCATATTAAAATGGAGAAACAGCAGAAAACAGATAGGAGATAATGCTGTGACTAAAGTGCAGGGGCACAAGACATCTCTATTCAAAGGTCTGGAAATAAAGAAAAGGAAAAGTTCTTTCAGTTGTGTGATGCTCAACAGACCAGTGGCAAGATCCCCTTTTCCCACCATGAAACTGCTATGATGCTTATTCAAATTGCTTCCTGGGATGAGAACTGACTATGGCCATTTCCACACTAGACTGTTATAGTGTAATTATTCCACTTTCATCCTATGGAATCCTGGAATCTGGCCTTTGCCCCTTCCTAAACTGCAAACCCCAGGATTCCACAGTATGTTGAAAGTGGAATAATAGCACTGTAACAGTCTAGTGTGGAAATGGCCTATGTATGTTCAATTAGTTTTACAGTCACTTCTCACCCCAAGAAGCAATTTGGGTAAGGGGATCTGCTGTGGCTGTCACTACTGGTATGTTGAGAATCACACAACTCAAAGGATCTCCTTTAGTACACAGCTTTCTTCTAAATACTTACCACATCACCACCAATGCTAGCCAAGTTCTTGAAACCCTCTAAGAATGGAAATTTTATAACAGCTTCTATGAGCTGCTTCCTTCATTAGATCTTCCCCAATGTTTACCATACAGCTGTAGTTTTAGATCCCATTGTGGAGATGAAGCTGCCATAGGATCTGTCACAGCACTGTCTAGACTTATTGAAGAAGCACTTCCATGGCCTCTGCACAGGACAAGGCAACTATGGCTTCTGAATGTTACTGGACAGCAACATCAGCATACCTCAACGTAAGACTATGGCTATGGATGATGGAAGATGCAAGTCCAACAATATGTGGTGACTTTGCCCAGCTTTTTGAGAAGTGAGAGATTAACCTTGGAGTTAAGAGGCATGTCATGCAGCTTCCATGAGAACAGCTGCTCTTACTTACCATGGGAACCTGTGGAAGGCTGTCCAGTCTGACCTGAACCAGTCTGCGGTGCTCCAGTTGCTGTCTGTTGTGGCTGGACAGCAACTGCCTGTCCAATCTGTTCTGTTTGAGCCATACTGCTCGGCTGCCCTACGGTGCTGGCAGCCGACACAGGTGTCTGGGAGATGGGCATGGAGTGAGCAGCTGGTGCCAGGGGTGCCCCTGAAGAAGGGAGGGGCTGTGAGCCTCCAGGGAGAGATGGTGGTGGCTGCTGCTGCTGCTGCTGTTGGTGCATCTGCTGGAAATGCTGTTGGCGAGCACGCATCTCGGCATACTTGAGCTGCTCCATGTGGAAGGCCTGTCGGTCAGCCAGGAGCTGCTGTCTCTGGTACTCTAGCTACAGAGAGGGTGGCAAAGTGTGAGGACTGGTAGGTCTCCAGGCTCACTTCCCATCACATATTGCTCTTCTGTTCTCTACTATTTTTCTTTCCCAAGATATAACTATCCCAAATTCTTATACTATTTTTTAATTGATACAAAGTAAGCATAAGATTCCTAGGCATTGATCAGGTTCAAATCCACTCCACTTCACCATGTTAACCGTGCAGCAACAGCCTTCAGAGCACAGTTTGGGCCTATACCACAGACCACTGGGCTGGCCGCAAATAAAAACAACTTCAATGAAGCTGTAATGTAAGTAGTTACTATACAGAGTTGTGGTGACTTCAAATGTGAGTAGCTGCTGTCATGATAATTTTTTTAAAAATCTACACACATAGCAAGTTGCCTCTCAGCATGAGGAACAACGGGCTTTGCACAAAGAGCATCTCTTGCTGAGAGGACACAACGGTACTCACTGCCTCACGTTCCCGGTCCATGATGGTCTCCAGCTCCTCAAAGTGCCTCAACTTGATCTCAAGCTTCTTCATCTGTGTCTCCACCAGTAAGGCAACCAGGGATTTGATCTTGCGCTCTTCTACTGCTGCCAAGTGCTGTAGAAGAGGAAAAGAAAAGAGGCTGATCAACAAGCCAGCAGCCCCATGATTTCCGAAAACACCCCTAAAGAAAATTCCTGGCAGAGATTGATGCAGGGTCAACTAAGACAGTTTCACTTCCTGCATCTTCAGATGTTTCCAACTATCTCATGCCTTACACCTAAGACAGAAATGAGAGACTGGTATACCAGGGTTTGGAATATCAGTCCATTACTTACAGTCTGCTTACCCAAAAGGTAAAAATGAATGGGAAAATGACTGACTTACCTGCCCCCACTGACAGAAACACTAGCTGGATGCATGAACCACTTTGTCTCAGAAATTCCTGCCATGCATCCAGCCAGAAGAGAGTGATATTTCCTCAGGGAGCCCAAGTAATCTCTTTGTCAATGGTTAATTTGAACTGGAGACCTCTAAACTCACACTCTATTGTATCAGTATTTAGAACCCGCAGAACACTTGTATTGTTTACAATCATGCTGTAACTGTTGCTAATTTTGAAATTTTAAACTTCACTGCAGGTTGGCTAACTGGTTTTGGTCTTCCCTTCCATTTCATTCCCTTCTTAATCCCCACCGCATATTTGTACTTTTGCAAACTGCTTTGTGTACATTTTTTGAACCCGGAATTTTTAAATCAAGCCAAATGTGACTCAGTATTCTCCAAAACCAGAAACTAAACTACAACTCTCATGATGTAATGCTACATCTTAATCTGATTTATGGAGAACTAGACTCCAGTCATTCTCTAGACCACTCACCTTTGCCTTTACAGCTGCAGCAGCCAAAGCAGCAGCTGCCGCAGTGGAGAGGTTACCTTCTCCAATGTCCCTCTCCACCTTAGTCTTCCGTTCACTCTCTGCCTCTGCAATATCCTTGGATCCTTCCTCCTGGCCATCCTTGGGTTCTTTCTCCTTTTCTCCATCAGCTGAGAGACAAAAAACACACATTGGCCTACAGCTGCTTGGTAGAGAGGTGAGGAGGGCTGACTACCTGCTAATACCCAGAGTTCTTATTTCACTTTTGTTCCTGTACTCAAAGGCTGTGAGGAAGCTTCTGAGTCTTTCAACTCACTTTGTTTCCCTCTCGGTGCTGTGAGAAACAAAATCTGCTAATTTACTTGCTATTCCAAGATTCTTTATACCTACCAATTTGACTGATCACAGCATCTTGATTTTTCAAGGGCAGTGCTCCCCATCTGCCCCAGAATTAGGCTCTGAGAAGCAAGTGGTCTGCTGCATTTCATGAAACATATCTCTGTCCTAGCCTTCAGGACACATAGCTATAGCACTCCAATTCAGTTTAAGTTAACCAGCTATGGCAGGAACTGTGCCACTTCCTGGGAGGTGGTGCTCACCCATGGTGTCCCCATCACTCTTGTCCATTTCTTTCTCGCCATCAGTCTCTTTGCTTTTATCCTCCTCTTTCCTAGGCACCTCCCCAAGCTTCTCCTTCACTTCTTCCTCCAGGGCTCCTTCCCTTGGTTCCTGCATTGAGAAGAAAGGCAGCTGTCACAATGAAGCCTACCTGAAAAATTCTTTGTCTCCCACAGTACATAACCCATGGTTACAGCTTTGGGTTTATATATACATAATATTGAAGACTCAAGTGGAAAAGGCCACAAATAGGAGCTAACAGTCTACAGATTATTACTCAAGAAGCCAAGCAGACTAATAAAATGAAAGACTTTGAAGGAAGGGTATATCAACTGGACAATATGGTGCAATCTTCTTTTATAAGCATATTGTAAAATTCTCTCTGTTTGCCCTGTTCCCACCTTTGGATGCCCCATACATCCTGTTTCAGGGATCCTGTTGCCCCACATTACTGCTCAAGAGTTTATCCAAGCCCTCCCGCACCTTCACCTCTTTCTTCTCCTCAGAAGGTGGTGGTTCTGTTCGGCTCTCATCTGTGCAGCTTTCTTCTGAAGGAAGAGTGGAAAAATAGGACAAAAGCAAAGATACCAAAATTAGTTTCTCTGAGTGAGGCTCCAACCCACACCCTATGCAAATAAAAAGTTGTAATAATGAATGAGAGTCTGGAAGACGTACTCTAAAATGGAACAAAGAAGCCATGGGATTGTCTCTCAAGCACTTTTACAAAGAATGTCAACTGAGGGATCTACTGGATGTGTGGCCCACCAGACACTACTGGATTGCAAATCCAATCACCCCTCACTACTACCTAGGGCTGATGGGAAATGCAGTTCAACAACTGGAAGGCCAGATCTTTCCCAACCCTGCACTGCATTTAATGCCCTGCAAATGCTTTTCAGGCTTTAAGACTGAATTAGGACTGGGACTCCTTTGAGAGGAAAACATTCAAAGACTAGTCTCCCCCTTCCTTCACCACTCAGATCCTCCTTAAAACTAGGAGTTCCCCCTTTTCAAAGAAGGCCACCCCAGAACTGATTCAAAAGGCAATAGGGTAAAAGCCTAAGTCACATCCCCCAACCCATGAAGTGCCCCGTCTGACAGGGTGGGGGTTAGATGGAGTGACGATAGGGATCCCTTACCCTGTGCCAGGCGATTGAGTGTGAGTTCCAGGCCGGAAGCCAGGCCGGCTCTGGTCTCCTGCGTCTCGGCACCCTTCTTAGTCCCCACCGCACACTGGGCGAGGTCCAACGAGGGCGCTTCACGGTTTGAAGCGCGGAAGGCGCCCCGCTCGCCCCCCTCACCTATTCTCTCCAGCTCATCAGATGTGGTCCCCGCAATGCCGCTGCTCTCCAGACCAAATGCCGGGTCTGCCTTGCCTGTCACCTTGGCAGCTTCTTCCACCTTGCGAACATGAGCTTCCACCAAGGCTGTGGGCACCTCTTCTTTCATCTTGGAGAACTCCTCTATGGAAGAGAGCCTCAGAGTCAAGAGAAAGGCTTTCTTCAGAGCAAAGCCGACAAAATGGTGCATGCAACAAGGATACATTATGAGGATATCAAATGGGCACAAGGGTGTAGATGCTGGGGTGAGAAAAAACTGCTACTGTGCTTCTCCTCCTCCTGAGGGAGCAACTAAGATAGCTAAGAGTTGGCTAACATAGCCAAGAGCCACTTTGACCCATACTAGGAAAAAAGCAAGGTATAAATAATGATGATGGTGATGGTGATGATGATGATAGTAGTAGTAGTAATAGTTGTAGTTACAGGTAAGGGATGTCAGAAGGCAGAAGCCCACTGGCAACACAAGAGCAAAAGAACTGGATATGACAGAATATAGCAGATATGACAACTCATTTAAGTGCCCACAATTCCATCCTGGAGCCAAGATAACAACAGACATACACCCCAGATACGAGCATTTTCTAGGCTTTTGGACATTACACATATGCTGTTTCAAATGCTAGGTTTTGAACACATGCCTATAAATGATATACTAAAAACATTAAAATATACTGTTCATAAACAAATTTTAAATATGAATACGTGCTGTAGTGTGCTTCTTACGGACACAAATATCCATGAAGCAATAAGCCCCACAGCATATACTGCGCTGGGGTTTTTTTTGTTTTGTTTTTAAAACAGAGTAGAAAGTATCCTCTTCTGGTAAGATGAGACCATTAAGGAACAGCAGAAGGGCTTCCCCAAAGTCAACAAAAGAGAGACATCAACCCAAATTGGGGGGCAGGATGGTGAGTTTCTCAAGAATAAAAGAAGGTGTTTGGGAATTTAAGTCTTAATTTTGTTTGTAAAACATTGTCATACATAAACAGCACAAAATCTCCTTACTGGTTCCCAGGATGCTGGCCCAGAAAGTGGCATCCTGAGATCCTCAGTTTCCGCTTAAAAACCTCCAAGGGTCTAGTTCTTATGGCTGTAGAGAAAAGCTTGATAACATATGGATAATACACTATGACATTTCATTTTATGAACTTCTAGGTTTCTGTCAGGCAGTGAGATAATGCCTCATACCTTGGATTTTTCTATGACTGTTGGTTGTTGCCTTATAATCCTACCCATTCCCAGTCTCAGTAACCATTCCTCCCATATGTCTCACCTTGCCCACTCCATCTAAAAGTCTACAAAATTCATAATCTTGAAGCAGAATGAACTTCTTAACTGACAGTGTATTCTGCTTGGAGAATCTGCGCTTGCTAGGAATTCCAGGACAAGTTCAGCCTGCTCACGGAGTCCCTGCTAATTACCTAGGGCTGACTTGGCTGCTGCAGATGCCACACGAGGGTCCACCACAGAAGCGAGGAAGGCCACAGTGCTCATGACAGGGTTGCCCGATTGGCTGAAAGGAATGGGTTGGTAAGCTAGGGGTCCAAGGGAGGCTTCAGAGTCCTCTAGGTAAGGGTCCTCAATGGGAAGACGGAGGAAATGCAGAATACACTCATCCTGCGTGCGGCTGCCAACGTGCTCAGAAACCTTGTTCCAATCATCCTTGTACATCTCCAAGGCCTAAAAAACAGTTCAGAGAAATTATGACAAGGGGAACGCTAACGCTATTTAGAGATTTAACATGAAGCTGAGATTCCTCTTTTGAGCTGTCACAAACTGGCATTTTATATCCCAATTGAGGTTTGCTTTCAAATATAACCTCAGAAGAAAATAACAACAACATATTTAATGTCCCAGTTCACAGGATGTGTAGATGGAAATGTATGATGCCTCCCTATTCATGAAGATTCTTCAGTTTAACTCTGTACCATTCTTTGGCATTTGTGTGAAATGAGTCCCATTTTAAATAACTACCACTGCCTCTCCTCTCTAGTCTGGTTATAAACTGCACAACTGAGCGATGCACATGCATTTCTCATGTGAGGGAAGATAAGAAGGCAGGTTAAATAGAAAAAAAAGGAAAGAGATCTCTGAAATTCTTCAGAGTGACTAAAAGGAATATTAATTAGAAGCTATAATAGTAAGACTGAGCAAAGGATGGAAAAAGTTAGCTAGAACCATTTTTCATTGAATAATCTAGGCATACAACAGATACAACAAAACGGCATTTAGCCCTCAACTATGATTTGATCATAAACCCTGTTAAGATTCTAAACACACTTATTTAATTTATACCCTTCCTTTTTCCCAATAAGGGACCTACGACTGCTTATGAAACAGTCACAACAAGACAGAACTAAAAAAATGGCAACAAAAAAGTTTTTAAAAAAATTAGTATCATTTGAAAGACATAACACAGCTGACTGGTGCATCTCACTCCATACGGCCTCCACTGAATAGCAATGACTCATCCCCCCTAGAGATTGATCCTAGGATCCTTTTCCATGCAAAACTGAATTAGGTATCTTCCTCGGTCCTTAGCAGTGGGTTGCAGTTCAGGTGTTCAAATATAATTTATCCTTAAACTGTTGTCTAATTTGCATAATCACAGGCAATACTTTATCTGTATAGATTCTCAACACTAAAACTGAAAGGAAAGGAAAGTGATCCTAGCTAGCTTTTATCACAGTTTTACCTCTTCCAGTAATGAAAGACCTTCTCATCAGAGCCCATTTTAATATCCTCAAAATTATCTGAAAGTGACTATCTAACTTCTCATTATCTAATTTATACATACTGTTTGGAATTTTTGATGAAAAACAGTAGACAAATATTCTAAATATATCAATAAGCAAAAATCATGGGGAAAAACAGCACACCATTCTTGGCTCAAACATGATCACTGAGACGCACATGAGCATTGACGCAGGTGGGATGGTTTCAGGCAATAAAAACCCACCAACACATTTATGGATTTTTTTCTTATTAAATACTGTACATCATTTCAACATAGCAATAAAACACATCCATTTCAAGTTTACTTTAGCTGGTGAAAACAGAAATGAATTAAGAATTTAGCAATAGAAACATTAGAAACATTAGGCAAGGGAGAGAGAGACAGAATCCCTACAGAAAATATACAACTGGGTTGTGAGGGACCAGCTCACTATTCATAGTTAACCAAAAGCTTCTCTGTCCACTCACCTCCAGAAGCAATAACGTTTCCTGCTCCGTCCACTCACGGGTAGCACTGGCAGCAGCTTTGCTCTATAGGGAGAGAATGTGCATTAGAAATGATATGTCTCTGGATGAGCATTATGAGAAAATCCTCTCTAACCCTCTTTTTACCTTGGAAGGAACATTTTTCTTAGTGTACATGTCAGTACGAAGTCCAAAGTTTTGCATGTCTGGTGGCTTCTCCTTACTCTTATCAGGGAAGTTCAGCATCTGCTGGGAAGCTGTGGTTTGCTAGGAAGGAAGAATAAAGAACTTCATGCAATGTAAAGAAAGTCTTACACATAAGATGTGTGAAGAGTTACTTGAAAGCTCATTATCATCCACATCTATCCATGCCTCTTATTTGATGGCAATTTATCATACAGAGTATGCTTTGGTATGAAGCAACCTTACACTTTTACTCTGCCAATACAGACATATGATACTCCGCCCTGACCAAATATGAACAGGTTGCTTACCTGTAACTGTGGTTCTTCGAGTGGTCATCTGTGCCCTCATACATTAGGAGCTTTCGCGCCTGCACAGTAGCGTTCGGAAGATTCCAGAGCTCGTTAGCTTGGCGGGAACCCCTCCCCCACGTCGGTACTGCGCATGTTCCTCCCGCCGAGCAACGGTCTCTCCTCAGTTCTGGTCCGCCAAAGAAGATGGGACCTGAAAAAGAGGGGAAGGCAGGGCGGGGATGTATGAGGGCACAGATGACCACTCGAAGAACCACAGTTACAGGTAAGCAACCTGTTCTTCTTCTCGTGGTCTCTGTGCCTCACACACTAGGAGACTGTGTAGCTTACCAGTAGGATGGTGGGTCAGGTCCCAGACCCTAGAGAACAGAAGACAGCACAGCATGTTTGAAACGAGCATCTCTCCTGGAACAGCAGTCAAGCCTGTAGTGGCGGACGAAGGTCGATGGCTGAGACCAGGTCGCCACACGGCACAGCTCCGACAGGTCAACGCCTCGCAGGAGGGCAGCAGATGTAGCCACGGCCCTGGTGGAGTGGGCCCAAAGAGGGTCTGGTGGAGGCTTCTTGGCAAGCTCATACGCCAGGTGTATAGTCTGTACCACCCACTTGGAGAAGCGCTGGGTGGATACCTTGTGGCCCCTCCGGAGCCTGCCGTAGCAGACAAAAAGATGTGGTGTCTGCCTGTAGGCCGCAGGCCTGTCCTTATAAAAGGCCAAAGCCCGACGGACATCCAGGGAGTGGAGAGATCACTCCAGAGATGTAGTCGAGTCAGGATAGAAGGCTGGCAGGATGATATCCTGGCTCAGATGAAAGCTGGACACCACCTTCGGCAGGAAGGAGATGTCAGGCCGGAGGACCACCTTGTCACAATGGAAGACCAGGTATGGTTCATCGCACCATAGTGCCGTCAACTCTCCCGCCCGCCTGGTAGAGGTGACGGCCACTAGGAATGCAGTCTTCATCACGAGCAGCTTGTCGTCCGTTGTCGCCATCGGCTCGAAGGGCAGCCTTGTCAGCTGTGACAGCACCAATGACAGCGACCACGGCGGTAGCGGTGGCGATACCGGCGGGTAGAGGTGCTGTAGGCCCTTCAGGAACTGCTTGACGGTACTGTCCCTGAAGAGCGCAGCCGATGGGGATCGTGGCGGCTGGTATGCCACGATCACGGCGAGGTACACCCTGAGCGACGGAAAGGCCAAGCCCTGTTGCCGAAGGTGAAGGAGGAAGTGGAGCACGGTACGCAGGTTGACAGGTGATACCGGTTCTCAACGTTCCTCGGCGAAGGCCACGAAGCTCTGCCACTTGTAGTGGTAGTTCCTTCGCGTGTACTCTTTCCTGGCCGCAGTCAAGACATTCCCGATGGCTGGGTCGTCTAGGGTGATATCCTCCAGGCATGGAGGGCCAACACCGGCAAGTCCGGGTGCAACACCAGTCTGTCGGAGTGGGACAGCAGGTCCGGTACCGTTGGAAACCTGAGAGTCCTGCCCCGGGTGGCCTCGATCAGGGGTCCGAACCAGTGCTGCCTCAGCCAGTACGGTGCCACGAGGATAGCGTCTGCTCGGTCCGCAATGATCTTCGCTATCACGCGGCCCAGAAGCGGGAACAGAGGGAAGGCGTAGATCATCCCCTCGTCCCACGGGAACTGGAACGCGTCGCCGATGGAGTGGCGATCGTGGCTGGCTCTCGAGCAGAAGCGGCGGCACTTGGCATTCTGGCTGGTCGCGAAGAGGTTGATGGTCGGCTCGCCCCATCGGTCTCGAACCATCCAGAAGGCCTTGTCGGACAGGGACCACTCGTGGTAGGAAGTGGTGTCCCTGCTGAGGGCGTCCGCTGTGGTGTTCTCCTGCCCCGCCAGGTGAACCGCCACCGGGTGTATCTGTAGCGAGACGCACCAGTTCCACAAGTCGAGCGCGATGCCCAGCAGTGTGGTGGAATGAGTCCCTCCTTGTCTGTTCATGTAACAGACCGCCGTCGTGTTGTCGGTGAGGATCAACAACATGCGGCCCTTGACGAGGTGCCGAAACGCTCTCAGCGCCTTGTGAATCGCCAGTAGCTCGAGAGCATTGATGTGGAAGGAGGTCTCGTCGTCCATCCACCGGCCTTGGACTCGGAGATCGCCGGTGTGTGCTCCCCAGCCGAAGAGGGAGGCATCCGTCGTTACCTTGACCGATGGCTTGGGTTCGCGGAACGGCATGCCTGACAGGAGGTTTCTGTACGACTGCCACCACAGGAGCGATCGACGTACCTGCTGGGGCAGGTGGTACCGGCGGCGCTGGTCGTCCCGAAGTGGATCGAAGGCCCTGACGAACCAGTGCTGGAGCGGCCGTGCATGTAACCTGGAGAGGTAGGTTACGGTGGTGGTCGAGGCCATGTAGCCGAGGAGCTGTTGAATCCTCCTCGCTGACATCGTCGCGGCCCCGAAGGCAGCGGATGCTGCCTGACAAAGCGTCTGCACCCTCTCGTCCGGTAGGAAGGCCCTCGCCGATACCACATCTAGGGTCGCCCCAATGAAGTCGAGAACCTGGGTGGGCTCGAGGTGGGACTTCTTGGGGTTGACCCTGAGACCGAGCCAAGTGAGAAGAGACAAAGTCCGATGAATATCTCTGTAGAGTCTCTGTTTGCAGGACGCCACCAATAGCCAATCGTCCAGGTAAAGGTAGGCGGAGACACCCCATGGCAGAATATCCTGGAACTTGATGGCGTATCACTGCAGACTCGTGGGTACTTACTGAAGGTGCCAGGGCAACGGCTGGAGCTGCAGGCTGTGTCGATACCGGTGCAGCCGATGTCGTGGCTGGTACTGGAGTCACCTGCAGGGGCACGACCAAGGGCTCAGGGCGGTGTGCCACCTGCGTAGTAGACGTGCCAGCAACCGCCGACTGGGCCACGGTAGACTGTGGCGCCAGGCGGGTAGCTGTGGCCGTCGGCCGCGGGGGTGGAGAAACCGCCCTGTAGCGGGGTGAGGGCTCCCGGGACCTACGGTGGCTTGGCGATCGACGAAGCGGTGACCGTTCATAGCGGGGGTAGTAGGCCTCCCGCTGTGGCGAGCGAGACCGGCGCCTAGGTGACCAGTACCGCGGATCTGGATGGTACCGGTCCCTGTAGGATGGCGAGTACGAATAATACGAGCCAGCCGGTTCGTGCCACACCTGCTCCTGGGTGTACCGTCCAAGGTAGGCAGGAGAGTAGGCGCTCTCAGCCGAGCGAATCCTTTCCAGGCGCATCTCCCGATAGCGCGGGGATGGAGGCCTGGCCCACTGCTCCGGCGAGCGGGAGTCGGCACGTCGAGAGGCTGGGCACTGTCTGACCGCAGCCTCCTCTCGGCGGTCTGCCGAGGGCGGACGGCGACTTGGCGGGGTAATCTCTGCAGTCAGCTCAGGAGGATGAGGGGGCGAAGCCTGCACGGCCTGCTCCTCATCCGACACCTCAAGAATGTCCTGTTCCTCCAGAGGCTCCTCTTCCTCAGGGAGCTCCATCGATTCAGGGTCCTCAGCGGGCTGGGTGGGTGGTGGAGTTGGGGGTTGCACCACGACGGGAGAGTGCCGCTTCTCCTTCCTCTTCTTCTTCTTTCCCGCCCCTTCGGTGGTGGGGCGCTTCTTCTGGGCTGGGGTGAGCAGCCTGGAGGAGGAGGAGGCCTGTGAGCTTGCAGGGTCCTCACGTGCCCTAGTTGCCGAGATCTTCGGTATCCTCGGCAACTTCGAGATCGGTACCAAGCCCGGTACCGACCCGGATGACGTCGAGGGCATGGCAGCCGCCGCTGCCAAAGAAGAAGAGGAGGTCGGACGTCTCTCGGCTATTGTCTCGGGGATTTGTGCCCACAAAGATTGTTCCCAACAATGGGATTTTAGCTGCGCGGCCCTGTTGCGAAGGGTCTGATGCGTAAACTCCTTGCAAATAGGGCAGGCTTGGACAATATGTCCCTCACTCAGACAGAAGAGGCACTTGGAATGCTGGTCGGAAAGGGCAACCTTCCTTCTACAGGAGGTGCAGTTTTTGAACAACGCCAACATACACAAGTAGAGGGCGAGGCAAGGAGAGTCCAAGGGCGCCAAAAAACAGAGTCCGAGATCCGAAACTATAAACAGTCCAGAAATGGGTCAAAACTGATCAAATCCACAACAAGACAAATCCGAGAGCCGAGAGAATAGTCAAAAAATCCAATCCAAAGTCGAAAAACCGAAAGAATCACAAAGCAAAGCACAAGCCAATGAGAGAACCTTCTGTATGCTGAGGTGGACAAGAAAGAACTGAGGAGAGACCGTTGCTCGGTGGGAGGAGCATGCACAGTACCGACGTGGGGGAGGGGTTCCCGCCAAGCTAATGAGCTCTAGAATCTTCCGAACGCTACCGTGCAGGCGCGAAAGCTCCTAATGTATGAGGCACAGAGACCACAAAGAAGAACCTATCAGTTTCTTGGACAGGTCTATACTTTTTATGACAGCTATCTGTAGACACCTGTCTTTTTTTATCCCTTGATGAATGTTGCTT
Source organism: Iguana delicatissima (assembly GCA_948472985.1). Classification (NCBI taxonomy): domain Eukaryota; kingdom Metazoa; phylum Chordata; class Lepidosauria; order Squamata; family Iguanidae; genus Iguana; species Iguana delicatissima. Next base: position 2,094,531 of record CAOKZL010000701.1, on the reverse strand, counting down.
TGCTTGACAGCCAATAATAAAACTTCACAGAGGTATGGAACTCATGAAGAAATTATATTCACTGACATCTAACAACCCCCTAAAGTGAGAGTTACCACAAGTCTCTTTTTAAACATCCTTAAAAACTTCATCAGATAGACCTAGATCAGGTTTGGGCTACCTGGAGCTTCACAATTGTTCAAAGCAAAGAGTCCAGATGGCTTCATTCTCTTAGTTCCCACAACTACTGACAATCTGTAATTCTGTGCAAAAGCTCTCATACCATCTCTGGTTTCCCCTTCACTGTCTCTGTGACAAGGTCCTCGATCTCCTTGCTCTTCCGTCCAGTTTTAGTGTCACTATCACTCTGGCGACCCTGAAGAATACAAGCAAGATTTTGCTCTTACCCCATTTTCACTTAGATCAATATTTTAAGTTGGGAAGGAAAAAAAAAAAGGCATCATCCAAAGAGGAAGGGAGAATCTGGAGAAAAGGTGGTTCAAACATATGTTCATGTGGCTCACTCTGTCTCGCTTCAGAAGTTCCCCTTGTTCTCTGTTTATTGGCGTTCAGAAGCCAGGTCAAAGCAGCCATTTTCTGGAAGGTTTTCAGATTGTTCCAACCACTGTTTTTTTTCCCCTGTGTCTGCTTCTTTAAGTAATATGGGTACTAGATTACTTTTTATCAAGCCTTTAACATATTGCTGTGCTTACGTATGGTCTTACATTACTTTTAATGCACAGTTTTACAAGGAATTCCCTGGAGACATTTAGTAAGGTTTTTAGCAAAACCTTAACTAAATAAATGACATTAAAGAAAAATGTTAATTTAACATTTCTTCTCAGATTTAAAAAAAATTCTCCTCAACCTGGGGTGTTTTGGGCTGCAGTGGTACCAATCCTGAAGGTGTATCAGCCAGAACATGGAAATGAGATGTTGGTGGTGGTCCCATTGGCGTTGGTCGGCTTTCTGCGTCCACTTGGTAGTTAATAAGTCCCCACTGTTCCAAGAAGGCATGGACTCTGCAAGAGAAGATCAGAGTTGGAACCTGAGCTCAGAATCATGTCCAGCCATGTGATAAATTCTGTACTTGATTCTTAACAGAGAAAATACAGCCCCAGAGATTATGCGCCACAGCCACACGAGGAATACCCACTTCTGTCAAGCTAGAGGACTCCACTATTTTTGTTTCTTCGCCAACAGGACTAACAAATCAGGTCAAGCATATCACCTCCTATAGATTTGGTTTTGCTTTTAAATACAATGACAACAGTAACAACAAAATGAAACAGGAAGGGGGGAATCCAGTTGCTTTAAATGATTTTTTTAAAGAGACTACAACAGACAGCCTCTGTCCCAATCAGGTTTCTTTTGGCTTCCTCAGCTATTCTGTTGCTCAGCGTACCTCATGATGGCACAGACATCCCCAGCCAGGTTCCGACGGCAGGCAGTTGAGGTTAGGTACTCCTGTGGATTGAGCCGGTACGTGTCAATCATAAAATTACGATATGCCAGGTAGCTGAAGAGTAGCAGGAAGAAAAAGGAAAGAGTGAGAACTGCTACCAGTTCAACTCATTCACACTGCAAAATCTTCCCATGAGATCAACCATACCCTTTCTCTATTTACGACAACCACAACAGCAATGTTCAGAATCTCTGCACCTAATCAGATAGAATAAAGAGTAAGGAAATAACTCCTCCAATCCTCTTACATTTCTGGGGTCTTTGACTTATTCTTGCCATTGAAAAACTCTGGGAGGGCTCTGCGCTCAATGGCATGGACACTGTTGAAAAATCAAAAAGAAGTATTAGAACAGACCAGAAGGATGAAGGAACTGAGAGGAAAACCTCTCCCACTCCCTACTCCAGCACCTGTTATAGTCAAACCAGGCTGCATAGCTTGGGATGATAATGTGATGAGTCTGCTCGGTCACATTGTCTTCATGCAAGTCAGGGTTTTTGGTCTGCTCTCCTTTGTTCCCAGCGTTGTTCTCCTCTTCATCCTAAAACCAGAAGTCTCTTAAACAGGCAATGCTGACATGCATGATTTTTCCCCCAGTCATTGTTCCTAAGCTTTATTTTAAAAGGAGACTATGATGGAATTGTTCATCCACACAAGTACAGAAAGCTTACGTCCTTGCTATGAAGAACTAACAGGCCAGTCTGAACACAATGGTTGGTACAAAGTGAGGAGGGAAGAATCAAAGGAGAGCTGCTACTTGAGACAGCATCAAAGTTTAAGCAAAATTATGCAAGGAGGTGTTCCTCAGTATGTTCTCATAATGGAATCCTGTCCAATTCTGCTGAAGCCAAACTAGGCTAGATGGAAAGACCAACAATAGCATTGGCACACTTAGGTGGAAAACAGCAACAACTTAAAAAGGTTCAAAGCTCTGTAAAGGATAAAAGATACTTTGATCTACCAGCTAAGGGACTTTAGGATATGTCTGGAAACCTTGCTGCATCAGCAGACCAACTAAAATTAGGCAAAAGCATGGGCAACACAGGAGAGAAGCCCCTTCTTGCCATATTCTGTACCCCTTCAATACATGCCAATGGTTCCCATCTATGCTTCTATAACTTCATCTCAACCTCACAAGTGGCACAAGAAATTTTCCTTTTCACTGATTTCAGTTGCTGACCACCACTTTATGCATATCACCATAACAGAACGTAGGATATGACATAATTCAGCAGTCTATCACAGCACACAGTCCCCAATATATAAACCCCATAAAGTGAGTCCAAAATTAAGGTGACTGGATGCACAGCATGGGGCTTTATTGTTCTGGCTCCATGCTGGGCACATTTAGGAGCTCATAAGTGACAAAAGTCTTTACCTGGGGACTCGAATGGCAAAGTTGTTGCTGTCTGTACCACATGTACTGACAGAGCAGTTGTAGTTCATCATTATCTCTCCTTCTGTAATGTGGTACGGGTGGGTGGGGCATGTTTTCCTTTTTATGAGTTCAGTGGTTCCTTCATGTGTGGACAGCACATGGATGTAATTACTAGCAAAATCCCTCACTGACTGATGCTGGCTGCATTTCTAGGAACACTGTTGGCATGCATCATTTTTATACCTACTTGTGTTTCCTGATTATGAGTTCTGCCCTGGTCCCTTGACTTTGCACACACAGGCTACAGTGGCCATTCTGCCAGTGCAACACTGGCGTATCTGCCATGTGGAGTTCTGAACTTAAGAGAACAACAAGAGGCAACAAAGAGACTCCAAGAGGCCTACTCAACTCACCTTTCCTGCAGTCTCCATGCTCTCGTCCTCTGGCTCATCTGGAAAAAAAAGGCATAGGTAAACTATGTCAGGAAAAGAAAGGATGAGTTCTTTACCTGTAATCATAGCTCTTCAAGTAATCATCTGTAGATTCACACAAATAAGGTTTACTGCACCTGTACAGTGCATCATTTAGAACCTTCTAGAGCTATTATGTGTTTTGGTGGTAGCCCCTCCTCTCTTGGTCCACATGACCAGACTGATTTTTGCTCAAACCATCAACTCTCTGGACACTGAAACAGTAGCCAAAGAGCTAGTGAGAGAACATAACACACAGAGGGGAGGAAGGATGGATGTCATATGAGTTCACAGATGACCACTTGAAGAACTATGGTTACAGATAATCAGCCTGTCCTTCTTTGTGGTCTCTGTGAGTCACACAAATGGCAGACTACTAAGCTATTCACCACAAGAGGTGGGAATGCCAGGAGCCATAAGAAAACAGCATGGTTCTCCCAAAGCCAGCATCAGCCCTGAACACAGCATCCAACCTATAGTAAGTAATGAAGATCAGAGACTGAGACCATGAAGTCACCCTGCAAATATCCTCCAGAAACACACCTTTCAAGAACGCCAATGAAGTAGCTGTAGCTCTAGTAGAGTGGCCACATACACAAACAGATGGGTCTTTCTTTGCTAGTTGTTCACAGGACAGATGAATGTTTGAAGAGGTCTACTTAGGCACTGAGATGAGACAGGTAGACCTGTCTCAAGAAGTAACACACGAAGAGCCTGTGGAACTGGTGAAAGTCAGCAATCCTACTGGTGTAGAAGGCCAGAGCTTGCTTGCCAGAGCATGTGAAGATAATGAAGAGCATGGTCAAAATCAGATGTAGGATTCTGCATAAGTGCAGGTGAGACAATGTCCTAGTTCAGATGAAAGGCCAGGATCACATTCAGGAGAAAGAAAATGTTTGGTCTAAGGACCACTTTCTCCTTGTGGAACTTCAGGGTCCACACAAAGGATATACAGCTTTCTTGCTCATCTGACAGATGTTATCACCACTAAGAAAGCCATTTTCCCAGGTAAGCAGACGAATGTCAAAGATCACCACTGGCTCAAACAGTTTCTTAGAGAAGCGTTAAAGGACCAGCTCCAGGCTCCACTGAGGTGTAAGCCTTACAGCAGCCCTTCAGAAACCATTTGACCAATGGGTTTTGGAAATAGAATGATCTGAAAAGTAGAAGAAATTGCATCAAGTAATGATTGATGGACAAGAGAATCAGAGAGAGAGACAGAGAGAGAAGGACAGAGAGCACGAGTGCATGCTCTGTCAGACAGTGACAGAAGAAAATCCCACACATGAGGAATTTGTGCTTGGTCCAGAGAGATTCCTCTACGTAACAAAAAGGACAAGGACTTCTTCCGTTTATATGTATAGCACTGTTGGGGAGCAGGCCTACGCACAGGAGCGATGATGAGTCGAACTGTTTCACAAAAAGTCTCAAGAAATAGACACTCTCAGGCTGATGGCTTGGAGGTTATTTCTGGATATCTCACTTGCCCATCGTGCAGCATCAGAAGATTCAGTCTCTCAAGCAACCTGAGACAGAAGCTCTGAATGAGATGGAGAGAGGAGGAAACAAATGTTGTCTAGACTACCACGGAGTGATCAGGATGCACCTCACCTTGTCTCTCCAAATCTTGGCAATCACCCTGGTGACGAGGGGCAAAAGAGGAAAAGCATACACAATGGGGCCTCTCCATTGAAACAGGAAGGCATTGCCAAGAAGCCCTTTCCCTGATTTGCCCTGGAACAATAGGTCTGGCACTGCCTGTTCTGTGCTGAGGCAAAGAGATCCACTTCTGAGTGGCCGGTCTCCTGGAGAGAGCCTGAGTATGCTGAGATGGAGGTTCCACTCACAGCAAGAGGCTGGTGTCCTCCTCTTCTGGGAGATGGATCACAGAGATGGAGATGTCTCCATTGATGCATCAGCCCCAATACAGAGCATGAGATGGAGCAAGGTGCTCAGCTTCGTTCCTCCCTCCTTGTTCAGGAAGTACACCACTACGGTGTTGTCAGCGACTACCTGACCAATGTTGCCATGCAGGAGAACCTCAAACGTCTGGAAGGCTTTGTCCACACACATCATCTTGAGAATGTTGATGTGAAGATTGCTTTCTGTCTTTGTCCAACACCTTGATTGAGAAGCCCTCCACAGGAGCTCCCCAACCATCCAGGGAAGCATCCGTGGTCACCGATGTTGTGGGCTGACAAGGAAGGAAAGACATGCCAGCCTGCATGGGACTGAGCCACCACAGCAGGGATCAACGAACTGCCCTCAGTATGGTGAATTGCAGATGCGGAAGAGTTGAAGAGCAGGTTAGATCAGGACAAAATCAGGCCTGCAGAGGACACATTCAAAGCCTCACGTGAGGTGTCACTGATGTCATGGAGGCCATGAATCCAAGCAGCATTTCAATGTCTTTGGTGCACAATCTGCAAGTGCAACAGCACCAGAAAACAGCCTTTGTAAGAGGCTTGAATCTCTCATCCAGTAGGTAAGCAGCCATGATGCAGGAATCCAGGATGGCGCTGATGAATCTGACAGCCTGAGATGGCTCTAGATGACACCTTGCGGTTCACAAACAAACCCAAAGCATCAAGGAAGCAGAGAGTGAGTCGACGCTGGTGAGAAAGTGAGATCTAGAATGGGCAACAAGGAGTATGTCATTGATGTAAAGGAAACTGTGACAGTTTGTTACCTCAGGGAGGCAGCCACCACCACCATGCATTTTGTAAAAATGTGAGGTGCAGTGGGAAGTCTAAACAGAAGGACACGGAACTGACAGACTCTTATTTCTACGGCAAAATAGAGAAAATGCGGGTGTGATGGTTGGATTTCTATACGAAAGCATGTGTCCTTCTAATTCAATGTTGCAAATCAATCTCCTCCTTACAGCAGAGGCAGGATAGTATCAAGAGCGACCATCCAGAAATGCCTAGGCTGGATATAAAAGCTGACACCCCCTCAGATCCTCAATGAGATGAAGACTTCCATCCTTTTTTGGATATGATGATGTAGCAGGAGAAGAACCCCCATGGGACAGATGCAGTGGGAGCAGCTTCGACAACACCTTTGAGGAGAAGAGTGTTGACTTCCTCAAGGAGTGCGCTAGAGGGGGAAATAATGTAGATATGCCCAAACTCTATGGCATATGCCCTCTGCATGCTATCCAGAACTCAACTGTCCAACGTTCTAGAAGCCCATACATGGTGGTAATCTCATAGTTCGTTGCCAAAAAGAGGAGCAGTAGTGACAAGAGGGACGATACGGTAGTCATAGACTCTGCTTGCCTTAGTCACCAGACTTCTTTTGATACAACCGCAGGTTGTATTTGGCAAAAGTTAATGACTTTTATGAAGATAACAGTGAGAGAGCTAAAGATTGGAAGGTCTGGAAGTTGTAACGCTGAACAATCATTTAGGGCCTGAGGACCGTCTAGACCATCCCTAACAAGACCATGATGACAACTGGGCGGTAGCTTGCACTTTATGCATGTGATCCAGTTTGTCATCCATCTCCATGCTAAAGTGGCCATCCTTATCAAACGGAAAGTCTTCTATAGTTGTTCGCACATGATGTAACAATCCAGATGAATGCAACCATGCATGTTTTCATAATGTGATAGGTCCTGCCAACATCTTCCCACTGCAGTCAGCCACATACTATGCAGTATTTAGCTGCTGAGCAGCTAGACTATGGGTCCTTGTCTGCAACACCCCTGCCAACTGCCTGTCACTCTCACACAACCTTGCCAAAATAAGAGTCATCTTCTCCCAGAGGTTCTGTTGATATATGGTGATTCTGAAGGAGGGGGTGGCACTAGAGTAAAATTTTTAGCTAACAAGTCCAGCTTTTTATCTCTTTATCAGAGGAAGTGGTAAGTTTCTTTAGTGCAAAATTGGAATGGGCTGCTTCAACAATGATGAAAGTTTGATTTAGGGTGATGAAGCAGCCAATCCAAATCAGGCTGTACTACTTGATATAGGTTATTCACAAGCTGCTTGAAAAGTGGAATGAATAGCCCAAGACCTATGTGCTACCCTCAAGAGGGATGGTACCAGCAATATTGATGCTAACATTAGCACTACTGACTGAATCCGATGGTAGACTGGCTCCACAGTCTCAGTCTCAGCTTGTTGAAGCTCTAGTTCTAGTACCTGTGCAAAAGCACATATGTTATCTATCAGTAAAACTCACACATGCTCTCCCAGGACTGCAGTAGGAGAACACAGTGGTGGCGTGCCCAAAGAAGTGGATGAAGAGTTCAGATTGGAATTTTCCAACGATGAAGCCCAGATGAGATATCTATTAGTAAGAGACAGAGAAGAAGAAGCACACGGAAGAGACCTCAAAACAAGTAACTGAACCAGCTGAGGAGGCACCAGCAGTGGTGTCTGGTGGGCAGTAGGTTCAGACGGTTGAACCAAATGTGAATTCTGAGCAGGGGACTCTGCACATGCTGAAGGAGACTTTACACTCCAATGCTCTTAATATGGAGATTGTGGTCCACTTGGTACCAAAGGTGAAAGCCCTGAACCAAGGAACGAATGTTAATATTGACTACATGGGTGCCGTTGTGGCCAATGTTAGTGATGAACTGAGTCATGCAAGTCACGCCAGTGGTGAAATGGGTCCCACTGGGTTAAAGTGATCTTGCATTATGGGAATGGTGCCAGTCCTGGCCACACTTCTTGTAATCAAATTTGGAAGACAGGGAGCAACCGTACCAACAGTATGGAGAATGTCCACAATGAGATGGATACCATTTGTAACCCCTATGGTCACAACTCCCCAAATCACATCCATCCTATTGACAGTCAGAATAGTGACAATACTGACAGATCTAGGCCAACAACTTTCAGACTGAGATGAATCTGTTCTCTGAGACATCTCAGAGGACGAAAAAGAGATCGAGCACTGACACTGAACAGACTGATGTGGTAGAGAAGGCAGAGGTAAAGAATTCTTCCCTGAGGGAGCTGATGGTGTGGAAGAATGGACAGCAGGATCCAAGCATGGCAGCCCAGGAGACCTTTGTGGAGCCTCGGGAGACAATTAATGATCTCTCCTGCACCAATCTGCATCACTTGAGAAGAGTCCTCCACAGAAGGCTGTGCACATTCCTCTTGAACAGGGGATGAGTTGTGAGAATCCACTGAACCAATTCTAAATGAGGAGGCTGAGCACAGAAGTCAAATGAATGTGGTGGTGAAGAAGGCAACACAGGTTACAAAGCATCCTTCACTTTCTTTTTCTTTTCTGTCACCTCTTCTCAGACCAGTAATTAGAGGTGGAATATTCCAACTTGACCAAATGTCCTGGTGTTGAAGGGACACAGGACTGAGCCTCTGTATTGACACTGACGACTCAGTATCATGTCACTATTGATGACCCTTTAGTTCTAGCTGCCAAGTCAGAGGCATGCCTTTTGGATCCATGGGTGTGTAACCCCACACTGTGACTTTCTTCTAGGCACTGCGAATTTTTGACCCACAAGAGGTACACCTTTTAAATGAACCGGAAGAGGCCATTACAGGCCACTGAGAGCAAACCGCTGACAAAGAACCACGAAGCCAAGAACATAGCCAAGGAAACAATCTGAGTCAAGCCAAAAACAGGGTCCAAAAACTAACGTCAAATTGGGTTCCAAAGAGAGTAAAGCTAAAACACATTCTATAAGTCAAAGGCCAGAAAAAGGTATGAAAAAAACAATGCAGCTCACCAATATTTCCTTTGATGATGATGATGACGACAATGACGACCATGCAGTGGACAAAAAGGAACCTGGGGTCTGAGCAGGAATCAGGTTGGTCACATGGACCAGGGGTGAAGGAGCTACTGCCAAAACACTTGCATAACATCTCTATAAGGTTCTGATTGATGTACTGCACAGACACAGTAAACCCCCTTTGTGTGAGTCACAGAGAGCACAAAGAAGAATTTCGATATTTTCCATTAGCCTATTAGCACCCATCCTACAGAAAACAGCATGAACAATTTCTCAGCTTTATCTGCTCTCCAGAAAATTAATTTACTACCTAGAATATTCAGTTTATTATCATTATTTATTACAGGTTTTTTCATTACTCTTATCCTCAAGCCTCATAGTCATTATGGAGAGGTTCAGCTTCCTCACAATATACTGTACAAATTTTAGTTTGCATGGAACAGACAGAATTATCAATTTAACATACAGATACACCTATGACTGCCATTAAAACAATACATAAATAGACCTATGCTAGAAACACAAGTGAAAGTTTAATGTGATACTTTCTTGTGTGCATTAATTTGCTATATCTTTACATGTTTTTTAAACGGAGACCATGACTAATAAATGTATAAATTAATAAAAATAAATACAATTGCTAAAATCCAAGCTGCTTATTAAGCTCATACAAGAGATCTCACATCAGCACAATGGATTTTTTCCAGCTTCCTTCCTTAAATTGTTCATGTGCATAAACCTCTCCTGAATCACTCCTGTTTCAAAGACAATTTGCCATATGACAGGGGAGCATTTTGTCAGAAAAACAAGTCTAAGGCCCCCTGGTGTGCCTTAGATGTGTGTGGTTCTTCGAATTTTAGCCAAACAAGCCAATGGTTTCTTGTACAGTCTCTGAAATGTCCATTTACCTGTTCCTATATAACAGCCCTCATGGTGTACTGGTGACATCCAGGCACAACATGCTAATATTACTGGATCTGCCCATACATTTTTTATCCAAAAATATAGCTCACATTTGCCCAGCCTGATTAAGAGAGGCACAATGGTTGCTTCTCAAATACCTGCTTATTGTGCTTTTACTTGCTGAGAAATTGCAACAATCAGTCTGTTCCAAACAAGCATACACATAACCAAAGCAAAAGCAAAAACTTTTACATGTGCATTATCTTCACATGTAATAGTGCATGCCAGTTCTTTTTACATTACTGTAGAGCTTTGCAAGGAGTTATCACATGTGAAATAGCTTTTAATATGACATCTCAATAAAGTAGTCAGAACAATAGCAATAGCAATAGCATTTATTTCTATACCGCCTATCAACTAAGTGTTATCTAAGCGGTTTACAATGTATTTTTAGCTAATTGCCCCCAACAAGCTGGGTACTCATTTTACCGACCTACGAAAGGATGGAAGGCTGAGTCAACCTTGGAGCCTGGCAGGATCGAACTCACAATCTTGTGGTTGCAGTACTGGCATTTAACCACTGTGCCACCAGGGCTCAGTGAAGAACAACCATAACACTCACATGTCCTACAACCTTCAGAGACCACAAAATGATATTTGGTTCCCGCCAACACACAAATGTCACAAAGAAGAAGAAAAAGAAAATGTTCCTCACAGAGCCTGCACTCCTCAACATTAGTACTCAAAGGCCAGCAAAAGGTTGAGAGGCATGTCCTTATTCCCTCTATCACTTCAAAAGAAACGATTACGAAAAGAGAAGATTCTCTTACCCAAATCAGTCATGGTGCCACCCTTCACAGGAGCAGATTCAGAATCTTTCTTGGTGTTCACTATGTACAGATGAAAGAAAAAGGATTTCACTAGGTTGAACTTGCATTGGATTGTAACATCTGCCTTGCCACAAGGTATGATCAAAACATTCACCCAGGAGATTTATATTTCCCAACAGTGCCCCACAAAAAACAGAGATGCACACAGATGGAAAGAGAAAATCTTGTTTCATACACCAAACTATTCCACAGAGCAGTGAGGTAGATCCAAACATGGCTAAAGTCTTGACCTACCAAGCCCAATGCATGGAGTTCAGGGAAGGGAAATGATTGTGTCAAAGATGTACAAATAGTTATGGTCCTGACCTGTTTTTGGTAGTGTGACTTCTTCAACATTGGGGACAGGAGAAGGCTCATCCATATCTTTAGTGAGGTCCTCTTGCTCCTCCTCACGGTAGCCACGCTTAGATTTGGTATAAGGAGTAGAAGGTCTGTAGTGGAAGGGGTAAGAGGAAAGATCCAATAAGTCTTGTTAGAGTTACTTAATACACACAGAAAAAAATTAGATACCTCTATATTTAAATATTACCAACAACTGATTGTGCCTAGCCATATTACTGATGAACATTTTTAACCAAGGTAGCAAAGTCTCTCTTCTGGCTTAAATACTAACTCAAGTGAGGAAGCATCTGGCTGCTTACTCCAAAAGAAATAAAACTGTGTTGAAAACATCAGATAGAAGACGAACTCATGTGCTACTCCACATAGAGACATACACAAAAAGGAATCAGAAGAGCTGGCTAAAGCCACACCTGGAGAGAGTATAGTAAGGGCAGGGTCTCCAAATATGGAAGGTGCTTTTGGTTATTCCAGGTCAACCTCTCAAAGAAAGCTGTGTCTTCAAGAATGTAATAAGAGGGATAGCTGCAGAAAGCTGTCCTGGGTATTATAAACTCTGGTCTTTCTTAAAGGAGGAACCACTTTAAGGAATACAGAAGAAAGGATCTTAGGCTGAAGCTGGTTCATGTCAAGGTGGCACAGGAAAGCCAGTCCTCACCCTTTCTTGGCATTCTTCTTTTTAGCTTCTGGAGTTGGTGAAGGGGAGGGAGAACGCTTCCTCTTCTTATAGTTTCCCCCTTTCTTGTCCCGCCGATCTGAGTCAGGGCTGTTAACCTAAAGAAATGAAAACAGTCACCCATACTAGCAAGCAATGATTGTCAGCATATACCGACAGAGCCAAGAGCTGAAGTTTCTCAGTTCCTCATATTCTATCATGAGCTGTTTTATAACTGGAAGGCCTGTTTCCAAAATCTCAGTAGTCAGAGAAATAGACCACAGTCATCAGTCTCAAAGTATGCACCTACTGCTGGACTGTACCACCCAAGATCATCTGAATGCTTAATTGTGTGCTAAGACTCCCTGTGCACTCAAAACTAGAATTCCACGCACAAGATACAGTGTAGCCATCTTACTCACAGGTTTTCTATGTGCTGGGAATTTCTTGTCTTTAGTTGTAGTAGCACAGTACAATATCATATCTAAAGTCTGATACAGTACAGTTCATCAAAAGACATCTCATGAGGTCTTTAAGCATGCACAGCTGCTATGCCTATTAGAACATCTGTTTTGCATAAAACTCTTGGGATAGCCTATATACACTCAGGTTCTAATAAGAAGGAAACTAAGGCAAAGTATAAAGCTGTTCCTGGTTAAAATCATAAATATTAACAGAACTAGGTTATAAGATTATCTGATTATGAATACAGAACTTCAGATCCTAACCCACATACCCCATCTCTCTATCCTCATATCCTACAGATGGTGCAAGACGATTAGTCTTGTGGAGTCTTGTGCTTTTAATGGAATCCCTATATCTCCACAGATATCTTTTAAATTTACAAAGCAAGACTACATAACCTCATAGCCATGAAGGCAGAAATGATCAGGATTATGTAGTCCTGAATATGTTTTATTTTTCTAAATAATATATAAAATATCTTTTTTACAAATACAAGAAGAACCTTACTGGATCTGATAAAAGTTCAGTTGGTCTAGCATTCAAGGTAAGAATTTCAGCAGCCATCAAGTACTTGAATTGAGATGAATGTAGGAGCTAGATGGTTTCCTGTAAATTGACCATTCGTTCAACAGTGGATCACAATTTCTGTTCTGCACAACCCCCTGATGTATAAGCTACTCACATTCCAGAAGGGTAACAACAACCTGTTAGGACTCTTTTCCCTTCCTTCTTAAACCAGTTAGACCCAGAACTTTCTCTGAAAGCAGCATACCTCATCAGTGAGGGTCTTAGCAGAGATTTTCTTCCTTCGTGAAACAGGGCTCTTCTCATCATTGACTTCATAGTCTTCCTCATTCATCCACTCATTGAAAGTATCTGTGTCCAGAATCCACTTAGCATGAACCTGTATACCAGAAAAAAAGAATGACCTGGCACCTTTAACTAAGAAAGGAAAGGAGCTACTTCCCAGAGATAAACAGAAATCACAAGGAAGAGAATCAAAGGTCACCTGAAGCTCACAGAACATAACCTATTCATTTAGAAGTTTCACTATACGCTTCTATGATAGTTGTGATTTGCCAGCTCTGTTTACTGACAGATAAATCTAACTCAAAACTACCAAGCTTTGATAAGAGGGGCACAGTGGTTGCTTCTCAAGTGTCCACTGCCTGGACTTTCACTTGGAGGGAAACTGCAATAAGCTCCATCTATATGTAAGCACCAAATGAAAGTAATCCTTTACCTTCCGGGGTTTCTCTGGGGTGGGGGCATCCTCCACAGGGGCTTCAATTTCACTTGCTGGGATCCAGGTATCATAGCTATGAAGCAAAGCAGGCAGACATCAGTTCCAGTACTGTAACCTATTTCAAGATACGGGCACAGCAAGCAACTCAAAAACTCACTTATACCCCACCATGAGATAAGGGAAAGAATAAGACTCAATCAGATCCAGATTATAAAGATATAAGAATTAGCTAGGAGAATGCTTTAGCAGGTGAGGAAATGAACTGAAAGAATAAACAAGTTTTAGGAAGAAGTATGTCATTTCTTATACCCAAACTGAAAAGATATGAAGGTCAGATGCTAATGCTACAAACTGCTCACCTGTCAGGGTAGTAGCCCCAGTGCAGAAGGACCTGCTTGTCTCTCTTCATAATAGGCCGAACCCACTCTTCTAGAAGAAAAGGAAGTCACTGAGGGATTAGTCTCCGAGCATCAATTTACACTGAAAATGCTTCCTTTCATACAGTGAGTTACAATGCATCTCTATAAGAAAAACTAAGTAAAATATCCAAGTGGGATAAAACCCATGTTAACCTGCTCATGCACTGCAGCTACCTTTAGAGGTTCTCATCTGGACATTCCAACCATCTGAGAAGGTGTGAGCAGAGACTGAAGATACAGTCCTCTCAGCAGCAGACTCACATGTATGGAACAGGTATGGAACACCCTCCTCATGAAAGCTTAACTGACATCTACATTACAGTCATCCCAGAAAAACACCTCTGCAGTTATGCTCTTAGGTTTTTAACATTTGTTTAACTGCCATTTTTATTCATTTGGGATTTTTAAATTATTGATTTCATTAATATTTAATCATATTTTAATTCAAAAATGGTTGAGAGACAGAATTTAAAATTATAAACAAAAGAAAAGAAACAGAGGAAGGAATAAGCACTTTGGCAGACAGTCACAGTAGACAGGTTGCGAGGTAACCTTCACTCAGTGAACACCCACTTCAAAGCCATAGGAGGACAGAAGACAAAAACTCTATTTTGTTTTGAGCTGCTACTAACAGATCTTTGTTAGTATCAGCAACACAGACTGGTTTTAAAAAAGGGAAGACCTATAAGTTCTAAGGGGGAAAAATCTCTCAGCTTCTGTCCTTACTGTGTCTCAACCTCTTCCCCCATTGGCAATTTCAACAAACCATAAAGGGGACCACAGATCTTTTTCCAAGGAAGTCTTACACAGCATTCTTTTTAAACAGCTTTAGGTCTCCTGGGTATTCTACAAGACTAAAATCACAGACAGATCCTGCCTTCAGGTGGACTAACAAACTAAACGTGGAAGAGAAGAGGAACAGTCTTTCAATTGCTGAGCTAAGAAAAAATATAAATGGAAACCTCTAAGCAGGATCGAAATAAAAGAAAAAAGATGAGTCTCAAGAAGGTTCTTGAAAGTACAGAAGCACCTAACAAATATTAGAATAGAGAGAAGTATAACTCTAACATGCAAAAAGCATCTTATCTGAGTGGAAGATTGCATTCTCAAATAGGTTGTTCCTCCTATTTGCTCCCATATGCAAATGTTTTGAAAACCAGATAGATGTGGTTATCTGTGGATATATATCCTGGTGTTCTCAAGTTGTGTTGCGCAGCTTTCTCCTGGTCCCACTACCATCACAGGCCCATTTGGCAAGGGCATGAGAGAGAGCCTTCCCAGTGGCTGGTCCCAAACTGTGCAGCCCCCTTCTATGGGACGCCTGGTTGGCACTCTTCCTGCAGTCTTTCCACTGATAGGTATAGACTTTTTTCTTCAGGAGGCATTTGGTTCTTCATATGTTGAGGCAGATGGAGATTTTAATGGGGATGTTAATGCTGTTAATGTTTAATGCTGTGTTTCCATTTTATTATGTTTTAAATGTGCTTTTAAAATCACTTTTATCTAGTGTTTTTCAAAATTGAAGTTTGGTTTTTTGGTCTTTTAATTTTTGTACTAATAGAAAGGGGGATATAAATTAAACAAACAAACAAAAAATAATAATAAAATAAACAAATGCCTACTTTCCTAAGTGCAAGGGAGTGCTCCTCCAGTTCTGGTCCTGCCTAACTCCAGGATCTGAAAGACCTCTACCATACTGCTTGTTTCTTCAGGTTCAGTTGAGAATTACCTCTTCTCATTTAGTCATGATGGGTGGGGGAAAAAAACACTCAAAAATACCCACACAGAAAAAAAACCTACACAACAGACAACGGGCACCATGGCTGTGATGTTTCCCATCTGAGAGGAAAGAACAGTCCTTCACTACGTTTAGCATAGTCAGGATATGCTGAATAAAAACTGTAAACGTTGATATAATATTTTACAACTTTAGCTCTGAAAGATGTAAAAATTCTATCTTTCCTTCACCACCATGACTCACTCTCTCCCCCATTTTTAACAACTTTTTTTCTTCCTTAGACTTCCTTAGAATGGTACTAGCAAAACAAGTCACAGAAAAAGCTAACAGCAATCCATTCTTTCAACTGTTAGAAGTATACCTATGTAAGACAAGGTGGCATAATCTAGCAGACAACAGCCAATGACTATGCAAGGTTAAGATTAAAATGAAAATTTCACACTTTCTCTGGCCAAAAAACACAAGTGAAGCCTCACCTTCTTCCAGGCTCCCAGGAACAGGGAAAACAATATGGGAAGCATTATTCTTATCTTCAGTTACTGTTCCCTGAAAAGAGATCAAAAGGGCTCACAAAAACCAGACTTCTAGGAGAGTACGCAGATAGCTGAAAGCATGAAAGATACATGAGAAAAGTTTGAACTAAACCCTGCTAGCAAGAGGCTGAAGGTGCTTACAATAAATTAAATACTTCTTAAATTCTGGTATTAAATTCCTACTATTATATTAAAAAGACTCAAGCGTCGCAGTCTGTAAGCAGTGTAACTTAATTCCTCCCTTTCCTTGGTCAATCCTGTACTGTTTCTAAACCATGCATTTTCCTTTGCTGTTTAAGCCAGGGTCACCCTCTTAGAATTGCTATACATGTTAAAGTCTGTTACTCCCTCCAACAAAACCCACCTTTCCTATAAATTCTTTGGCTTAGCCCCTCAGTTTTCTTCCCCAACCAAAAAACAAACAAACAAACCAACAACCTATGCACGTGTAACAGTAACTACTTACATGGTCAACATTCTTTTCAAAGTGACAGAGAATAAAGATGTGCTGGCACAATTACACTTCAGGACACTGGCTGCTCTTCTCCCCAGCTGTGTAACTGAAGCCAAAGAGTACTGGGGCATCTCTGCAGCCAACCAATGTGAGCAGGGAACAGAGCTGTACCCTGGCACTATCCAATTACTGCTATGCGACCGAAAAAAAGAGGATAAAACTGTGCCCACCTGGACCTGCTGTAAGTTTGGGAGAGCGAGTTCACTCCTCTTCTTCCAGATGCAACATGACAGCCACAACTGACTTGCCTGACCACTGACTTGCTCTGAAGGTGCCCTGCTGTTGTTGTGCAGCTGGGGAAAGTATGTGAAGTACTGGACGTTCCCAGCACAATGCCTGAATAAGCACTTATGCAGGCAAAACCCTTGGTTACAGCAGTGTAAGCCACCTCCAGCCACAGTTCTTGTCTCCCAAAACCAGCATTTAGACTGTGAGATGATCTGGGTTGTCTGTCTGTTTTTTTATTCTATATCCACTGTAAATGTTCGTGTATAGCAAACATGTTGTATTACTGAACAGTAATTACCCATGCTTAAATACTGGTTCCTTACTGCTCAACAGCCTTTCCCCCACATTTAACTTTCAGTACTTATCTGTGGTTTGGTGTCTTCTCTTCATCTGACCAGCCATTAACATATTAAGGAATCAAGCTCGCATTTTTATTCTTCTTTTTAACAAATACAGTAAGATTGCCATTCTGTTGACATTTATCTGGGAATAAAGCTTACTGAATGCAGCAAGCCATTCTTCTGTTTCAGGATGTAGAAATATACTTCTTTGGACTACAATTCCTAGAAACTCTCAGCCAACATGAACAGCAAGTGATTCTGGAAGCTGTGGTCCCAAAAAAATATTTTTCAGGCTATGTTCTGAGTAAACACAGGACTGGGCTGCAAATTTTAAAAGGGCTTTATGTATATAAACATTTGTAACTAAGAGAACATCTTGCTCTGATGCTAGTCTTAGAGATCTTCAGTACACTGTTATGAAGCTGCCTCCCTATGCAACTCTTACTGTAATTTCACAGAAACTTAGGCGAAAGTTTTAAAATGATTTCACCTATGCACACTTCACTATTGTGCAGTCTCACTCACCTGGTGTCGTTTGATGATGTCTTTCAGCTTTGCCTGCAATTTAGGGTCAATATCTTGATGCAAATAGATGTTAGGCCTGGAGAGACAATTGTTCTGGAAAAGGAACAAATAAGGCAAATAAACACAAGGAATTAATTCCAAACACGTGGTAAAGAAAGAAAAGCAAGTCAGCTTACCTGCACCAGAGATTTTTCAATGGTCATGAACATCTCCACATTGCGGTCCATCCGAGATGGATTCTGGAAATCGAAACGCCTCCTTATTGAAAGAAAAAAGCAATCTTCATAAAGGTCACAATCCACACCTCATAGATAATCTACTTTACAAGGAGACAAACAGGGAACAATTAGCACAGGACTTCATATCAGAAACTGAAAGAGCTAGTACAACCACTGAGAAGTACTTAGTACTAGGCACCCCAACTGGAAGACCCACTTATATAAGGCTGTACTCTACACTCACGATACTGTCTCCAGGCTTATTGCTTTATACATTTAACACAGCAAAAATCAGTATTAGTTGTGCAATGACACTGTTTCAGCACCATTTTCACTGATTTACAAACAGAACACAAGTTTATATATTAAGAGTAGGAAAAGATTTTATACACGAAATGTATTACTGTGCAGGCTTTCACAGACTACTGTCCAAAAGCTTTTGCCATAATGCATATGTTGTTTTTTAAAGAGCCACAAAAAACTCTGTTGTTTTTGCTGCAATGACTGAAATATCTACTGCGCTAGAAATGGTTATAGTGGAAGTCTGTATATTATTAGGCACTAGAGGAAGGAATGTCATATGCAGTAAGGTTTATTGACAGGATAAGGTACACAAGTTCAATTAAACTCACAATGCAGCGTTCTATTGATTCCATCTCTTCACAAAATGAAAGGTTAAGAGCAGGGGATACACCAGCGTTAGCAATTCTCTCAACGCATAATGTTATTTTAAGGTTTAAAAGTCCTTTGCTTGACAAAAATAAACTGCTCATTCATTTCTGCACTAAACCAAGCATCCTAGCCTTGGAGCTATACACAACCAAGCCTCTTGTCCTTCCATTGGATGTGATAAGAACAGTAAAAAAGCGGGCTTACCATCCTTGGTCACTCTTGAATTTATATGCTGCTGCGAGAATGTGACAAAGGGCACCACCAGCTTTGAAATCTAAGAAGCATTTTATCTATAAGAAAGAAAGGAAGCCGGGTTAGACAATCTGTTTCTGCTCAGCAGAAAATCTTATGAGCTAACCAGCTATTGCAGTAGACCAAAACATAATGCAAGGTACTTCAGAGCATGGGTCTAACGCTAGCACAGAAGAATAAATATGTGACTTGAAAAGATCAGCATGGATTAACAAAGCAAGAAGAAGAAGGTAGAGTCTGGGAAGGCTATCTGAATGGATGGCAATGCAATAAAACCAAAGAAATGGAAAAACTGAATCCAACCCTTGGGAACTAAATTATAATATTCTGACTAGATGGAAGCAACGAACTAGTACTGGATAACTGCACTTAAGGAGTTAAGAATAATACCATCACTGCATTTTACACAACTGTATTCCTTCCCTCTGACACATCTCCATTAATTTTCCAGCATTTTCTCCTCCCTTTCTTTCCCTTCAGATCTCCATTTGTCTGGTCCTGCACAGCAAACAGGCTTATAAAATTTCTACTTGCACAAATGGGACTGTTTTTTCCCTAAGTTTAATTCCTTAGGACAAAAAAAGGAGGAAATAATTTTTAGGAGAACTGTAAGACACAGGGACAGGAAGGTTCCAATGACTATATCCCGAAAATTCCCACCTGCAATTAAGCATGAGAAAAAAGTTTCCATTTGCACAAATGAGACCTTTCTAACTAAGCCAGTGTTCCTCAAGCTTGCTAGGACATAGTTAGATCACCCTCTCCTCCTTTTAAGAACATAATCCAGCTTCTGATATGATTGAATCAACAGATGATTTTCTTCCTCTGCCACCTTAGGTTAAGTAGTTCATAGCACTCACCGGTAACTTTGTGAGCGGCGCATTGCTGACATGTTTTCCAAAAACCTCCTCCTGGAATTGTAGCAACTGCACTACTAGGCTGGATAATGACTTATTGGTAGGTGGCTCTGCTTGGATGTACTGTGGGAAGAAGGTTTCAAGTTTTAGATAAATCTAACCCAGAGTTCCTGAGCACATGATCCCTTAAAGGACAGTAAAATGTGCATGTGCCCTAGGCAAGTAATATGTACAAACACCTCATCTCCAACTACAGATCAAAATCAAGCTCGGAAAAGTTCCTTTTTGGACCACAACTCTCAAAATTCCCACTATAGATCATTACAGCCCACAACAGGGTTATAATCTGACCTAAAGTGGGTGACGCTGGTTCTGCCTACCACTGCTTTTTTATTTGTATTTCTGAGAATAAAAATAGAAAGATGAAGAGAAGGAGAAAGATATATACAGCACACATGAAAAGGCCCTGTCTTCAAGGTTAAAATTAAAAGTAGAAAGAGCCTTTTACAAAGCAGGCATCATTTTCTTCTTTCTGGCATTTATATGTATTAAGTACTCTAAGGCTGCAATCTGAAAGATGCTTACTGGCGGGGCATAAATACTAGTGGACATAACAGAACTTGTGCATAGAGTACAATATGCGTTTCAAAAACTGTAATCTCTTACAACTTTCAGTTCTCTCACAAGAGCTCTAATCATTGAACAAAGTTACTTCCAGCCTCCACTGAAATTAGGCCATTTCTACACGACACTGCTATAGTGCTATTAGTCCACTTTCAACATCCTATAGAATCCTAGGGCTTGTAGTTTATGGGGAAGCATTTAGAATTCTCAGCCAGAGAGCTCAGGATGTTGAAAGTGAAATAATTGCACTGTAACAGTGTAGTGTGGAAATGGCCTTGGGCTGGGACACCACCTTAACACTAACAACCCCTCTTTATTTATAATTCATTTTGTTCACAGAGGGGACAATTTAGGTCCCATCTAGACAGATCATAACTTCCATGTTCTCACAGTAATCTTCTAACAGTTTTAAACAAGGAGAATGAAACTCCCAGCTCTAAATGTATGCAGTTTCTCTTAGAAACTAATACTAGTTATGGTGGCATGGAGATGGGAGCATTTCAATATTTTAAAATAATTCTGGAGCACTATTATGGGCAAAAGGGTGGAAGAAAGAAAGCCTTCAATTCCATCTCCAGGTCTCCTACAATACAACTGTCAATTATCCGACAATGGTTCAGGTTATTACTATTTGAACATTCTGAATCTAAAAAATTGTGCTCCTTCCTGAGACTGCTTTGGATTCTCAGCACTCAAAACTCCCCTACAAACTAAGAAGTAAATTCACAAATACAAAGGTTTGTACGTAAAAATTCCAAGGAATGGATGGTGCAAGAAATTTGCAAAAATCCTGCTGCTTTCATATCCTGCCTTTTCTGCTGCCCGACCATTTCTAGTCTATATCCTCTGCATGCTAATTGAGGCAGGGTTGCATGGATGGGAGATGAGGATCTTTTTATCCCTCCTCTCTCATTAACAGGCAAGGATATCATTTCAGTTTTGGGGGGTGAAGATTATTAGCCAAAGCTGTTGGCCACATTCAAGATTAGCAGTACAACCCAATTTGTACTTATCCAGAAGAAAGTTGCTCTGTGATTCAACACGCTTACTCTCACATAATGGTTCAGTAGTCTGCAATCAGTTAAGAAGTTTTTAAAGCAAATATCTTCAGCAGCAAATAGCAAAATTTATAGCAATATATATCAATACTGTATAGGATGATTATCAACACAGACCAACCATCTTTCTTTAAGCAGAGAGATTTATGAATTTTTCATGCATAACTAGTAGATAGATCCCATTTGTGCCTTAACAATAGTTACTGAATGGCTGAAGCACTCAGTTGGTCTGACTGGGAGTGGGGAGCATGGAACGAAATCCATTATTCCTAAATTGCAGTCCTTCAAATTTCCTTCTCAGTTTGTATGGTGTGGAAGCAGTAGCAAGACGTATACAGTTTTATAATAGTAGGCCCATCAAAAACACCATCAAAAAGTTGTTCACTGTAATATTAGAAAGGGAACCTAACAAAGTTGTTATCCTTGAATTTTGGCTGCAAATGGCTAGGGCAGTCAGCGAGACATATGAACTTGCTTGCAGGGCAGTGGTGAAGATGGGGTCAGAAGCTGTCACTCCAAACACAGAAGGTTGTCTGGTGACTGAGCCACACTCTCTCTTGCTCGGAAGGTCAAAGGTAAGAGTCTGGGAACCAAGACCCAGGCAGCTTGTAGAACGGAAGCAGCTGTCAAAGAGCAAAGACTCTAAGAGAGGAAACTATCCAGGCCATGCTTCATGTGCCAGCAAATTAAAAAGCTGTTCAGGCCCCATAACTCAGAACTTAGCTATCCACACATAAACACATGCACCCCAAGTCTCCTCCTCCTCTGCAGGCTGTCTTTACGAGAAATTTAATCAACTTTTTCTTCAGCTTCTGGGCCTGTGGGTCCTCTCAAGAAATTACAGAGCTGAAGAGAAAAACTGAAAGTATCAGGCAACAGGGGACACTGGTTTACAGAAAACGCCTTTCCTTCAATACCACCTTAACTGTAAATTGGTCACACACAAAGTATTTCTGTTGGCACGGATCCACATCAGAATAGATAAATGAAAGCATGGCATGACACTCAAACCAGGTTAAAGAGATGTCTGAAAATCTCTCAAGAGAATAAACCAGCACATCTCATCTCAAAATGGCAAACACGGTGAAGTTTTCTGCATGCCAAAGAGCACAACTACAGCAGGAAGGAAAGGAACAACTTGAGGCTGCTTCAGGTGACACAGAACCAATATGTATGTATAAATAAAACAAAAACGCAAAGTCAGTAAATTCCCCAATGAATGAACGTTTCAACATCAGGAACAGAAGGAATCTGTGAAGAAGGATGGGAACTAATGAAAGAAGCAAGAGCAGCTTGATCTGGGGCAAAGGACAATAGGACATCAATGGAAAGCACCAAGGCACTAAGATGTCAAAGACGGGAGTCTGTCACATTAGGTGTTCCGAAAGAAATCAAATTAAGATTATGAATTGTCAAAAACGGGGAGGGGGGGTGTTCCTGTTTTCCAGAAGTCACTGGTTAGCTACGGAAGAGCAAAAAGAAGATTCCAAGGCATTAAACATTAGTGATTTCTGCCGGAAATGGACTAAATTGGGACCCTGCTAGTGAGGTAAAAGGGACAACCTTAATGTAAGAAGACTGGTCCGGTTTTGCAGTTTCAATGCTCTCCCTCCCCGGAGAAGAAAGGGTGGAGACACTGGAAATCCATCTCTCCACTAGTCTCTATCGGTGGAGGGAGATCCTGCAATTCTCCAATGTGCATCTCCCCTCTTTCTCGTTTCCTAATGTCGTTAGCCCCCTCTCTCTTCCCATAATGGGCCTGCCTTGCTTATGGGAGGGGAGGGGGAAACGGGGCAATAGGTGCGATGCCTCATCGGGCGCAGGGGATACCCTGGGTGGGTCTTCGACGCATCTACGAGAAGGCGACTGCCCTGCACGGCGCGCACGGGGCAGGAGAGGCGGAGAGGCGCCCTTTACCACCCTCCCACCCGCCGAGAACCTCCAGGATGCGGGTAAAGCCCAGCAGGGTGGAGCAGAGGCAGGCCCAGGCCTAGGCCGGCCCCTACCTTCTTATAGTTCTTGCCCAGCCAGACACGCGCGCTGTCGAACTGACTAACGGTGTCCGAGGCCTCGTAGTACTTGACGTTGGGGCCGCCGTCCTTCTTCCGCACCGCCATTTTCGCAGCGCCGCCGGCCTGGGCCGCGCCGCCTCCTCGCCTCTCCCTCCCGCTCCCCGTGCGGCGGCGGCGGCGGCGGCGGCGGCGGCAACAGCGCAGCTCCCAGAGTCCCCGCAGCGCCCTCTGCCGGCTACGCCTCCTCTCTCTCTCTCTCTCTCTCTCTCTCAATCGCTCTCCCCCTATGCAACCAGTTCCTCAGATGCAGCGACCCCTGCTGGGCAAATATGGGCTTGCTGAAGCTAACTCGATTCTACACTCCGCGTACTGATTGAGAGCTGTAGTTACCAAGGGGCGAGGACAGCAAGTCGCGGTGGTGAAGTACAGTGCCGGACTAGCATTACCATCGAGCTAGCATTACCGTGGTTTAAAACAGCAGAATAAAACAAGCATGAAATAACAACAGTAACAGCTTTTTAACGTTCCTGTTGGTGGTGGTGCTTTGTTGTTGAAATTTCTAGAGAAATAGTTGTATTAGTCTGTCACAGCCAAAACAAGAAGCCTATGTGGCACAGATATGTGTGGACTCTTTCCCATGGCAGAAGGCACTGGATGATGCGGACTACCGCCGACAAAATTTATTCCACTGGACATCTAGAGCCACTGAATTGTCCGTTAGCAGTTGTTTTGTCCAGACACTGAGAATTTGGGAGAACTAGGCCCAGAATAATACTTAATTTCCTTAGAATTCAGAGACGACAGCCTTCAGTTTCCAGAATTCTAGCTATCTTGTACCTTTTCAAAGAATTATGACTAATTGTTTCAGTACACTTAAATTTTAATTAAAAACTCTGCCAGGTGACATTAGTTTAAGAAGCACTGAATTAAAGGACTGAAATATACAAAGAGTGATTTGTGTTTTCACAAGATAGGAAGCTTTTACAAGAAACATTTAGCTATAGTTATCTTTAATTAAAACCTGAACTAAAATTATATTAAAAATAAAAAAAATTAAAGCTGTTCTTTAATTAAAACTTAAAAGATTACTATAACTACACACTTGCTTTCTTGGAAAATCTTCCCAGCTTGTGAAAGCACAACTCAGGCCATTTCCGCACTAGACTTATAGCGCTATGATTGCACTTTCAACATCCTATGGAATCATGGGGTTTGCAGTTTCGGGAGGGGCCCCAGAACTGCAAACCCCAGGATTCCATAGGATGTTGAAAGTGCAATCACAGCGCTATAACAGGCTAGTGTGGAAATGGCTCCACTCTCTCTATATTTTAGTCCTTTAACTCAGTGCTTCCTAAACATGGGGTCAACTGGCAGGGTTTTTTCTTTCTCCCAATGTGCCAAGGACTGGCACCATATTTATGCTCTTAGATATTTTTCTTGAAACCCTGCCACAAACCAGGAGCCAACAGTTCACAACCCGGCACAGGGCCATGAACCACAGCACTTTTGAATAGCATTATTTTAACTGACACACTTCTCAGTTCCTCCTATGCGTGACCATGGCCATTTCCACACTAGACTGTTCTAGCCCAATTATTCCACTTGCAACATCCTATGGAATCATGGGGTTTGCAGTTTCGGGAGGGGCCCCAGAACTGCAAACCCCAGGATTCCATAGGATGTTGCAAGTGGAATCATAGCACTAGAACAGTCTAGTGTGGAAACGGCCCAGGGCATAACCCCAAATTTCAGGATGCGCCTGAAATTGTGTTCAGCGATGAGAAAGACCACTTCTCTGCACTTGTTGCATTTGAAAGTGTCTGGAGAGGAGCTGTATTCATGCTTCCTTCACTCCAGGAGGAAATTCACTTGGCTTTTTTTTTAATGTTATTTAGTATTACAATAATATACATACACGTTGACTATAACCATAAAGTAACATTAAATATGCCACTTAGTGGCATGTTGCATCTGACAAAACGGACAAACCGTGGAATAATAATTCAGTGCGTGCATTGGGAAAAGGCAAAATCCTCTGAAGTGGCAATTGGTCCCTTATATTCAATGAAGAAGTGGGAGATGGTCCCTTATATCTAACGAGCCATCGATGACTTTAAAAAAAAAAAGCCAGATGCCGTTAGTGTGAGCATGGGAAGGCACTCTGCACAAGTTCAGAAGCTCTTTCTTCCCCATGGGATCTCTCAGAATCTCAACTCTCGTAACTAAGATTAAGCCGCTTATGGGAGACAAAAATCTAGTCCCCG
Organism: Iguana delicatissima; assembly: GCA_948472985.1. Lineage (NCBI taxonomy): Eukaryota > Metazoa > Chordata > Lepidosauria > Squamata > Iguanidae > Iguana > Iguana delicatissima. The sequence continues at coordinate 2,068,770 of CAOKZL010000701.1, read as the reverse complement.
AATTAAGGACACCAGTACAGCTCGGTGAGAAACAGGCAGGCGAATGAGGGAGAATATGGAGGGGCGCCGGAGGAGATGAGGTAAGAAAATGGAGTCCATTTTATCGTCGTCGCCGTCGTCGCTGCTGCTGCTGCTGTGGAGGGAAGCTTGGAGCTCCTTCAGAGAAGAGAGAGATAAACAGGAAGGGGGAGCAAGGCGGGAAAAGGCCCCTGGCTACTTTGCCTTTGACTGCGTGCGGGGCTGGGTGAGAAGAATACTTTCTCCTCCATCTTCTCCTCACGGGAGAGGAGACGCCTGAGGGTCGGCTTCTCTCCTCCTCCTTCCCTCGCGCGAAAAGGAAAAAAAAAGTTGTCCAACTGCCAGACAGATCTCTCTAGCTGAAGCTCCGCGAAGGCTTGGCCCGAGAGTCACGGTGGCCGAGTGGTTAAGGCGTTGGACTCGAAATCCAATGGGGTTTCCCCGCACAGGTTCGAATCCTGTTCGTGACGAAGATCTCGTTTTTAATAGAGAAAGGGAGTCCCTCCTTTTAACTAACTCCGGTAGGGAGAGTCATTAAAAACCAGGGCCGCGCACCCACCAGTGTCTGTGCGAGGGAGAGAGAGAGAGAGAGAGAAAATGAGAGACCGGGCGAGATGAAGGAGGTCTGCTACCGCTGCAAAGGCCAAAGCCTCAAATCCGCGGTGGTTCAAAAGAGAAGAGGAGGCGCCACGAAGGCGGCGTAAGCACGTGGCTCGCGAGCGCAGGATTAGTCGCCCAGATCCGATTTAGACCCGGGAGACCTGTGGAGTCGTTTTGTTGATGAGGTGCCTTTTCCATTGGCCAAACGCATCTCAGATTAGAAAACCCTTTCTCTTCTTAAAAATCCATCTCTTTTAGTCTTGGGGAAGCAGCCCCAAATTAAGACAGTTACAGCGTGGATTTTAAAATGTATTTTTAATTTTTTTTTTTATCCAAATAAAAGTAACTGAAAGGGGGAAGAAAAAATGATAGCACTCCTTGAACACACGTGTAACATGAAAAGACTGTCCCTCTTTTCTAAATAAAGTGAATAAATCAATTAGACCAGTCGTTCTTAACTTTTTCTTAATAGAGGGAGCCCCCGTTAATATAATTTGCTGCCAGCGTCCCCTAAGGCTCAGCTCAAGATTTAAATATTTAAATTGAGATTTAAATATTCAAATATTTATTTCGTAAAGGCTTCTGGAAACTAGGATCCAAATACCTGTGCATTCTCTCAACCTCAAAGGAAGGCAAAGGGAAATCCCTTGTGAACAAGTTTTGCCAAAACAAAAAACCCTTTAATGTGGAAGTGACTTGAACACCACCACAAAAGTAAAGTTGCATTGACAGGGGGAGGGGAGGGGCTTTCTAGCCATGGTATCTTTCTGCTTTGAAAATTGGTTTATGGTAAACCTGAAACAAACTGATCATGGGGAGGTTGGCAAGATTTGTTGCTTTTGCTTTTCACCGCTTTTCACCGCTTGACTTGCCCATGAAGTCACCTGGTTGGTTTCTGTGGCTGAGTAGGGGTTCAAACCCTGGTCTCCAGAGTCATAGTTTGGGTGTGAGCACACACCTGCCACCGTGATCAGGGGTGTGACAACAGAGGGGGGCAGGTGCTGAAACGGCTCCCTTTTTTGCAAATGAGGGAGCAGTTTGGGTGCACCCACACCCCTGCCACCGTGTTCCTTGGCATCCACAGCCCCTGTGTGGAGTCCCTGACAAAAGGGACATGGCAGCAGACATGTGTGCATGCCCAACTGCTCCCTTGTTTGCAAACGGGAGCACCTGCAAACCGTCCCCCTGCTTTCACACCCCTGTTGCTGCCGCTGCTGTTGGTATCCAGCACACAATCTCAACCCCTAAAGCCCTTGTGATAGGTTCGCCTTAGGGTCACCATAAGCCAGAAAGAACTTGAAGGCACGCAACAACAGCAACAACAAACATTCTGGGGTGACCAGAAGGGTGTCACTCCTTGACATCTCACCAGTTCCTTTCTCAATGGGGTGAGATCATGTGCATGTTTAAGTCATAGGACCTGGTGGCATGGACCACAACCGCACCATTTCACAGCTGTTTCCATAGCTTGAAAATGCACTGGCATCTTCACTAGCATCTGTGAGCAACTTGCGTAATTCACTGGTATATTCACCAGCCTGTGTGGGCTGCTTGTAAAGCTGCTTGTGGTATCCTCCTCTAGTCTGAAGCTCACCAGTATGTTCATCAGTACAGATGAGGTATTGGCAAGTATCCCTGATGTGTGTGCTGCCTAGGCATACCACTCACAAACATCACTGACGTATTCACCAGCAACTTGCTGACCTTGGTTAGCAGATTCGTCAACCCAGATAAGTTATATAAATAGCCTAGCATGATACACCACAGGCTACATTAATGCTTTCTAGCTTCAACACCTAGGCCATTTCCACACTACACTGTTATAGTGCTATTATTCCACTTTCAACATCCTATGGAATCCTGGGGTTTGCAGTTTAGGGAGGGGCCTGTGAGCAAACCCCAGGATTCCAGAGAAGGTTGAAAGTGGAATAATAGCACTATAACATTCTAGTGCGGAAATGGCCCTACTCATGTTACCTTTTTCACCAGTCTGGTGAAAAACTCTGCAGAGCATCTCAGCTGGAACATCCTGGAGAGTCACAAGAGGACTTCACAGACTTTCATTCTTAGTATGTTAATTACTGACTACACCACAGCCATATTTTCTTCAGTGGGTACAACTTTGTTAGCCAGCCTGGGCATGTTTTGTGCGGTGGTTTGAGACTAGCTTTACAGAAACCTTTCTTTGGAATATTACAAAGAAAGCTAACTGTTGCTGGTTCCAGCAACCACCATTCTTTCACAGGGCTGAAAGAAACTGAGTACGTTTAAACAGCTACTGGATATTGGACTGGTTCTTGTCCAGTGCGGTAGGATCATATGCCTATTTCAGCTGTGGTACACCATTAAGAGAGAGCCAACATGGGGCAGTGGTTTGAAGCATTGGAGTATGACCCTAGAGACCAGGGTTTGATTTCCCACTTGGTCATAGAAACCCACTGGGTGACTTTGGGCACATCACACACTCTCAGCCCCAGAAAATCCTGTGATAGGTTTATCTTAAAGTTGCCGTAAGTCAGAAATGACTTGAAGGCATATGACAACAACAACAACCTTAAGAAAAAAAAGTAGAAGGAAAAGCAAACATTTAGGAGACAAAGAAAGAAAAAAAGAAAAGAGACAACCCTCACTTTTTAAAAAAACTGCCTTACAATGTTTAATCAATTCAATAATACTGTTCTCTTGACATCATCACTGTATCCTGATCATGTTCCTTACCAGTTATGTTAACTTTGGCATGGAGATTTCCATACTGCCTTTATTCAGCAGGGGGCCATTCACACTACAGAATTATAATGCTGTGATTCCACTTTAACTGCCACAGTCCCATCCTAAGCAATCCTGGGGTTTGCAGTTTAGGGAGAGACATTTAGTATCCTCAGCCAGGGAGCCCTTGGACCTCGCCAAACTACTCATCCCAGGATTCCACAGGATGGACCTATGGCAGTTAAATAATAGCACTGTGATTTGTGCCTACAGTAGGCCCAGGATCTGAGGAAATACTCTCTCTACCGCTGTGGCCTTGGGGAAGAGAAGAGCAGCCAGCATCTGCTGGACTTAATCCCCAACCCCACTGCCATCCCTTTTTCCTTGTGCATTATGTCATTTTAGACTGTACACCCGAGGGCAAGGAACTGTCAAATTAGCAACTGTAAACCACTCATTTAAAGCGCCATGTACACTGATGGTGCTATATAAATAAATAAACACTAAATAGTTGTTTGTCGTTGTTAAATTGTAGTTTGAATGGGCTCCAGATTGGGCATTTTGCTTGAGAACCTTTCTAACATGCTTAGCTGCCGGGCTGTCCTGCGCAGCAACACCAACTTATTTGCTAGACTTTCAGGTGTTGCCAAAATGCTCATCAAACCAAGTGTGCTACTTTCAGGTGTAACTGAAATGCTCACCAGACTGGAGATATTGCCTACTAACATCCCTAATAGAAACCCTGGAGCCTTACTGGGAGCCATCAGTAAGTGAGGTTGGTGGCAGTCTGTGATGAAACCAGTGTGGCCAGCAGCATTCTGAGTGGGATGCCCCTCAACCATGCTGTAGCCAAGGACCCACCCAGGGTTCTTGAGGATCTCCACTGGCCGAAAAAGAAAGAGATGCTAAAGACAAGACACTTCTGCTATGCCCAGGAAAACTGACAGTGCTGCCCATGGAATGGTTACTGAGATGACTGTCCCTTTGAAAGACTGTGACCTCCTCCAGTGAAACTGTTGATGAGGCAGACTTTTGCCAGCGATCAGTTCTAAGGCTTAAGGGCAAGGGGATAAATGGGTCAAGCAGAGCATTGACATGGTACATGCAGAACCCTGCTGCCATTTCAGTCTCTCTTGTTTAATACAGCAGCCAGTTGGGCCAATAGGGAGAAGAAAGCAAAGTGTACCACATCCTTATTTTTTTCCCTTTGGTGATCTGGTGAGAGTTATTTTAAGGAAATGGTGAAAGATGCTTCTCTGCTTAGCTACACACATTGACCTTACCCTTCCTGTTGGGGAAGGATTAAGTCTATGACCTGAAGATCAGCATGTCAGCTGGCTTCATAAGTAATTTCTGTAACAAAGTCTTCGCTATAGGGCTGCCATGTTTTGGGTGATTAGCTGACCACTGTGTCAGGGTTGGCAGGATTTGGCTCCTCTGAGCATGCAATCAGTGAAGCAAGGCTTAGCTGAAGCAGAGGGTCCCAGTGAAGCAGAAAAAATTCCGGAGGCTCATTAAGTAGGACTTAGAGGCTTGATTTATTGCCGCACTCTAAGATAAGGCTTAGCAAAAACATACCAGCATTCCATCAATTAGACAAATAGGAATAACAGGAGATAACGGAGAAAAATCGGGCAGCATCTCTCCTTACAAACAGTATACTGCTAACAGCATGGCAGGTGCAGCTAGGGTGTCTAACTGGCAGCTGGTCAAGGCGAACACCAGCCTTTTTATGCTACCTTGTCACCCTGGAACAAGTGGGGTGACCCAATCAGTGCTCTGGCGTGTGGTCTTCTCTAATACACAAGACATAGCCATAACAATCCTGCTGGTCTTGCACCTGGCCGTCTGGCCACACTGCCTCTTCCTCCTGCCATCCACTCATAGGAAAACTTTGCCTACCCGGCAACAACCTTGACACTCCTCCTTTTCCTGTGTAGTGGATTGGCAGCTTTATACTCCATGCTCAACCATTCCCACTGGGTCCCAGTGTCCCAGTGCTTGCCACTGGGTCTCAGCATGTCCCAGTGCTTCCCAGCAGTGAGTGGTTTTGTGAGCACATCTGCCACATTCTCCTCATATTGACAATATTCTGATCTGATCACACCACTCTTTACTGTTTGTTTCATGTTCTGGTATTCGACATCTACATGCTTGGTTTGCCCCTGGCTTTATCATTACTAGCCATGTGGATGCATGCCTGGGAATCATCAAATACCATTATAGGGATTGGTATGTCCATACCGAGATCTCTTACCAGTTGTGTGTACCAAGTCAGTTCACTGCACAGATATGAGAGACTTCCATACTCTGCTTCCACAGTTGAAGTGGCCGCAGAACTCTGTTTTTTAGTCTTCCAGTGCACCAGTGTGCCACTGCACATTATTAGGATTCTTGAGGTTGACCTCCTGTCGCACATGTCCTCAGCAGAATCGCTGTCACAGTAACAAACCAATTCAGGTTTCCCAGAGGGTGACACACACAGACAGTACTCCAGAGTGCTTTTTAAGTACCTTAACACTCTCTTCACCCCCTGCCAATGTTGTTGTGGGGGCTTAGAACTTGCCCTGCCTAGAATGTTAGCAGCCAGGGACAAATCTGGTCTGCTATACACAGCCAAATACAACAGAGATCACACAACAGACTGATACATTTCTTTGTCAGGGAATATTTTGTCATCCACAGACTTTGTAAACTCTTGTACCATGGGGGTTTGCACACCTTTGCAATCAAGCATGTTGAATCTTTGCAGCAGTTGCAATATTTTCTGCTTCTGGCTAAGCAGAAATCCATTCTCTGTACCTCAATACTGTTATCACCGTGAACTGGCCTGGCTTCGGTAGACATTAGATATCATTTTGATATCACAATTCGGTCTTATTTTGCCACCCTCAGCCAAGTGTTTGTGAGGCCCGCAAACAAGTACAAAGCTAGGCATGGCTATTAAATGCTGAATCATTTCTGTTTACATCTAAGCAAGCCAGAATCAGCCAGATCTTGCTTTAGGAGACCTCCCAAGACAAACACTTCATTAAGGATGCATGCTAATACAAAGAGCCCCCTGCCCCGAGCAGGCACCCTGGCGAGCTGGACACTCCACTGCCTGGGCGAGCTGCATCTGCATACTGGCCATCCCATTGTCAATTCAAACTTAACTCAATCATGTTAAATTCTGACCTTTCAGAGATATTGTCTCTCGCCTGAACCTCATTGTTCTCTCCCAAGTACAGACCAGCCCACGGTCATACTTTTCCTATATAAACCCCAAGCTCTGAGAGCTTCCTCGGATCGCTCTGGACTTCCATCCAGCCTTGCTGCCGCTCTGTCGAGCGAACTCCCCTCAGCTACCACGCTGAGTTTCTCTACTATCATCTTCAGCTTCATCAGGACTACAAGGAAGGTGTCGTTTCAACTATTTCCCCTGAAAATTCTCATTTCTTATCTCTTGGTTAGCTGTGTGGTTGTGTTGTCTTAAGTGTTTGTCTGTCTGTAATAAAAATATCATTTTTGCTATTTTAAGCTTGTCTGGCTTCTCTTCTGACCTGACGCTGTATACATAGGGTTAAAAGATCCCTGCTAAGTTACCTTGCCTCTCGTTTAGCTTAAGAGAGTGCTCCAGTTAATTTCCCCATCTTTGCTTGTTGTTGTTTGGTTATTTGGGCGCCCCTCCCGGGACCCCCAGCACACAGGGTAACAATACCTAGGTACTGTTTGATGGGACCCAGGTCTTTAATTTAGAACTTTTCACCCAGTTCCTTGGCAAACCTTGTTACCTATTCCTTTGTTGCTGTGACCAGACACAAATAATCAACAAAGGCTAGCAAGATTTCTTGGTCTTTCCCAGACCCTTTGGTGTACACACATGGGTCTGCTACACTCTACTTGAAACCCAAGCCCTGCAAAGCACCATCCAGGCACTTGTTCCAGCAACGGACAGATAGTTTGAGCTCATAGATGGCTTTGTTTAACCTGTACACCAGATTTGGTTTACCAGTTTCCTACCCAGGTGCCTGCTGTATATAGATGGTCTCTGGCAACTCAGCATTGAGATAGGCTCTTGTGACACCAAAGTGGTGTACCACAGCATTTCTCTGTGCTGCCAGAGCTAACACCAGCCTGATACTTTCACTTCTGACCGTTGGCACAAAAATTTGATCAAATGACTCTTTCTTCCTTTGTGAAAAACCTTGAGCCACAAGCCTGACTTTGTGTTTTACCTCCCCGAAGGCAGGGGTTTGAGTTTGTACACCCTCCGACAGCCTACCAGAGTCACACCATCTTGCACCTTTACACAACGTAAATATCCCATGTTTGTGCATGGACTCCATCTCCTGGTCCATGGCATCGAACTAGCAGTCAGCCTGTGCCTTTGGCAAACTCAGAACATCCTCAAAAGTTTCAGGCTCGCAGGAAACTTGACATACCCTCACACTGTTTTGCACCACAAACCTCTGTGGAGAAATGCCTTTTGTTTTCCTCTCAGACTGCCTAGGTATTTGTAACTCCCCCTCATCATCAGATGATCTGCCTCTTTTGCAGCCAGGTTTCTCCTTCCCATCGGACTGCTCTGAACTCTGAGCTGCTTCTCCCAGCTCAGTTTCTGTCTCCTCCTCCTGCTTAACCTTTGAAGGGCTAGCTGCAGGAGAGTGTGCTGCACTCTCAGCATCACTTTCATCACTAATTGGAAGGAGCACCTCAGAATTTGCATGCACCCTTTTCCAATTACTGTGCTCTTCAAACTGAGCATTTCGGGATATCACCACCCTTCCATTACACAGATCAAAGCAATACCCTCCTCTGGAGTACCCTACAAATCTCAACCTGCAGGCTTTGGGCTACCCCTTTCTCCTTTGGGCTTTAGGAATGTGCACCCAGGCATAACTCCCAAACACTTTCATATGAGCAACAGAGGGTTTCTTGCTATACAGTTTTTCAAAGGGAGTTACCTTTATGATGGAGTTCCAAAGCCTGCTACAAATGTAATTGCAGTAAGAATTGCCTCACCCCAAGCTTTCTGAGGCATGTCAGCATCCGCCAACAAGGAACTCATTATTGTCTGGATCACTCCCCCATTATGGTCTGCAATTCCGTTCTGCTCCGGAGAATTGGGGGCCGTTAACCTGTGATTTATGCCCTTTTTCTTTAACCAATGCTGCAAACTCCTAGCCAAATATTCCCCTCCCCTGTCAGGCTGGAGAGCCTTGACTTCATACCCAAATTGACGTTCCACATAGGCACACCAATTTTTAAACACTCCACACGCACCTCGGATTTCTGTTTCAGGAGATAGCAGAATGTGTACCTGCTGTAGTCATCTACCAGGAGCATCACATACCGTGCCCCACTCTGAGACTTGGGCATGGGACCAATGAGATTTGAGTGGACCAACTGAAAAGGCTGCGTAGATACCCTGGTACTAAACTTAGGAAATGGCTGCACCTTTGATTTGGACTGCTTGCAGACAGCACAGTCCAAAAAAGAATCACAAGGGTTAACTCTGCAGTCTTTACAGCACTCGGGCAGTTTCCTTAGAACTTGGAAACTGGCATGCCCCATCCTCCTATGCAGCAGGTGGATGCAATTATCGTGCTGGGGCTTATTGCTATATGCCATGTGGGTATTTTGTTTTGGCAGAATTTATACAGCTGGTCTTTGAGCTCACTGACCCCCCCCCACAGCCCCATTTCTGATTACCTTAGCCACATTTCCAGAGAACAGAGCATCACGCTCACTCAGTGCCAACTCAGATACTGACAGCAGGCAAAACTCTAATGAGGGCACATAAAGCACATTGTCAAGGTATTTCCCCAGAGCAGGAACAAAGGCTCCCCCGACGCCTTCCATCCTGCATTTAGACCCATTAGCAAGGGAAACAGAGTCAATATTTGCTTTGCCCAGCATCTTAAACATACCCCTGCTATTAGCCAGATGTTGAGAACACCCGCTATCTAGCAGCCAGAGAGTCCTTTGGGTTTCATAGCCCTTAACCATGGCTGAAACCAGCCGGCGACTCCCTCTATCCTTGGATCTCTTGCCCTGAGCCTTTGGCACACTGTCTCTGCTGTCCAGACAGTCCTTCTGCAGATGTTTTGTGGATCCACACTGAAAACATCTTTTCATAGCATTCACTTTCTTGGTAGACTCAGACTCAGTCCTGCCATCCACTCATAGGAAAACATTGCCTGCCTAGCAACAATCTTGACACACTGGGTACTCACAGGGTATGCCCTGCTTTTCTGGGGGCAAGTCATGTTGGGATATGAGCTATAGCATTGTTGAAACCAAGCAAATCTGGCTTTCATCTTCATCTGCATCTGCAAATGCCATGTAGGTCACCCAAAATGGAATATTAGTGAAAAGTACTAAACTGCAGTCTTAGGAAGATAATGCATGGTGAAGAGCACATGCAAAATGAACTCGCCACAGGATCTTGTCAATGCAAGCAATTTGAGCAGCTATGACAACAAGAGGCACAAGAGCTAATAGAAAGACGCCCAGGACCTCCCAGAAAGTATGTAAACCTTTGCTTTTTATGTTCTCACATGCAAGAATGAATAATTATCGATGTTTTCTCCCCACTAGATGAGATTAAGGGCATTCTTGCAAAATCTTAATTATTTTTGGAATTTCTGAAAAAATTAATTCACAAAAAAAGAATTTGTGCAAAGGCCCCTGGGCTCCTTTGCTGAAAACATTTTTGTATATGTCTATTTTTAAAAACTAGCATTTGCAAAAACCAATTTTTTGGAGAAGAGAATCCCGAAATGTGAAAAAGCTTGAGTCAGTTGACCATTTTTCAACAGGGTGTCTCACTGAAAATGAGAAAAATTACAGGTATTCTTTACAACTTTGATTCCAAGAATAATGGCCTGAGAAGGTGTGGGTTAATAATGCAGATTCTGCAATTGTTCTGATTTGGCAAGAACAGTTCCAGTTAAGCCTCTCTCATCCCACTTTTTAAGCTGCTTTTAAAATGTCTCCACTTATCTCTCCTCTTCCTACTTTCCTGTTTTGTCCTGAGCTTACTTCAGTTGCTACACACTGAGTAGTTTGCACTCAGTTAGCTTGGCAGAGGTGAGGGGAGAGGAGGTAATGGAGTTTTGCTCTTCCGCATAGACTCAGGCAGATGCGAACTGTTGCAGCCACTCCTAGCTTGTGTGCTCTTCCTCATTAATAATTTTTGCCACATTGACCACTCTGTGATCTTATTTAGCCACATGTGTCCTAGTTTTCATCTTTCAGGTACTGGGAGAATATGGCAGTGTGGTTGGTCTAAGATTTCTACCGGTTCTCACCAAATGTTTCTCAGCATGAGGACTACAGAGTAGTGACTGGGCTGTGCAGTGTCTGGATTTTTCTTTGCCACATTCCATGTCAAACTATGTATAAACAATAAACTTGTGGCTGGGTATTTTTTTTTTTTTTTGTATTGTTCTTGCTTGCATTACAAATCCTATTCCAGAGTGCAGACGATGCATAATGCTGACTGACTACACTGACGCTTCGTGGTTTCAGAGACTGCCATGCATCTTACTGTATCCACTAGCCTGGACATGTTGAGAAGTGGTCTGGCATTATACTAAGAAATTACACTCCTTGTTGGCTTCAGTGACTTCCACTCTCTTCTCGGATGACTAATACCAAGGTGAATAGCAGTACATAGATCCTGGATATATGAGTGGTTTCTGGTGCAGTGGAGCATGATCATATGTGTATATAAGTTGCACTAAATCACAAAAGAAAAAAATCAAAAGGAAAAGTAAACATTTGATAGATAAAAAGATAAACAAAAGAGAGTTTGTCTAACCACTGTGCAGAGTTCACTGATTCAATAAGCATTCCCTGCTTGATATTGTCTCATTGGTCAGGACGTGTTCCCTGTCAACATTTCTTACATTGGCATTAAGGAGTTTTGTTCTCCTTTAAAAAAAATCACCAGCTGGACATGCTGCTTGTAGTCTTTGTTATTGTATTGTATTTACAAGCCTCACTGAAATAATTTCCCAGGCCAGGCTACTTGTGTGCTGCTTGTGAACACTGCTGCTAGGTTTATCAGTCTGGTCATACTACTTCAAAACTTCAGTTACACAGCATCCAGCTTGCATGTATAGTCCCTTCCACTTTTGGAAGGGTTCAGGGCACAGAACCCAAGCAACAGCGGAAACAGCACAGATAACTCCCTCCCCCGCTCCCCCTCCCATTTGCTTCTGGGGTTCCCCCCTCCCACTTTCCTTGCTTTTTGCCCTGGCGCACAAGCCTTCCTTCTCTATGCTTGCCAAAACACAAGGGATGGGAGGAGGAGAATGGGAGAAAGGCATGGACGCATCTCACAAATAATCAAATTTGTGAAGGTCAAACCTACAAATGTGGAGGGAGGACTATACTTGTAGGTACTGCTGACATATCTACTGGCCTTGGTATTGTTAATAAACAGGGAAGCTATTCACTATGTTCAGTGACCAAAAAAATTAATTGAAGTGGAAGCCATACCTGGCAGACAGAGAGAGGGGGAAAAAAAGATGAATGCTACTACCTCTAGCTACTTGACAGAGAAAGAGAGAGAGGAAAAAGCATAGAACAGTGGTTCTCAACCTGTGGGTCCCCAGATGTTTTTGGACTTCAGCTCCCAGAAGCCCCAGCCACTATGGTCAATGCTCAGGGCTTCTGGGAGCTGAAGTCTGAAAACATCTGGGGACCCATAGGTTGAGAACCAATGGCACAGAAGGACATGAAGGCAAGCCTGACAGAATCAGTCTACAAATCAAAAAAAGCAACAAAGCAGACAACAGAAAGAAGGAACACATCATGAACATTTAACTAGCTGTCCATCATGTTGCTGTCTCCTAGTGATGTATAGTCAGTCACCAGTACAAACATAGTTGCACCTTTCTTTATTTCCAGGTTTTTACCTCTAACAAAGATAAAACCCTTTCATTTGGACTACAGTTGCCAAGTTTTACCTAAGCAACATCTAGAAGTTTTTCTAGATATAACAGTAGAGGGGCTTCTGAAGAAATTCAGTGTTTTCTGCCTAAGAAAGGAGCAGTTAATTTCACCCAGGACAGGGACAACCGGGATCTCAAGGGAAGTTACTCTTCTGTTGCTAATGGAGTTGAATCTTTTATTGCCCTCTGTCCCTGGTCCCCACATGGCCAAGAAAGAGAATGGGCCACATTAAGATCGCTCTAGAACAACTGAAGTACAACAGAAACGACACCTGATACAAAATGTAGAAGGGACAGCCACAGGGTATTGGTTAGCCCCTAGCTGTCCTCCACTTCAAATAGTGTGGATGGCCTTGGCAACAGACCCCTTGGGCTGAAAATCCTGCTGCTTAATGCCACGGCAGTGAATGGAAAAAACATCTCTAATCCAGGACCTGGTTGTGGGTAAATATGCTGACCAGGCCTGTATTACAGAGACCTGGCTAGATGAAGGTGCGTGTGTGGGGGGTAATGTCTTTGTGTAGCATCAGGTGAGGCCCAGAGGCAGGGAGGTGGAGCTGCAGTGGTCTACTGATGGATGGGAGTTTCTTAAAGTGAGATACTAAAGGCACAATTGAAAACTGTGCCAATAAGGAGGGAAAATGGCAGGTGTCTAAAGAAACTGGAATGGTTGACTAAAGAACTCTCAGCTGAGCTAGGTGTTAAAAGAAACATGTACAGGAAATGGAAGAATGGTGAAACCACCAAAGAGGAATTCAGGCAAATAGCCAGGAGATGTAGGGAGAAGGTTAGAAAAGCTAAAGCACAGAATGAAGTCAGACTTGCCAGAAACATTAAAAACAATAAAAAGAGCTTTTTTAGATATGTCCGCAGCAAAAGGAAAAACAAGGAAATGATAGGGTCGCTGCATGGAGAAGATGGCCAATTAATAACGGAGGAAAGAGAGAAGGCAGAACTACTCAACACCTTCTTTGCCTCAGTTTTCTCCCAAAAGGATAGAAGTACTCAACCTGGGGGATGGGGAGCAGGTGAGGAAGCGGGGAGGGAATGCAGCACAGAATAAGTAGAAAGTAGTACAAGAATATTTGGCTAAACTAGATGAATTCAAGTCTCCAGGGCCAGACAAATTACATCCAAGGATATTAAAAGAACTGGCAGAAGTAATTTCTGAACTACTTGCAATAATCTTTGAGAACTCTTGAAGAACAGGAGAAGTCCCAGCAGACTGGAGGAGGGCAAATGTCGTCCCCATCTTTGAGAACAGGAAAAAAGAGGACTCAAATAATTATCACCCGGTCAGCCTGACATCAATACCAGGAAAGATCCCAGAGCAAATAATTAAACAGTCAGTTTATAATTACTTGGAAAGCACGGCCGTAATCACTAAAGGTCAACATGGATTTCTCAGAAATAAGCTATACCAGACTAATCTCTCTTTTTATGATAGGGTTACAAGCTTGATAGATGAAGGGAATGTTGTAGACGTAGCATATTTTGACTTCAGTAAAGCCTTTGATAAAGTTCCCCATAACATTCTTGCAAAGAAGCAAGATCTCCAGTGGATCTCCAAAAGCTTGCATGATGTGTTTTGTGCATTTCAGTTGTCCAATAAAAGTATTGCTCTTTTTTCAGATTGTGGATTTCGTTGTGTTTTGCTGCATGGCCAACATGGTTACTCCTGAATGTGTTTCCAGGAAAATGTTGTCTGTTCACTGCCTTGATGGCAGCTCTGTGGTTGGCAGCGTGATCTGGCACTGTCCAGAAGAAACCCAAGCTCTTATTATTAGTCCCCAGCACCTTTTCTTTCTAACAGCCCTGTGAGGAGGGTCAGGGTTAAACGCAAATGACTGGCCTAAGGTCACACAGTGAGTTTTATGTCTCAGTATAAAGAACCTGGATGTTGCAAGTCCAAGTCCATTGCTTTTACCATGATACCATGTGGAGGTATTTTTGAGGTGAGATGTGCCTTTTGAGTGCTTGCGTTCAGAGCCTTGTGGCCCTGCAGCACCTGGTGAGCTCTTGCTAAGCCCTCTGGAATCTCTGGGGGATGTGGTGGTTGTGGTCTCTGGGTCAAGCAGTAGAGGAAGTCACATCCTCAGCAAAATCACTGTCAGAGTAACACACAAGTTCTGGTACTTGCACAGGAGTTATACACAAGCAGTAATCCACAGTACCTTTGAGATACCTCAGCACCCTTTTGACACCTTGCCAATGATACTGAGTGGGCTGAGCACACGGTCTTGCTAGAACATTGACACTGAGTGCAATGTCAGGCCGGCTGGCCCCAACTATATAGAGAAGACTCCCAATGACAGACTGATACAATTTCACATCTGGAAATACCTCATCACTGACATGTTTTGTAAACCCTGGTATCATGAGCATTTTGACAGGATTACAATCAGACATGTTGCATTTTTCCAACAAGCTTTGAATCTTTTGTTTCTGACACAGCAGAAAACCACCTTTGGCCCTTTGTATCTCAACACCGAGATAATGTTGAACAGGCCCCAGATTTTTGATCTGAAACTTCTTGCCCAATTCATTGGTAAACACTTGCACCTGTTTTTGTGTACTACAGATCAAGCACAGATCATCTACAGAGGCCAGGAGTATTTCTAAACCCTCTCTTCTACCTCTGACATACACACAGGGATCTGCAATGCTTTGCTTAAACCTACACTCCTGCAAAGCATTGTCCAAACAACGGTTCCAACAATGCGCAGATTGTCTTAAAACCGTATAACGAACGCTGCAACTTACAGACAAGAGTTTCTCTCCCCTCAACCACAAAACCATCAGGCTGGAGCATGTATACTTCCTCATGCAAGTCTGCATTGAGGTACACTGTGGTGATGTCAAAGTGTGTAACCAGAGACCCTCTTTGACCTGCAATGGCTAAAGCTAGCCGAATGGACTGCATTTTGACCATGGGGGCAAAAATTTCATCAAAAGATTTTTCATCTTGGGCAAATCCTCAGGCAACTAACCTTGCTTTATGTTTGACTTGCCCATCAGCTGTGGTTTTCAACTTGTATACCCACCTACAGCCAATGGGAGTGACACTCTGGGGCAACTCACACAGAGAATAAACATTGTGTTGTGCTATGGAATCAATTTCACTCTGCATTGCTGCCCACCATGGCTTTGCCTCCTCTTCAGGCATCTTGAGGACATCAGCCAAAGTATTGGGCTCACAATTTACCACACACACACGCACAGACAGAGACGAATAGGGAGAATAACGCTTGGGTGGTTTGCCTTTCGTTTTCCTCTCAGACCTTCTTGGCACAGGCAAAACTTTCTCATCAGCACTGCGGGACCTCTTCAAAGGCTGCCTTTGCTCTTCCTGAACTTGAGATGAAGTCTCCTGTTTGACAACAACTCTCCCCCTCTGCACCTCCCCCTCAGCAGGCTCAGCTTTAACCCCCGATGGACCAGGCGCAGAGTCAGGAGGCTGCTCAGCAGCAAGAGACCCACCAGGAACTGGGAGAAACATTTCAGACGCTGCTTGTACACAAGACCAGTTGGCATGTTCTTCAAAAGAAGCATTCCTGGACACCAGACAGTTTGCTCCTCGTGCATAGAAACAATACCCTTTGCAGTTAGGATAGCCCATGAACCTCAAACGCTGGGCTTTTGGCTCCCCTTTCGTCGCTGACTTTTAGGAATGTGTACCCAGGCAAAACTGCCAAAAACCCTCATGTGCACAATAGAGGGCTGCTTGCCAAACAGGCGCTCATAAGGAGTCATTTGAAACACAGAAATCCACAGCCTATTGTGAATGTAGCAAGCAGTCAGCATTGCTTCTCCCCAAAAACTCAGAGGCAAATCAGCATCACAGAGCAAACTGTGCATGAGAGTCTGCAAAACACCACCATGCCTCTCAGCAACCCCATTTTGGAAACTGGAATACGCAGCAGACGTTCTGTGAACTATGCCCCTGGAATTGAACCACTTCTGCATGCTCTCAGACAGAAACTCTGCTCCTCTGTCTGTTTGCAGAGCCCTCACAGAACAACCAAACTGCCTCTCCACATAGGCACACCAGTTTTTGAGTATTTGGCACACTTCAGACTTCTGCTTAAGTAAATAACACCACGTGTACCTGCTGAAATCTACGAGCAGAAAACAGGACCGTGCGCCCCCCAGGGACTGTTGACTCATTGGACCAATGATATCACAATGCACAAGTTGAAAGGGAACATCTGAAACTCTGGTACTGAACCTGGGTGCAGGCTGTTGCTTTGATTTTGACAGTCAAGCAACACATCACAGGGCTTTAGAGAGCATCCCTTACAGCTCCCAGCTAACTTTTTCAACACAAAAAAACTAGCATGCCCTATGGAAAAACTAGCATGTCTGTGGAGGAGATGGACACACTCATTATGGATTGGTTTGCTGTCAAAAACAGCACACACACTTTGGTGAGGCTGTAGCTGGTACAACCCTTCTGACAATTCAGCTACAGCACACACAGCACCACCGTTTAAAACTTTACCCAGCTTTTTGGTGAACACTACCTCAAAACCATGCTCTGTCAGTTCTGACACAGAGAGCAAACAGAAATCAAGTGAGGGAACAAACAACACATTATCTAGACACATATTCAGAGACGGAACAAAAGCTGTGCTCTCCCCAAGTACCTCAGACCTGGCCCTGTCAGCCAAGGACACAGTAGAAACTCTGGCTGGGTTTAGGCTCTCAAACAAACCCAACCCTCAGAGTTAACTAAATGTTGACTGCAACCACTGTCCAGGAGCCAGCAGGTGTCAGCAGCACTGCAAGAGTCTTCAGGCTCACCACCTGTTGCCAAGGCGACGCATGGACGTCCTCCTCCGAAGCCGCCCCGCCAGCCACCTCTGCCGCCGCCACCTTTCCCACTGCCTCTCCCGCTGCCTCTGGCTGGCCCTGGCCTCTCACCTTGCTTCAAGGCTGGACAGTCTCTCTGAGATGAGAAGTGGAACCACAGTGAAAACACCTCCTCACAGCATGCGCTCGCACCAAGCCTTCCTGCTTGCACTCACCGGCCGGAGCAGACTTCTTGCTGAACTCCACAGGCATTTGCGGCACATCCCTGCGAGCAATTTTTTCCTCCTCTTCAAGCAGACGAGCAGTTACAAGAGAAACAGTCAAATCTCTCTGGAAGGCTTTCTAAGCTGGCGATAATCATTTGCCAACTATCATTTAGGGAATTCAGAATGCAAAACACTTTATCAGACTCAGTCAAAACTTTACCCCTCTCACACAGGGCAGCAAAGAGGTCAGCCAACTCTGTCAGATGACGCTGAACAGAATCTCCTGGCCTTAGCTTTGAATTATATAGTCTCGAAGTGAGTGCATATTTTGATGCGGCCGTGAGACTCACATAAACTTGCCGAAGGGCCTGCCAACACTCCCGAGGCGTGTCAAAATCACGAAAATGAACCAGCTGGTCATCTTCAACAACTAGAAAAAGCAGCGACATGGCTCTCCTAGTCATTCTAGGAGCCACCTCTGGATACGCAGGGAGATCTAAAGGGTCTGTAAAGGCACCCCAAAGACCTTCAGCTTGCAAGTACCACTGCATCTTCACTGACCAAGCCAAATAATTGCTTCCAGTCAGCCTGGGCAAAGACTGCCCTGCAGGAAAAGGAGCTTGAGCCATGGCTTCTCAAAACTTCAAACACCAGCAGCTCCAAAAAACACACACCATAAATCAGCCTGAAGGCTTCCCAGGGCACGCAGTGGAAGCGTGCTGGGCCCATAACCTGTCAGGAAAACTGGGGGTTACAGTCTAAACAGAGCTGACCCCACACCTCCAAGCCTGGAGGAAAGAAAACTAACACACAGTGCATCTTCAGGCTAAAGCAGGAAAAACCTTTATTGCAGGCTGCATGCTTAAAAGCAAGCAAAGCCTGAAAAAAGGGAAACAAAGGACAGGAACCAAACAGGAACAGAAGCAGAGCAGGATCAGAACAAACACAGAGTGATCCCACCCTTTACATATTGTCTTTGGTAAACAGGTAGACGTCATGAGTGTCACACAGGAAAACTCAGTACAATTCCTGTGTGAACTGCTAGCCGCTAAGCATAGACTAAACAACTACATATCAGCTTGAGCTGTTTCTTCCCAGCACACATCTGCAGCTTATGACCTTGTGCAGCACAGTTAATTAGTACACACTGAAAACTTCTCTGGCAGTTTGGAATTTGACTGCCAGGCTCATCATTCTTTAACAGACTTCACGACCTGTGGTTGTCAGTTTGGGTGAACCACAGGCTTCTAGTTCCAAGGCTGGACCAAGCTACAGAGATTATACACAATCATCTGCCTCTTTACATTACTTGCAAGAGTCATCTAGCTATTTCTGTGGAAACCCTTCCAAGTCAGCTCATAAGTAAATACCATCAAAATACATTTTAAAAAATCTACAACAAATAAGATCAGCATACATTAGCATATATTTCAGTACAGCAACGGGTGGTAAATGTTCAGCAGTGGGCAAGCAGAGATCCCAATTTTCTCAAGTTGTGAGATATTCTTGATTTGTAAAGCTAATACCAAGGTCCTTATATTTTTAAATCCACCAATGTCTGATGAAAGTGACAGATAGCTCTTTTTAAAAATGGGATCCTGTACTAATTTGGATGAGTGCTTTGAGCTACAGGTTCCTGACCACTATGCCAGTTTATCTGTCCCTGCTGTGTAACATCCCCTGCTCCAAAAGGCATCAACACAGAAACTATTTTTTTTTACTGACACATTCCAACCCTTCCCATGTACCACTAGCAAGTCCTAGGCCCCTGCTCTGAAAGCTGAATTTATCAATGGTAATATCAATGTTCCCTCAACTTTGATCTCGTTGATGGTAAATTCTAAAGCCTGAATTTAATACTCTCAACTAACTGGCAGGAAAGTCACCTGATCTGGATCATCATATCTCAAATAAGGCTACATGAACGGCCCGGTGGAAGATATGAGAGATATGAATGTGAAATAAGGCACCTAATTAAGAAAAGGGGAGATCACAAATGCAATTTATTACTTATGTCCTGCCTTTCCCCCTGAATTGGGATTTGATATTGCCAACTTTCAGTCTGACCTGGACAGATTGGAGAGCTGGGCCAAGGCTAACAAAATGAAATTCAGCAGAGAGAAATGTAAGGTCCTACACTTAGGTAGAAAAAATGGAATACAGAAATATAGGATGGGGGACACGTGGCTGGATAGTAGTACCTGTGAAAGGGATCTAGGAGTCTTAATAGACCACAAGCTGAACATGAGTCAGCAGTGTGATGCGGCAGCCAAGAAAACCAACGCAATTCTCGGTTGCATCAATAGGAGTATGGCGTCTAGATTGAGGGAGGTACTGGTACCCAAAATGGTGAGAGGCCCGGAAGCCATGCCCTATGAGGATAGACTTAGAGAGCTGGGTATGTTTAGTCTGCAGAAGAGAAGGTTAAGAGGGGACATGATAGCCATGTTTTAATATTTGAAGGGATGCCATGTACAGGGACTTCCTTCTTTGGAGGTTTTTAAGCAGAGGCCATCTGTCGGGAGTACTTTGAGGGTGTTTCTGCATCGCAGGGGGTTGGACTGGATGGCCCCTGTGGTCTCTTCCAACTCTACATTTCTATGATTCTGTGTTTTCATGGAGAACTTCGTGTGCTTTTTAAACTGAGGCCTAGAGGTAAATGACTCAGGCAAACCATGCACTACACAGTAACTTCTGAAATTTTGCCCTTTGTTCTCACTAGCTGCTTGAGTTTTCAGCTTACCACAGTTTAGCCTCCCAGTTTCAGAAACAATCTTGACACAACTTTTATTTCCTATTATTTTCATAAAAGATGGATAGGCAATTCTGCAGAGCTACCTGAACACCCTGTTAGGAACTAAACCAAGGACTTTCTAAGAGTATGTCCAGACCAGTTTTCTAATAAGAAATTATACTGGATTGGAAGAAGTAGACCAGCGGTGTCCAAAGTAGTAGTCCCTGGACTGAGAAGCACTGGGGTAGACAATAAATCCAGTCGGTTTTGTCAAATACAAGGGAAAAAAAGAAAGCAGTTTTGCATATCTTGTAGACACTAAATAAAGCTCACCAAAAATGGCTTGCCAGACAGGTTTCTACTGAGAAATCCATCTCCCCCTCGCCCCTTTGGATTTTGGCCACAAATACAGTTTGTCAGCAACAGTTTAGACAGAACCAAGGTATGAAAATCAAAGAAAAACAGGTCAAACTGTTAAAGTAGAAACTAACAGGTTGCTACCTGTAACTGTGGTTCTTCGAGTGGTCATCTGTGCCTTCACACACTAGGAGGAGCTTCCGCGCATGCGCAGTACCGTTTGGAAAATTCTAGAGCTTAGTAGCTTGGTGGGAACCCCTTCCCCCATGCCTCTACTGGGCATGCTCAAACCGCCAAGCAACGGTCTCCCTTCAGTTCTAAAGTCTGCCGATAAGGGACCTGAGAAAGAGGGGACGGCTGGGCGGGTGTGTGGGAGGGCACAGATGACCACTCAAAGAACCACAGTTACAGGTGGCAACCTCTTCTTCTTCTTCGTGGTCTCTGTGCCTCACACACTAGGAGATTTTGTAGCTTACCAGAAGGACGGTGGGTCAGGTCCTAAAGAACGGAGGCCAGCACCGCTCGTCCAAACTGGGCATCTCTCCGGGACCGGCAGTCCAGTCGATAGTGGCAGACGCAGGTCGATGGCCTGGACCAGGTCGCCACTTGACAAAGTTCTTGTAGGTCCATGCCCCTCAGAAGGGCTGCTGAGGATGCCACAGCTCTGGTGGAGTGCAGCCGAAGCAAGTCCGGTGGAGGCTGCTTGGCCATCTCATAAGCAAGCAGGGTTGTCTGGGCCACCCACTTGGAGAACCTCTGGGTGGACACCTTGCGGCCCCTGCGGCGCTGACCGTGGCAGACAAACAGGTGTGGGGTCTGTCTGTAGGTTGCAGTACGCTGAGTGTAGAAGGCCAGGGCCCTTCGAACGTCCAGAGAGTGTAGAGACCTCTCAAGAGGTGTCATTGGATTAGGATGAAAAGCCGGTAGGATAACGTCCTGGTTAAGGTGGAAGTGAGAAACCACCTTTGGTAAGAAGGAAATGTCCGGGCAAAGGACTACCTTGTCCTGATGAAAAACCAGGAATGGCTTGTCGACTCGTAGAGCTGTCAGCTCGCTGGCACACCTGGCGGAGGTGACAGCCACCAGGAAAGCAGTCTTCAGAGTCAGGAGCCTCTCGTCGGCAGAGGCCATGGGCTCAAATGACGGTCGCGTGAGCAGGGAGAGTACCAGGGATAGTGACTATGGCGGCGGCGGCAGCGGTGGCAATACCAGTGGGTATAGATGTTGAAGCCCCTTCATGAATTGCTTCATGGTGGCGTCCCGGAAGAGCGCTGCCGACGGGGAGCCTCGAGGTTGGTAGGCCACAATGGCGGAGAGGTAGACCTTCAGAGATGGAAAAGACAGTCCTTGCTGTTTGAGGTGGAGGAGGAAGCGGAGCACGGTACCGAGGCCGACCGGCGATACCGTCTCGCCTCGCTCCTCTGCAAAGGTCACGAACTGCCGCCACTTGTAGGCATAGTTGCGGCGGGTCGATTCCTTCATGGCCGCGGTCAGGACGTTCTGTATAATGGGATCATTTAGGACGTTATCCTCCATGCATGCAGAGCCAGGAGCGGCAGGTCAGGGTGGAGGACATGACTGCCGGAGTGGGACAGCGGATCGGGTGCTGTCGGGAGCCTGAGAAGTTGACCTCGGGTGGCCTCGAGCAGGAGTGCGAACAAGTGCTGCCTCGGCCAGTACGGGGCGACCAGGATGACATCGGCTCGGCCCGTCAGGATCTTGGCGACCACTCGGCCCAGGAGAGGAAACGGCGGGAAGATGTAGAGGAGCCCCTCTGTCCACCGGAACTGGAAGGCGTCGCCAAGAGAGTTCGGTCCCCAGCCGGCTCTCGAACTGTACCGGCAACACTTGGTGTTCAACATGGTGGTGAAAAGATCGATGTCGGGCTCACCCCAACGGTATCATATCAGGCAGAACGCCTCGTCTGAAAGGGACCACTCGTGTGGGTCGAGGTGTCCCTGCTCAGGGCGTCTGCCATGGTGTTCTCCTGACCTGCCAGGTGGACGGCGATCGGATGGACCCGGACAGACACGCACTACTGCCAGAGCTGGAGGGCAATGGTGAGGAGCGTGGTGGAGTGGGTCCCTCCCTGTCTGTTGACATAACAGACTGCCGTGGTGTTGTCGGTCAGGATGAGTACCGTCTGTCCCGCGACCAGGTTGCGGAACGCCCTCAGAGCTTTCCTGATGGTGAGGAGCTCGAGAGCGTTGATATGGAGATTGGTCTCGTCGCCTGTCCAGAGTCCCCGGACTCTGAGGTCTTCGCAGTGCGCTCCCCACCCGAAGAAGGAGGCATCGGTCGTGATCGTCAGCCAAGGAGTCGGTTGTCTGAAAAGCATCCCGGACAGGAGGTGGGGGTATGAGAGCAACCACAGCAGAGAGTGATGTACTTCTGTCAGCAGTTGAAGTCTCAGGCCCTGGTCGTCTTGGAGCGGATTGAAGGCTCTGATGAACCAATGTTGGAGGGAGCGCGACCGAAGTCTCGACAGGTACGTGACGGCCGTGGCGGAAGCCATGTAGCCCAGGAGCTATTGTATCCTCCTCGCTGATATCGTCGGGGCGTGAAAGGCTGCTGCGCAGCCCAGCAGAGGATATGAGCTCGATCCAGGAGCAGGTAGGCTCTGGCCGAGACCGAGTCCAGGGTGGCTCCAGTGAAGTCCAGCACTCTCGCCGGCTCGAGGCGGGACTTCTTCGGATTGACCCGGAGACCCAGATGGGTCAGAAGCGACAGGGTCTGATGAATGTCCGAGTAGAGTTTGCTCTTGCAGGACGCTACCAACAGCCAATCGTCCAGGTACGGGAAAACAGTGATGCCCTTCGTCCGCAGGTAGGAGACCACAGGAGCCATGTACTTCGTGAAGACCCTCGGTGCGGTGGAGAGGCCGAACGGCAGCACCCGGTACTGGTAGGAGGTGCCGTCGATCGCGAACCGAAGGTATCTTCTGTGCTGAGGACGTATGGAGATGTGGAAATAGGCATCCCGCAGGTCAATGTATGCGAACCAGTCTCCCTGACGAAGGAAGGGTAGGATCGTCGACAGCGTGACCATCTTGAACCTCCTGGGGCGGATGTATTCGTTTACCCCTCGGAGATCCAGAATGGGTCGCAGAGTCCCGTCCGGTACAGTGAAGTACCAGGAGTAGAAGCCAGTGGTAGTGGCCGAGGGTGGGACTTCTTTGATCGCTCCCTTCTGCAGGAGGGACTGGATCTCCTCCAGCAGTCAGGGCTGGCCTGGGTGGAATAGAAAATGCCTCGCGGTGGAATACTTGAGAACTCGATGGTGTAACCAAGACGGACGATGGTGAGCACCCAAGAGTCCATAGAGATTGAGCGCCATGAGGCGAGGTGTTTGGCCAGAGTGGGGTGGTCCGTCAGAGACAATAGTAGGTGGAAAGTTGGCTTTGGTGGTGTCCTGGGCGGCCCATCAAAAGCGGGACTTGGTCCCAGATGACGACTTTTTAGAGGACGTCTGGCGGCTCCACGGAGGTCTTCATGAGGAGGATGCAGTCGAAGTCCTGGACGGTGCCAACCAAGGCGAACGTGGCTGGAAGCTTGATGATGATGACTGACGCCAAGCAGGTCGAGAGCCGAAACCACAGCGGGACTGTTGAGGCTGACGGATCCCCATCTTCCTGGCCATTAGTCGGGCCTTGATGATGTGGTCCATGGCCTCATCAGTGGATGCATTGAAGAGTCCCTTGCCATCAAAGGGAAGATCCTCAATGCGTTTCCGCGTGTCTTCCTGCAGGCCAGAGGACCGTAGCCAAGCGTATCAGCGCAAGGCTATGGAACCCACCATGACGCGAGCAGCGACCTCGACAGAGTGCCTAGAGGAAAGGATCTGTTGGTTTGCTAGCACCACTGCTTCATTGTAAAACTGGTGGGTGCTCACCCTGCTCTCCTCCGGGACACAGGACAAGAGCAGGGAGAACTTGTCCAATAGGTTCCGGAGATATGCTGCTAGGCAGGCCTGGGTGTTTGATACTCTGGCTATCAGGGAGGAGGCAGAGTAGAACCTCCTCCCGAAGGTGTCGAGCCGGCATCCTTCCCTGTCTGGCAGAGTCGTGTGCGCCCGAGACCCTCCTTTGGCCTGGGTGGACTCAACGACCACAGAGTTCGGCAAAGGATGACTGAACAAGAACTCGGCATCCTCTTTCTGGGTCCGATACAGGTGTTTGAGCTGGTGTGGAATCGGCTGGGCGGAAGCCGGCTGGGCCCAAGGGTGTTTGTTTAAGGGCCTCCATCAAGGCGGGCAAGAACAGGAGTGGAGCCATCAAGGGTGGACGGGTGTCCATGTAGTGAAAGACGGGGTCTTGCACCGCCGGAGCCCGTTCTGCCACCTTGAGACCCAGAGCTGTTGACATTAGGAGAAGGATGTCCGAGAACTGCTTCACGTCCTCGGGAGCCACCTCTGGTGTTGGGTCCCCGAAGGTCAAGGGCGGAGATTCATGGGACTCCGGTGTCGACTCCTTAGATTCAGAGTCCGATTTGTAGCTGTCCTGGGAGGAAGCCGTGGAGGATCTGTCCGGCGACCTCTCCGGCAAGCCTCGGGTACCGACGGTACCGACAGGGTAACCGTCAGAGTGGCGGTTGTGGTATGCCTCCCAGCGGTCATCCTAGGCGGGGCAGCCCTCTCCGCAGGAAGCACCGAGGGCACCGGTTGCCTGATCGCCTGCATGACGGTGACAGCTGCAGAGGTGACCTGGACTGGAGTAGCCTCCGACACTGGACAGGACACTGTTGCGGTGACCCGCGGTGGTGGTGATATGGGTCGGTAGTGGGGAGTGTGCTCACGAGATCGGCAATGTGTAGGCGATCTGGGAGGGGAGCGTGATGGTGAGCACCCCGCCGGGAATGGTAGGCCACCCACGATGGTGAACAGGAACGGTGGTACGGTGATCATCGCTTCACATCGGGATGATATTGGTCCTGATATGAAGGCGAGTAGGACCGGAATGATCCCGGGTACTCCCTCCAAGGTTGCTCCTGACCTTGCCTCAAAACGTGAGATGCAAATGAGTATGGGGCCTCTCTCGGAGCTGAAGATGACAAGGCCAATGATACCTTTGGGATACTCGGTAGGGCAGAAGGAGCCGCCCTACGCTATGGTACCGAGCCCGGTACCCTCGGAGTGGGATCAGCAGCCGCGGAATCTGAAGGAAGTGCGGTCGCAGGTTGGCTCTTGGACATTTTTGCCGGAGTTGGGTCTCGCGGTGACAAAGACTGCTCCCAGCAAAAGGATCTGAGGTGTGCCAGTCAGTTCCTTAAGGTCTGGGATGTGAATTCCTTGCAAATTGGGCAGGCCTTGATGTTATGGGCCTCACCCAAACACAGGAGACACTCGCTATGCCTGTCCGAACAAGCGACCTTACGACCACACTTTCTACAGGGTTTGAACAAAGTCAACATAGAAGTCCAGAGAAGAAGAGAAAGGAGACGAGTCGCAGGATCGAAGACAAAGACACAGACGAAGGCGAAGGGGGGGATAGGCAAGTCGGGGATTAGAAGTCCCAAGAAAGGGGGATAAAATCACCAAAAGCACCAAAACCAGTCCGTAATCCAAGAGAAGTCCAAAATCCGAATCCAAAGTCAAAAATCAGAAAGAGACTTGCAGGAAAGGCCAAGGAAAAAACACAGCTAAACTCAGAACCTCTGTACACGACGGTGGATGAGAAAGAACTGAAGGGAGACCGTTGCTCAGCGGGCTGAGCATGCCCAGTAGAGGCATGGGGGGAGGGGTTCCCGCCAAGCTACTAAGCTCTAGAATTTTCCGAACGGTACCGTGCATGCGTGAAAGCTCCTAGTGTGTGAGGCACAGAGACCACGAAGAAGAACTATGATTATGTCTTAATAGAATTTATTTGGCATCCATTTGCTAAACCCACTCAAACCAGCTGACAGAGACAGATAAGTGGTGCACATGGCTCCAAATTTGTGAATCTAGCACAGAGGCCTTATACTTATGGCATCTCTCTTTAACACACCATGCTTTAAATCTTTCAGGATGGATCGGCACTATCATTTCTCATCTGCCTATCCCATCTCACACATTTGTTAAGCAATTACCTTCTCTTGTTACCTAGTATGATCCTCTATCTATCTATCTATCTATCTATCTATCTATCTATCTATCTCAATCACTAGATAAGGATAAGCCTTTCTGACTTCCTTTTGTATCTAACACAGTTCTCATTTCCCCATAAGACCAAAACCTTAATTGACAAACCAATAAATTTTGGTTGGTGAATAATGGAATTGCTTTTTTGTTGTATTTTACTGCATGGCCATAAAGTTTGCATTTGGATCACTTCAGGTTGATTGAGAGTATTTTAAACAATCCAAAAGTCCTCTTCACCCATGAGCCACGCTAACGATTTATACTACAGTCTTTGACTTGGGGCACATAAAGACAAGACCGGTGAAATCTCACCTTGTCTTGATGAAGAGGAACCAATAAGTTGCCCACCTCTCACTTTGATCTGAGCTTAATCTGAATCCTCTGCGGTGCCCTCAGTTTGGGAGGGTCAGGGAAGAAAAAGGGTGGCAGCAACAATCAGGGAAGTCACACCCTGGACTGTGTTGTGACATCCACCATGAATATCTGAAGATATATTTTACTCCCAGGGCATTACTGAGGAACCACACTGCTTTACGGGAAGAGGTTAATGCAAAAAAGAATTAGCAGCTTTGCAGAATTCATGCAGAAGGCAGTGCTTAACAGAATCCGACAAAAGCATATAAAAGGTTCAGGAAAAAGGCAATTTATTAGTGCAGTCAACGCAATTGAAACAGCAAAACACAAAATGCAGTCAGCAACTTGCATACTGGCAGGAGACATGACAAATCCTATGGTATACTTCAGAGCACAAGGAAGAGTGACAGCAAGACATCAAGGGGAAAAACAAGGTATGAAAAGATGCAGCTAGCTCCAGATGCAGTTATTAGGTTGGATTTAGCAGCTTTTTTTCAAATTCCTGAGCAACAGGGACTCAACTGGAAACTACTTCCAACCAGAAGATCCCCTTTCAAAATATGTCACATCACTGACAAGAATACGAGCACAACTCATTCCATCCCTAAAACTGATCTGGGGATTTTGAAGCATGTTCCAGGTGTTTCAAAAACATGATTTACAAAACATAAGCACTCAGACACGAACTGCAAAGTTACTTTAAGCAGCTTGCATTGCTACAAATGTGAAACCTCAAACACCACTGGAAACAGTATTGGAGACAGACTCAGTTAGTAAAGAAAAATTCTACCTAGGAGATGGGGTGAAGAAGAGAAGCACACAGCAGTGTGCCAGCAAAGATTTAGATTGAAGGAAGACTATGGCTGATACAGTTGAGCTGAAAAGCAACACCAAAACCTACTGAACAGGTTTACAAAAAAGGTAAAGGCCACCAAACTGAATGACTGCTGCAGATTTAGAGCCTCCAAAGCACAAGCATTTCCCACAGAATGGAACTTGAAACAGCATCTGCCTGGTGAATATTCAAGTTCATAAGCAAAGCTAAGCTGCATTAGTCATGCACTTTATTCATGGGAATGACAGAAGTTTTGTGAGAGGGATGGGAGTTGTTCTTATCAGGTGACTGATATTTATGAACGACATCTTCCAGCTATACCCTCTTGTTTCCCTTTCAGCAAAAGGACCAGACTGATCGCTACCAATTGCTGTGAGAATCCCATTTCATTAAACATGGTTTCTCCACTATAGGATCATCATGTAGGACCAGGCCACTTCTTTCATATATATAATACATGATTGGATAAGCACTTCTTTCAAATTAATGCATTCTACTGCATTCATCTGCAGTGTAGCAGCAGAAGTAGCATTCCCCAGACAGCCACCATTCCTGCTGATAGGTTTCCAGGACTTCTCTTTGTCCCAGAGATTTTGAAGATACAACTGTCTGTGAAGTGGTGAAAATTCTACACTGGCAACATTACAATTGCTATGGTCAACCACTTTGTAGACCCCATGCATCAAAGTAGTAACAGCAACCATCTTAGGCATCACTAATTCCAAGAAAGGGACCTAAATCTTGTTTTAAAGTTTCTGGCTGAGAGTATTGAGGGTTGTCAAAGAGATGAAAGCTATTCAGAGGGGACTGTACTGTCAATGTTTTGGTCAGAGCAAGTCAAACTGCTCCTTTTATTGATACATTTATTCCTTGCACCACCAACTCCAGCACAAACATTTAAAGCAAGACATATTTCAAACAACACAAATGAAGAAAAGTTGTTGTAAAAAAAGACTGCAAAATAAATTAAATCTGACAGGTAAACTATACTTGGTCTTGAAGACATTTCTGGCCACTGTATTTTTAAAAAAAATACAATAAGGGAAACATACAAAGGCAAAAGTAGTACAAAAATACTGAACACAATCATCAAGATGTCAAAAAAAATTACACACAAATTTATCAAAAAGCCAACATAAAATGACAAGACAGTTTCATCCAGGTTGATGTTCTTTCTTTCAGGTTTTCTTTGCAAGATTGTAAGTTGAGACAACCATAAATGGCACACACAACTCAAGAGAAGCCTGTACTGGATCAGATTGAGTGAAGGTATCTGCTTGAAGGCTTGCATCCTGTGATAAAGGCCTGGTCAGCAAAGCACCTGACATCATCAGCGGCACTTCAAGGGTACAAGAAGGAAGATGACATTTGGTCTTTGTGAGGAGAATTCCATTTTACTTGGCAGAGGTGGCAGCAGCAGAACACTGTCAAAGAGTGCTACCTCTTGTTGAAGACCAGTGCCTGTCTGAAAGGTAGGCCTGTCTCTTCTGTACGATAAGGCCATGCATCCCACCATGAGTCGCAGAGATGGTTCTCATGACAGGCTAGCTTTTTTTGCCTCCACAACACTTTCCATGCCAAAAACATCACTACTGGTATTGTATATTTTATTTGGCATTACTTGCACCACTAGTTTGGCATCTGCCTTCTCATGTTTATACTATTCCATCCCTTGTCCCATCCCTTTCTCCCTTCACAAAGGCTGCAGAACTGTGCCTCAGATGTACTGTGTGGAAAGTCTGATCCTATGGGCCACAATTAAAAAGTGTGCAGCCTGCACAGAAATACCTTAAATAATAACAAGAGAAGCCAGACAAGGAGAGGAGGGGAAGAAGTCTTCAGAATAAACTTTCAGCTCTGGCCCTTTTATAGAAGTCAAGATTCGTAAGCTTGTCATACCCTAGAACTAGAACCAAGCCATCTGGGCCACTTCAGTCAAGCCAGCAGATCAAACATCTTCTATAGTAAAAGCCCACTGCTCTTTCAGGAGCACAGAGGAATTTCTTGTGCTTTTATGCAGATACTTGGAAACCTGTGTCAACTTAAGACCAGGAATTATACTTATCACAAGGGGGAAGGAATGCAGCATCGCATTTTGCATAAGTTGCTGGGCACCTGCCCAGTATAATTAATAAGTGGTGTTTTAATTACATAAAGAAAAAATAATGCCCTGAATGTGGCACAGTGGGGGGGGGCAGGATCACTGGGCTTGGACACAGTATATATTTTCTTTCAAGAACATTGTTCTAATCATCTCTGCGTGAAGTCTTTGCATTCCTCCACTCCATGTGCAAATATCATCACCAGGCCTGGCTCCAGCACCATCTCCTCACCCATGTGCTGGTTCTCACAGGCCATCACTACCACAGCCTGCTTGCCTGGGATGCGTTCTGGCCACATAGTTTTCATACAGACGCTGGTTCATCTGGCGGGGTTCTAGTGGCCAGGCCCTGTGGCCAGTTCCGTTCGTGGGCATTTTCAATCAATTCATTGATGATAGATGCTGGCAGCCACTTTCCACCAATGAACGCTTGATTACAGCTTGAAGTACAGCATTCTCCTGCTGCAAAGATCATACCACCCCATCGTGTCACCCGGGCTGGCTGCAGTGATGAGTTCACCCACCTAGAAGCAAATTAAAAAGGAAGTCACATAGTAAGTGTTACATTTTTCAGTAAGTTATATTATCTCATGGCACTATCATGTAAGCCAGTAGGCAAGGAAGACCAGACTGTATTTCTAATCTAACCTATGACCATGAAGTTCTTCTGTCATGTCACAATATTATGGATAGTTGTCAGATTCATTTAGAGCAATAGTGGGCAGCTCTGAATGGAAGGCAGAGACATTGTTAGCCACTGATCCACAAGCAGCTACTCCCAGGGGGCGGAGCAGACATTTTCCCGTCGAAACAAAATGTGTGATGTGTGTGTGAACCTTGGAAGTATCATCACCATATAACGAAGGTGAAATAATTGTTACGAATAACCCATACTTTATAAAGGCATTTAATCCTATTCTTTTCCTAGTATATCATCTGTATAGACATATTTTATTACCTCCTATTCTAAACCCACAGCTAATTCTGCTCTCTCTAATAGCAGTGACATAAAGATCCATGACTGCAAACAAGAGGTAAGATAATTACCTTAAAGCCCCTTAGTGACTAAAGTCTTTATCCACCTTCCCTATCTTTCTCCTTTTTGTTTCACAGTGCACAAGTATTATGTTAAAATCGCAAGAAAAGTCACATCTACAACACACAGTCATGAGATTTTTGTTCCCTGAAAGATCTGTCAACAAAGTTCAATATTATTTCTAGAGGCCATATAAGTGTTTGTCCATTATTTGGGCCTGGAGTTTGACAGCCAAAGGGTTAGACTAGTAAAGAGACAGAGACAGACAGACAGACAGACAGACAGACTTGACCCTCCGCTTTTGCAGGTTCAGCATTCATAGATCTGCATTTATAGGTTATTTATTTATTTAAAAGGATTCTTACTGTATTCGTTCCTGCCATGGAAAAATGTATGTTTTCTAGAACTCCAGGTCCCCCATCAAACTCCATGGTCCAAAGAAGATAAGAAGAGGTTGCTTACCTGTAACTGTGGTTCTTCGAGTGGTCATACGTGCCCTCATACATTAGGAGCTTTCGCGTCTGTGCAGTAGTGTTCGGAAAATTCTAGAGCTCGTTAGCTTTGGCGGAAACCCCTCCCCCACGTCGGTACTGCGCATGCTCCTCCCGCCGACTAATGTTCGGTCTCTCCCTCAGTTCCTCGCCGAAGCAGATGGGACCTGAAAGAGAGGGGAAGGCAGGGCGGGGATGTATGAGGGCACAGATGACCACTCGAAGAACCACAGTTACAGGTAAGCAACCTGTTCTTCTTCTTCGTGGGTCTCGTGCCTCATACATTAGGAGACTGTGGTAGCTTACCAGAGGATGGTGGGTCAGGTCCCAGACCCTACAGCACAGAAGACAGCACAGCACGTCCGAAACCGGGCATCTCTCCTGGGAACGGCAGTCGAGCCTGTAGTGGCGCACGAAGGTCGACGACGGCTGGGACCCAGACGCCACACGGCAGAGTTCCGACAGGTCGACGCCTCGCAGGAGGGCAGCAGATGTCGCCACGGCCCTGGTGGAGTGGGCCCGAAGCAGGTCTCGCGGAGGCTTCCTGCAAGCTCATAAGCCAATAGAACAGTCTGTACCACCCACTTAGAGAAGCGTTGGGTGGACACTTTGTGGCCTCTCCGGCGTTGCCATAACAGACAAACAGGTGGAGTGTTTTTCTGTAGGCTGTAGTCCTGTCCTTATAGAAGGCCAGCGCCCGACGCACATCTAGGGAGTGGAGGGACCGCTCCAGAGGTGTCGTCGGGTCCAAGTAGAAGACCGGCAGGACTATGTCCTGGCTGAGGTGGAAGTTGGACACCACCTTCGGCAGGAAGGAGATGTCAGGCCGGAGGACCACCTTGTCGCGATGGAAGACTAAGTATGGTTCATCGCACCGGACTTGCCAACTCTCCCGCCCGCCTGGCAGAGGTGACGGCCACTAGGAACGCGGTCTTCATCGCGAGCAGCCTGTCGTCCATCGTGGCCATGGGCTCGAAGGCGGCTTCGTCAGCTGGGACAGCACCAATGACAGCGACCACGGCGGTAGCGGCGGCGATACCGGCGGGTAGAGGTGCTGCAGGAACGTCGCCACGGTACCGTCCCTGAAGAGAGCGGCCGACGGGGATCGTGGCGGCTGGGATGCCATCGATCGCGGCGAGGTACAATTCAAGCGGACGGGAAGGCCAGGCCCTGTTGCCGGAGATGGAGGAGGAAGTGGAGCACGGTACCAGGGTGACAGGCGATACCAGCTCTCCGACGTTCCTCGTGAAGGCCACGAAGCGCTGCCACTTATAGCGGTAGTTCCTTCGCATGGACTCCTTCCTGGCCGCGGTCAAGACGTTTCTGATGGCTGGATCGTCTAGGGCGATTTCTCGAGCATGGAGGGCCAGACAGCAGGTCTGGGTGCAAGACCAGTCCGTCGGAGTGAGACAGCAGGTCCGGTACCGTTGGAAACCCTGACAGCGTCCTGCCCCGGGCGGCCTCGATCAAGGGTCCGAACCAGTGCTGCCTCGGCCAGTAGGGCGCCACCAGGATCGCGCCGCCTGGCCGCGATCATCGTCGCGATCACGCGGCCCAGGAGCGGGAACGGAGGGAAGGCGTAGATCAGCCCTTCGTCCCATGGGAATTGGAAGACGTCGCTCATGGAGCGCGAAATCATGACCGGCCCTCGAACAGAACAGGCGGCACTTCGCGTTCTGGCTGGTCGCGAAGAGGTCGATGGTCGGCTCGCCCCATCGGTCCCGAGAGACATCCGGCAAGGCCTCGTCGGACAGGGACCACTTGTGATGGGAGGTGGTGTCCCTGCTGTAGTGTCCGCCGTGGCGTTGCCCTGCCAGGTGAACCGCCACGGGGTGTATCCAGAGCGGGACGCACCAGTTCCAAAGTTCGAGCGCGATGCCCAGCAGCGCGGTGGAGTGCGTCCCGCCTTGCCTGTTCACATACAGACCGCCGTCGTGTTGTCGGTGAGGATCAGCACCGTGCGGCCCGTGACTAGGTGTCGGAACGTCCTCCAGGGCCTTGTGGATCGCCAACAGTTCGAGACAGTTGATGTGGAGGAAGAGTCCCGCCGTCCATCCACCAGCCTCGGACCGGAGATCCCCGGTGTGCGCTCCCCAGCTGAAGAGTGAGGCATCCGTCGTTATCGTGACCGACGGCCTGGGTTCGCGGACGGCATGCCCGACAACAAGTTCCGCAATGACAGCCACCACAGGAGCGATCGACGCACCTCTTGGGGCAGACGGTACTGGCGGCGCTGGTCGTCCCAGAGTGGATCAAAGGCCCTGACGAACCAGTGCTGGAGCGGCCGTGCGTGGAACCGGGAGGTAGGTTACGGCGGTGGTCGAGGCCATGTAGCCGAGGAGCTGCTGGATCCTCCTCGCTGACAGCGTCGAGGCCTCGAAGGCAGCGGACGCCGCCCGACGAAGCGTCCCGCCCGCCCTCCGTCCGGGAGGAAGGCCCTCGCCGATACCGAGTCGAGGGTCGCCCCGATGAAGTCGAGAACCCGGGTGCCGAGATGGACACTTCCTGGGGTTAACCCTGAGTCCGAGCCGAGTGAGAAGGGACAAAGTCCGATGGATGTCCCTGTACAGTTTCTGTTTGCAGGACGCCACCAAAAGCCAATCGTCCAGGTAAGGGTAGACGGAGACGCCTCTCGTCCGCAAGGAGGACACAACCGGAGCCATGCACTTGGTGAGAACACCCTCGGTACGGTGGAAAGTCCAAACGGCAGCACCCGGTGACTGGTAGCTGATGCCGTCGATCGTGAACCGAAGGTATCGCCGATGCTGCGGGCGGATCGAGATGTGGAAATAGGCGTCTTTGAGGTCTATGGACGCAAACCAGTCCCCTCGCGGAGGAAGGGGAGGATCGACGGCAGCGTGACCATCTTGAACCTCCTGGGGCGGATGTATTCGTTCACCCCTCGGAGGTCTAGGATGGGCCGCAGGGATCCGTCCGCCTTCGGCACCGTGAAGTACCTCGAATAGAAGCCGGTGGTCTTGGCTGAAGGCGGGAGCCTCTCGATCGCTCCCTTGTCGAGGAGGGACTGGACCTCTTCCAGTAGAGCCAAAGCTGGCCGGGGTGGAGTAGACACTCCGTGGCACAGAATAGCCTGGAACTCGATGCGGACCCCAGGCGGAGATTAATGGAATCAGGAGTCCGCAGTGATCTCCCGCCAGCAGTCGAGGTGTTGGGCCAGGCTCGGGTGGTGGAAGAGCTCTACTGGGAGGGCGAAGGATGACCGGGTGGAGTCCTGCGAAGGCCATCAGAGCCGCCACTTCGCTCCCCGAGGACGACTTCTTGGACGACGAGATGGGCGTCGTCTGGGTAAGCCTCCTGGAAGCCAAAGAGGTCGACGGCCTATCAGTCGACCGCTGGAGACTGCGGCTGGTATACTGTTGAAGAAGAGGCAGGACTCTTCTCCAGCGCAGGCTCTTGGCTGGAAGGAGCGGCGAGTCTGGGCTCATGTTTATGCCCATCTTCTTCACAGTCAGCCGGCCTTGACGAGGTGATCCATGGCCTCGTCAGTGGAGGAATGAAACAGCCCTTCGCCGTCAAAGGGAAGGTCTTCAATCCTTCCACGGTTGTCCTCCTGGAGCCCACAGTACCGGAGCCACGCGTGACGTCGGAGGGCTACGGCACCGACCATCACCCTCGAAGGTAGCCTCCGCGGCGTGCCTCGAGGTGGCGAGTCCTGCCCAGCCACCGCAACGGCCTCGCCGAAGATCTGACTGGCTGAGGCGCGTGACTCCTCCGGCAAGTCAGCAAGGAGCAGGCCGAGTCGGTCCAATAGGTTCCGATGGTATGCCGCGAGGCATGCCATCGTGTTCACCGTCCTGACCACCAGGGACGATGCCAAAGAGAACCTTCAGCCGAAGCTATCCCCGAGTCCGCCCTTCACGGTCCGGAGGGGTGGTATGCGTCTTTATTGCCCCCCTTTGCTGCGCCGACTCGACCACTATGGAGTTTCCTGGGTACAGGGTGGTGAAAGAGAAACTCCGCGTTTTCTTTCTGAGTCCTGTACAAATGCTCCAGCCTGTGGGGGATAGGCTGTGCTGACGCCGGCTTCGCCCACGGCTGCTTCATCACATCCACCAAGGTAGGCAGAAACGGCAGCGGTGCGGTCGACGGTGGCGAGCTTCGAGTACTGGAAGACGGGGTCCTGGGCTTGAGGAGCAGGGTCGGTCACCTTAAGGCCAAGGGCTGTGGCCATCCGGAGGAGGATTGCCGGAGAACTGACGGACGTCCTCCGTGCGCAGACTCCGGAGCTGGCTCTCCGAACTCCAGCGGGTGGGATTCATGAGAGGAAGGAGTGGACTCCACAGAGTCAGAGTCCGAATCGTAGGAGGCGCCCGATGGAGATGGCGACCTCTCTGCCTCCTTCTCCGGGTGCCTCAGGGGCCGGAGGTGCCAGGATAGCCACCGGAGCTGCAGCCTGCGTCGGTACCAAGTACGGTCGTGACCGGTATCTGAGTCACCTGCAGGGGCACGACCGCGGGCCTAGGGCGGGTGCCACCTGCGTGGTGGAGGTCGCCGCTACCGCCGGCTGGGCCACGATGGACTGTGGCGTCGGGCGGGTAACTGTAGCCATTGTCCGCGGCGGTGGAGAAACAGCCCTGTAGCGAGGTGAGGGCTCTGGGACCGACGCGACTCGGCGAGCGACGCAAAGGTGACCTCTCATAGCAGGGGTAGTGAGCCTCCCGCGGTGGCGAGCGAGACCGGCGACGAGGCGACCAGTACCGAGGGTCTGGGTGGTACCGGTCCCTGTAGGATGGCGAGTACGAGTAGTACGAGCCGGCCGGTTCGTGCACCTGCTCCTGGGCGTACCATCCAAGGTAGGCCGGAGAATACACTCTCTCTCCCGAGCGATGCCTCTCCAGGCGCATCTCCCGATATCGCGGGGATGGAGGCCTGGCCCGCTGCTCCGGCGAGCGGGACTCGTCGCGCCGAGAGGCCGGGCGCTGTCTGACCACGGCCTCCTCTCGGCGTTCTGCCGAGGGCGGACGGCGACTAGGCGGAGTGATCTCCGCGACCAGCTCTTGGCGGTTGAGGAGGCGAGACCAGCACGGCCTGCTCCTCGTCCGACACCTCGAGGATAACGTCCTCATCCGGAGGCTCCTCCTCCATGGGGAGCTCCATCAGCAGGGGTTCCTCGGCGGGCTGGGTGGGTGGTGGAGTCGGGGGTTGCACCACCTTCGATGGAGAGCGTTGTTTCTCCTTCTTCTTCTTCTTCTTTCCTTTCTCCCCCAGGCCCTCAGTGGCTGGGCGTTTTTTTCTGAGCCGCGGTCAATGGCTTGGAGGAGGAGGTTGAGGCCTGCGAGCCCACAGAATCCTCACGTGCCCGAGTTGCCGAGACCTTTGAATCTCGGCAACTTCATGATCGGTACCGAGCCCGGTACCGATGTCGACGAGGTCGAGGGCACGGCAGCCGCCGTCGCTGCTGCCGAAGAAAGAAGAGACGGACGGGCGTTTCTCGGCCATCTTTTCGGGTCCCTTTGCACGAAGAGACTCCTCCCAACAATGGGACTTGAGCCTTGCCGACCTGTTGCGGAGAGTCTGGTGGTAACTCTTGCAAAATGGAGACAGGCCTGGACCCTGTGCCCCTCGCCCAAACAAATCAGGCACTTAGAGTGTCGGTCGGAAATAGAGCGACCTTCCTTCCAGAGGGAGGCGCAGCGTTTGAAAAGAGCCGACATAAACGGAGGGCAAGGCAAGAAAGAACGCCAAACACAGTCTGAGATCCGAAATTGTCGTCAAGCCAGAAAAAAAGGTCAAAACCGATGAAGAAATTACCAAGTCAAGTCCGAAATCCGTGAGGGAGTCAAAAGCCAAATCCGAAGTCGAAAATACCGAAATAACAATCCAACAAGCAAGCCAACAAGCAGAACCTTCTGAACGCTGAGGCGGACAAGAAAGAACTGAGGAGAGACCGTTAGTCGGCGGGAGGAGCATGCGCAGTACCGACGTGGAAGGGTTGCCAAAGCTAACGAAGCTCAGAATTTTCCAAATCTGTGACCGCGCAGGCGCGAAAGCTCTTATGTATGAGGCACAGAGACCACGAAGAAGAAGCATAGAATCACACTGGAAGATTCCTAGAATTTATTTTATTCTAGAAAATTCAGCTAAAAAAATACAGTGTTTTGTCACTTTTATTTTTATTCACTGACTTCTTCACTTTTGTAGTGGTCTTGTGCACCTAACCTCCATGAAAGTTTGAAGGCTGATTGTACATATATATATATACACACACACACACACACACACACACACACACACACACAAAAATGGACATGGAATCTAAGAATTGTCTCTCTTCTGCCTATTGTTCCTATCTGCTTTGGTGATCAAGCTGTTTATAATAGCCTAGGAATCTAAGAAAATGTGAAACACATGCTTTAAAAACATTTAAAATTCATATTCAAGTATAGAGTTATTAATTGGTGAATTAAAAAATTTTAGTTTCTTTTCTGGATATAAGATAAATATCGCTAAAACTAAGATGATTCTCAAAAACATAAACATTCAGGAGGAACAGAAGAGAAATAAATAAAACTGGCTTTGTGGTTGCAAAGATAGTTAGATATTTAGGTATCAATATTACAAAAAATAGTATGGATTAATTCCAATAATTATAAAAAACTGTGGTTGGGAATCAAAGCTGAATTGAGAAATGGCAAAAGTTACAACTTTCTTTACTGGGTAAAATTGCTGCAATTAAAATGAATTTGTTGCCTAAAATAAATTTCTGGAGTCTTGAAAATCTCCCAGTAATTTTGAATGATAAGCCCTTTAAAGAATGGGAACGGGATTTGAGGAAATTTCTTTGGACAAAGTTGAACTGAGAATTAAATTTAAGGTTTTGGAGGATAACACATGAAGAAGAGGTGGTTTGGGACTACCCAACTTAAGGTTATATTACTATGCGAATGCCTTAGAATGGTTGAGGGAATGGATAATGCTGAGGAATTCTAGAATTTTGAACCTAGAGGGAACGCCTGTACTTTGGATGGCACGCTTATTTATGGTATGGTAAATCGGCTATTGACAGGGAGTTCAGGGATCATTATCTTAGGAGGGCATTAATTACGATTTGGCTCAAATATAAAAGGAAATTGTATCTAAGAATACCCCTATGGGTTTCACCTCATGAGCGTTTCTATCAAGGTAATTCTTAAGCCAGGTCACTGGCTTACTTATAAAGATATTTTGAAGAAGCAGCGGGGTAGGTATGCGTTTAGATCTATGCAGGACCTTCGTCAACTAGGATGGCACTCGCACTGGTCGCTGTTTATGCAGTTACATAGTAGATTTTAAAAAGATAGAGAATTAGAGGGTTTCGAAATGGAAGAGCGTGAATTTAAAAAGATCCCTAATTAAAGCCCGGGGTTAAGCATAGAGTTAGTGTTATTTATAATATCTTGCTGCTGTTAGAAACCGAAACTGTGGAGACTGTTAAACAAACAATGATAAAATGGGCTAAAGTTTTGGGAAGAAGTCACTATGGAGGAATGGGAAAGCTCTTGGACAACTACTTGGAAATTAGTAAAACCAGCTAATCTAAGGAAAATTACTGTAAAAAATTTCATAGATGGTATTTAACTCCTGTAGGGTTAGCAAAAATAAATAAGAATCAAAGGGATAACTGTTGGAAATGTGTGCAGAGGGGCAGAATTTCTTTCTTTTGTGGTGGCAGTGTGAGGTAGTTAAGAAGTATTGGGAAGATGTGCATAATCAAATTTAGTAGAAGAATATCACACAATAAATTTCCATTATCCCCTAAATTATATTTGTTAAATATGATGGAAACCTACAAATTGACAAACGTAAAAGGAAAATAATCCTCTTTATGATCTCGGCAGCTAGGATATGCTATGCCCAATTTTGGAAGGAGCCGCAAGCTCCAAGATTAGAAGATTGTCTTACTAAATTGTATGATATGGCAGAGGCGGACATTATTATGGAATTTTTGGAGGGTAGGGGAAAGGAGATGCTGTTGAAGGATGGAAAATGGTTCTACCAACATGGATAGACAAGTGGGGAATTAAAGCGACATCTTTTATTGGGTAAACCTGAAATGATATTTCCTTTCTTTTCCTTTTGTCTGTAGGAGATTGAGAGGGCCCTGATCCGATGAAGGAAAGTTTGGAATATAGATATAAATGGGAATATAATTGGGAATCTAGGGTATAATGTCAATAAAAGTGAGATTTGAGGGAGATACAGGGGATGGGGAATTTATCTTGGAGTTTGTTATATCACTGTAATGAACATTTAGTTTTATTTATTTGATATATTGATGATATTTTTAGTTACAAGTATAAGTTATAAGATACAAAATATAAGCAGTGATAATGAATATAACATAATGTTGATAAAAGTGGGAATATATGTATATTGGTTAATCATCTCACTTAAGGGATAGAAGGAAATTACAGAAAGAAAGCATGTTAGTTTCAGCAATGTTGGGGGAGGGGGGTAAGTTGGGAACTTAATTGTGTGTTTTGTGTTGGTTGATGCACTGTATATGTGATTATGTGAATTTGTATTTGTATTTCACATTTGGGTGTTGATGTATGTGTATGTGTCATATGTATATTCATAAAATAAAAATTAATTTAAAAATTTTAAAAAAAATCATATTCAAGAATTTGAATCATTACCGTGTTTTGCGAAATACTTGCAAGCATTGCTTGTGTCTGAAGTATTAACCATTATACAGCAAGGTCACTACCTCCTTAAAAATGAATATTTATGTTCTGCTTAAGCTCAAAAACTATTATCTTTCTCAATGAAATCTTGTACAATTAAAAACAACACACATCTTCCTTTACAAAAACAACTCTGAAACATGGAAAATACCATGCTGCCTGCTCTTCAGATTGTTTTATTCAGAAAAATGAATCTGTATTTACAGCCTCTTCCACAGACTCTTCAAATCATTTCTTGTGAAGATTACCTCTTGACTGATAATTGCCTTGGCCATTGCTGAATTCTCACTATATTACCCCACCTCTACCCCAATGTAATTAAGAATATTGTACTTACTCTAGGATTTCATTATATTCAATAGTCTCTTCCAAATTCTGTAGGTTGGGGTTGACGCTACGTATTGCTCGCATATATGCTTTCAACAACTGAATATCACGTTTCTGCCATGAACCAGAATAAAGACAGAAGAATTAAGCAAAAACAAACATGGGAAACATAAAAGAAACTGGAGTCCAAGCTAGGAATGAATGCTTAGATGAGAACCTGAAGCTTTGCAACTCTAAAAAAAGTACAGTCCTCCCTCTACATTTGTGGGTTTGATTCTCACGAATCTGATTATTAGCAAGGCACCTGGGCCTCCCCCCTCCCCGCTTCTCCCCTTCCCACTCTCTTGTATTTCGCCTGTGGTGGTAAAGAAGGCAAGCAGGCTGAGACAAAAGGTAAGGCGATGGGGAGGGGGGAAGACATGCGGCCCCTGCAAGCATGCGTGCTTTCACTCACTCCTCTGGGGCTCTTCTCTCCCACTCCTTTGCCTTTGCCCTGGCACTGAGAACTCATGCCGACACAAAAGGTAAGGCGATGGAGGGGGAGACATGTGTGCATGCACTTTCCTTTTGCTCTCCAGAGCTCACCCCTCTCATTCCTTTGCTTCTGCCCTTGTGCTGAGAACTTGTGCTGACACAAAAGGTAAGACACTGGGGGGGGGAGAAGACACACACGCTTTCCTTGTGCCCTCTGGAGGTTTCTCTTCCCATTCCCTTGTCTTTGCCTCAGCATCGAGCCCAGGCAAAAGCTAAGGCAATGGAGAGGCACATATACTCTTTCCTTCTCTTCTCCGGAGCTCCCCGCTCTCACTGCCTTGCCTCTGGCCTGGGTATGGAGAAGGCACGCTCCTCCACCAGAGCCCCAGAAGGGAATGAGAGGGTGTTATTCTCTCTTTTTCTAATTTCATGAGGGTTCTGTGCCCTGAACCCTCACAAATGTGGAGGGGCCACTACTAACTTCAAGAAAGCAAAACCGATTACAGCAGGAATAAGCAAAACTACTGCTGTCTTTCTAGTTTTTCTGTTCATGGAGATGAAACCTGCACCTTTCCAACAAGAATTCTTTAAAAAAATTGCAACATTTAAACTGGCAGCCCTAGCTAGCAAAGCAACTGGTGAAAGATCATGGATGTTGCAATCCAAACCTCCACAGGGCCACATATGCCCACCCCATATTTCAAATCTTGAAAAAGCCACTAGATTTCTCCTTTACAATGTAAAGTCACATAGAAAGTCCATGATTTGATTAGGGGCAAAGCTAGCAGCCATTAGCTCTATATAACTGCTCCCTCCCTCAGCCTTCTTCATTGTAGGTCCTAACAGAGATTGGATGCTCACCTCTTAGGATTGTATTAGCTATGCATTCCAGAACAGCAGGGGATTGGACCAGTTAGCCTTTACAGTCTCTTCTAACTATGGTTCTATGCGCAAGTCATGCATGTGTGTGCCAGAACTTTAAGCAATCTTTTGAGGTTCTGACAGTAGAACAGTCTTTGCTAATGCTGATGAATAAACTACATGCTTATAAATTTGTCTTTTTGCCCTTAATTTTTTATGTTTTGCAGAAAATATGTTAGTTTTCATTCAGTGTGATTGTTCAAATACCACTCAGCCAGGAAGCTGGGCTACACCTTCAATTTAACAGCTGCTAGCCAACTATGGTGCAGTATTTGGAATCTAGATTTTCACAGTTAACTTGCATACTCAATTGCACTCTAAATGGATGTGGGTATAGTTCCAGTCAATCAAGTTTGAATGGAAGTTAAGAACTGAAATCACACTAGATGCCTAAGACTGTATCTGGATGTGACAGCTCTGCAGGAAGGAGATGATGCTGGGTGGTTAATTTCTGCCTCCCTTGACCCTTCAACTGTGACAGCAACTGTGTGTGGCTATCTGGCAAGTTGACCATTGTAGAAAAGAAAGAAGGCATTACCGAGTATCAGGACTAATACCCATTATTTTGATTTTATATGCTTCTGTGAAGGATGCCTATCTGGAATAATTCAGCCTAAAATGGCTACTCTCCCAATTCTCTGCAGGGGCTGCTTAATTCAAATCAGTCTAAGATGTAGCAACAGCACTTGTTTGTTTCTCCAGGCCTTGTTCCCATGACTTCCAAAAGTGGACGGCAGGCAAGTATAAGAATACAAGAGCATCTTCACAAAGTCAGAGCAAAAATCTATTTAGTTAAGCATTTACCTTGCCTTACTGAAACACCAGGCACCAGAGGCTTCTGAAAAGTTTGTTAGCACAACTTGAAGGCAACACCTCTACCCTGCAAAATTTGTATGTTGAGTCACACTTCTCCTGACCTTTAGCCATTTCTACCAGTCATACAGCTTTTGAAGTCCTGTCAGAACAAAGAGACAAGTCTAGCCCTGCAGGAAGTTTGTCCTTATCATCTTCTTGATCTTTTACTTCCTCAGCTCTGTGTTTATTCAAAGGCTACTTCCTTCAGCCTCTCTAGCTCCCAGTCAGTATTTCCCTCTCTTCACTCCAAGTCCCCTTCTTGAGACTTTACTGCTTATGGAATCATTTTTTCATCTCCCTGAAAACCCCAGTTAGGCCTTTGGCTCTTCTCTTCCTTTCTTCAGGTCTCTGTGCCTTATTGCTGGTTCATTCAGTGACCTCAGGGCTTCCTGGTCCAATTAGTTTCCAATCTCCTGGCAACAGTTCTTCCTCAACTTGCAACACAACACCTTTTGTCCCTCAAGTCACAGTGTGAGGACTTAATTCCAACTAGATCACTTCCTCATAGGAGAATGCCCGAGAGAAAGTTCCATGCTGTCACATTTTCTCAGCACTTAGACATTTCACAAAACTCCCATCAGCAAGAAAGTTTGCTTAAAGAACATTATGAGCTTCAGTGCTCATCCATACCACCCTTTGAGGTTGGTTGTGAGGGGCTGACAGCACAAGCCAAGGAGCCAAATTTGACTGAGAAACTACTATTTATTGAATTTTATTCTAGAGAGTATTACATTAGCTTGGCTAATAGAATCCAGAGGCCTCATGCTGAGACGGGGGGAAGCACTTCCCATTGCACAGTATGCTATAAATAGCTGAACTCCTTTCTGTGATAGCTGCTATCATCCTGCAGTACATCAAAAGAAGATGACTCTGAAGCTACAGTTAGAACAAAACTCAGCAGCAAGATTGCTGACTGGGGTATCATTCATATAACATAACACTAGTTTTAAAGGAAATTCTGCCAATTCACTTTTGGTATGAATTCAAAGAGCCAGTGATGACGTTCAAAGCCCTAAACAGCTTGGGGCCTTGATACCTGAAAGAGCACTTCTCCCTATATATAACTGTCCAAGAACTGCAGTCTGCCAGAGGGGCCCTCCTGTGTGTCCCACCAACGGGGGCAATATGAAGGGAGAGGACACAAGAGAGGGTCTCAACCGTGGCATCTCACCTGTGGAATGCACTCCCCTTGGAGGCCCAACTGGTACCAACACTGATTTCTTTTCGTGCCAAGTCAGGACATGGCTTTTTATTAAAATTTTTGGGGCCTAATTTACTTCTAAAGCAGGTCCAAGATTTGTAAAACTTATTAGGCTTTTTAAGCTGCTTTAACTTGCTTTTATCTTGTTTAAATTATTTTTTGGTTTAATCTGGAACTGCTTAAATGGTTCATATTGTTTTATCTACTTGCCATCCTCAGACCGCAACATAAAACGTCAAGATAAAAACAATTTAATTAATAAATAAATATATGCTCAGAGGTGTATAGATGTTCAAGGAATATGAGTCTGGAAAGCTTAAGCTCAGTACAGAAAGAACATACATTTAAAAAAAACATAGCAATTCTGAGGATGCCTTGTAAAAGCTTTCATTTCTTTTCAAAGAGAGGGAATCCAC
This sequence comes from Iguana delicatissima, assembly GCA_948472985.1. Classification (NCBI taxonomy): domain Eukaryota; kingdom Metazoa; phylum Chordata; class Lepidosauria; order Squamata; family Iguanidae; genus Iguana; species Iguana delicatissima. The sequence continues at coordinate 2,024,577 of CAOKZL010000701.1, read as the reverse complement.
ATTTAAAATCTAGCCAGTCAGACGTGTGGAAGAAACAAAGAAGAAGAAAGTACCTGCTCTGCCAGCTGGTGCTTATGCTCTGCTGAAGTCTTTTCCAGCTCAGCTATTCTTGTTTGTTGCTGCTGCACCACTGACCTCAAGTGTTTGATGCAATTATGATTCGGTAACTCATCTTTGGGCATTTCCAAGCTGTACAAAAGAAGGAACAGAAGGAAATGAGAAAGGAGCACAGGCCAAGTTTAAACTCAGCACTGGTCACCTACAAAAAAGTGCTGAAGCAAGAAGCTATGCTCTAAGCAAACTGGGACTGAATTCAGTTGCTCCAAGCTACTGGGTGCCAGTACTGCACAACTGAATTACACATCACGCATCATAAAAGCCACCTCCCACTGAGCTTTGACCAAGTGGACTACACAGATGAGGTCTTTCTTACTGATCTCTTCAGATCACACTAGCATGCAGGTGAAATGCTGTTTATATACGCAGGAATGGGGGGACCTCTGGCCAAAGGGAGGTCCCCACCAAACCCACCAACTTCCCTGCTACAAAAAGGCTTCATGGTCAGAGATAAAAGATGGTTCCTGTTTTCTCTTCCCTCTCCCACTGCTTTTACATTTTAAGAAGATCAAACAGGAGATTTTTTTTATGCCCAGCTGCAGCACTGAGGGGAAGGATCTTAGAGGGAGAGATTACTTTTAGGACAGGGAGAGCTAGCCCTTCCTAACACTATGATATCTGGCCTGAAAAATCATCTCTCCCTTAATGCAATGAAGCTTTAGCCCCTGCCTTAGACCAAGCAATGAATGATGATGATTTAATGGTCCCTTGGGTCAGAACTATCTACATTTGCCAATACTCACCCACATCCCTGTTCACACGTCACAGGCCGCTTTGGATTATGTTCGCAGTCATTGAGGTGAGACATTAGGTTATCAAGCCGTACTACAGCAGTACAACCAAAAACAGCATTGTCACATGTGATTTGTAGCTTAGAGAGCATATTACGCATGATCCGGGGAACTGGACGCAGGTGAGCCACAGTTACAACACTTCGGTCCACAGGGCAAGTCTGCTGTTGGGAGAACCACTGAGTGATACAAGCATTGCAGAAAGCATGCTCACAGTGAGGAGCCTGTGTGGAGAACAAGCAACGCATAGCAATTCAGTTTGCATCATGTTCTTGTTACTGGATTGCTGTCTCTGTAAACATGGGCTTTTATCTGTTTTCCATGTAGCCTTTCTCCAAGCACTTTTCATAAACAAAAAGAAGGGTCAGAAGCAGGACAGAACACCAGCCAATTAGTTAAGTCAACCCAAGCCTGCAGGGGCAGATCAAGATACTGGCTCACTTTATAAGACTTTAAAGAAGCAATGCAGAAAAACTAACATTTCTGAAGAAAAGATCTGAAAACGACCAACCACAATTCTTTAACTACTTGAGGGAGAAACCTTTATAATTAACATCAGCTGTATTACAGATCAGTGTCTGCCATTCCGCTCTGAAGTGCTTCAAGGATGCACACTGTGTTCAACTTGAAAACAGATTATCAGAAAAATCCTATGGGTTTAAATCCAGGGAAATATGATTTTGGGCCATCTATAAAGCAGCCTTTTGTGTGATGCCACAAATTCTGAGCATCCAAAATATCTGTCACCACCATCAGTTCTAGTGTTTAAATATACTTTTCAATTTAAAAAAGTGCACTGATACCTACTTTGTAGAATAGCTAGCATAGTTTCTCCATGTAAACTACCTGTATTCATTACATGCCCTCTGAGTACAGCACAGTTGACAGTAAGGCACAGATTTAGCTGTGATTCCTCTTTCAAAAAGCATTTATTCAAACATAAATACTCTATATTTTACCAGCTCAGGTCCTTGAGCTAAATCTCAAAAAAACTCCCAACTAAAAGAAAGTGAAAAGTTTCACTTCATGTAAGTTAATTTATGATTCTTGGGTTTTCCCCATGCCTTCCATCTCATGTTAATGTGACTACAGATTTATTCTGGTAACCTCACAAGTTTCCCCTAGGCATCTGCTGTACTGAGCACTCCTATACTTACCTTATACCATATGCTCTCAAGTGAGCCAGTGAGGATGGTCAACCTACTAAGCACCAGAAAGTTACAGCTAGTTTAACACCACAGCAGAAGTGACAACGTATCTATTGACCAAATATGCCACTGCATTTGAACCACAAGAATACCACTTTTCGAAAAAGCAGAATCAGCTTGGGTTAGAAGAGTCTTGTCTGCTTTGGCAAGACACAAAATGAATCAGTATGAAATGAAGTAAAGTTATTGTCTTAGTGATATAACACAGTGATACCAAATCTGGAAGAAGCGCTATTCTCAAGTCTTTACTAAAAATGTTTTATAATCAATTATTAATAAGGCTCATATTTTTACTGAACAAAAAGTAAGCAGCCAACAAAATTGTCTTTGCTCACTGACTCATCCCCACACGGGCAGAAATAAAGGAAAAGGACACTAGCCCATGCACACATACATCCCATATCTGAACCAATAAAAGCTTTGGCCGTGGCCTCCTTTTTTAATAAGTCCAAGATGCTGACTGCAGGATCTGCTCAAATATTAGTCAGAGCAAGACAGCTGCTGCGAGAGGTAGGTTTTGGGTGTCATGAAAGGACAAATGGTTAAATATTTAATTTGATACTGCTGATTTTTTTTACAGTTAGAAACGGGAGATGTGCTATGTGCCAAAATAATGTAGATGAAGTTTGGGTACCAATGATCTAGGGGTGTGGATTATTTGCTGCTCCATTTCACAGAGCAAATTCGCTGGACAATTCCCACGATCAAAGGCATGCCAAAAGGGAACAAATAGCTGAAAGGAGCAAGTTGGGGATGGGATGTCAAGCTAAACCTCCATTGCAGTTCACACTGGGAAGAAAAAGTTGAAGAACTATAAGCAGTGGGAGTGGCTAATAAAAAGAAAGGATTATCCTTGAGGATGAAACCACTGGTAGGGTCAAATTAAAGCAATATCTAAGTTGCTTTAATTATTATATATGCTGCTTTAAATGTTAAGGTCAAAATATCACTATGAAACAGAACATTTTAGCTGCCTGCTGCAAAATGTTGCATCCTTGCCATCAAGCAGTTCTTGTGAAAATAAATACTCTACTTTCCATTCTCCCATTTATTAAATTATGGTTCATCAGTTCATTTTACAGCACCACTTTCAAAACATACTCCTCATGGGGAAAAAAATAAAGAAGAGATACACATCGAAGCAATGCTGCAAAAATCACTGCAGCAAAGCATACTATTAAATGAAATGTACAAATAACATGAAAGCATGTATTTTGATTTTCAGGAGTCTGGTTTGCTTTATGGTCACAGAGGTCAGAGAAACAGCTTTAACTGTCACCTTGTTAAGCTAATTATTTTTTATTTAACACACAAGAAAAATGGAAAAACCTGCAAAACACATTATCTTCTTTGCAATGCATGTAACAATGCAAAACATCAATGTTTCATGTAGAAGGAACAGACAGAGGTTACATTTATGACCTCAGTCTCCAGCAACCAAATATTCTTAGAAATCATTAGTAAACAAATGTCTTGTGAGAATTAAGTCAACTGGACTGACTCTGTGTGCCCACGTGTCTTCAAATTACCTGTTGACCTATGGTGACCCCATGAATTTCATAGGGTTTTCTTAGGCAAGAAATAGCCAGAGGTGGTTTTACCAGTCCTGCTAGCTAAAACCACAGTTTACTAAGTATTCACAACATCTCAGAAGAAATCGTTGCAATAAACTACCACCATTTTTGGTGGTCATGAAGTTTTTTTGGTGTAGTGGCATTGCAATATTTTCATTAACCCCAGCATACAAATTTATTAGGAAAGTAGTAAATGGTTTCTGGAAGTCATAATGCAGGCTGTATGCTTCTGCAACAAGCAAACAGCCTTTTGACATTTGTTCCACTTGGTGCCCACCTATCAAGCCAGGTGTCCTCTAAGCAAACTACTGAGTTTTCAGCTGCAAGAACTGTTCTAATCTCAAAGTTCTGCAGGACAGAAAAATGCCCCTTGCCCACAGGAGTGTTCATGAGTACATACTCAAGGTTATCCCATGATACCTAAATACAACAGTGAGAAAACACAGGATAACATGAGGTGGAATGTTTGTTTTCAATAGCTGTCAGTCCTCCCTTTTTTGAAAAAAAAAATGTAGGCAATGTAATTTCTCTGCCTTTAAATACTACTGTTTTTGATCTGTAGACAATAACATAATAAAAACTCTCGGGCACTGTTAACAACTCTCCAAAAACTAAGGCTGCAAAATGTCTGCCTTGTAAATCTAGCTCCTTGCAAACCCTGCAACAAAATATGATTCTGAGAGACTAAAGTGGCCTATCTGCCTAGATGGAAGTTAAACAAACAATAACTGTTTCATTTACTGTCTCTCCAACCATCCTAAAGTAAGTTATTATCCTCCCCACATTTCATATTATGAAACTAAGGCTAGAGGAATAACGCCTATGGTTAGCTTGTCACTGTACCTGAAACCAATGTTATCTACTCCAGTGGCTTTTCTTTAAAAAATATTCCCTCCCTCTATTCTGCAAGTACATTGAGTTCCAAGTGAAGGATGCATCTAGTTTTCAAAACAGGTTGAACTTAAAGGAGAAGGTAAACAAATTTGTCTAAAAGAGTCAGAAATCAAAGGTTCTCTCGATTAACAGTTTATAGGAGAATGCAACATGACCTGCTTTCTGGAGGAGTGTGCCTACACGTTGCTCCATTCAGAATCTTTTCTCTGGATTAAATCCAATATAACTGATTACATATACAGCTATATATGACTACATGCCAACATGTACTAGCAATCTGTTTGGGTATGAGACAGGCACTCCATGGAAACCATTAAACATCAGGACTATGTGTACAAGGTCATCCTGGATAGAAGAAAACCTTCACAGTATAGCAATTCCTGAATTATGTGCAAAAGAACTGCTATCATGCTAAGACAATATGAAAGCCTCCTGTAAGTGAAAAGTATCAACTCAGAGAAGAGACCAGCTCCTGCATCTCTACATGGATCACTGTTCTGACCTGGGCTTTTTTTGATCAGCTTCTGCTAAGGCAGTGGTTCTCAACCTGTGGGTCCCCAGATGTTCGTGGACTTCAGCTCCCAGAAGCCCCAGCCACTATGGTCAATGCTCAGGGCTTCTGGGAGCTGAAGTCCACGAACATCTGGGGACCCACAGGTTGAGAACCACTGTGCTAAGGACAGGCAGTTCTGCCCATCTCCACACTGCGGTGTCATTATTCCCAATGCAGAAACAAAACAGGACTGCCCACCTACAGAGGTGACTTTCTTCTAGTCAGGAGACATGCTCAAATGAGTTATTCAGAAACAAAGACACACAGAGTATTATATATCTCTTATATTTTGGGGAAAAAATGCACAATATTATGCCCAATAATGCCCAAACTAACAGGAAGCCAAGAAAGCACCAAAGCTTTCAGTATATTTCCTTCCCTATTCTCTCAAGAGCATCCTTTTTAGTGAAATATCAATACTAGTAGCTGAACAGCATATATGGCTCTTTACTGTATAAAACATGCCACAAATGCATAAAGGGTAAAGTTTGTTCTAATGCAGTTTTGAAGATGCAACTTCAAGTTTAAGCACATAGCAGCCAATGGGAAAGGACAGCTTACCGAACCAAAAATATTTGATTACAGCCACACAGCAAGCTGGCTTGTTAAATTACAATGTTTCTGGTTCAGTTAAAAATGCCCATCAAAACTGGGAGGCTTTGCATACGTAAACACTACCACCCACTGAACATTTTATGTGGATGGATTAAGCTCCGTGGTCATGAATTAACTCTCTAATGTCCTCTGACCAACAGACAGAAAGCAGCATTCCAACTTGAAGGATATGCTTTATAGATCAGCATTATAATTCGTTATCAAGCAAAAGGCCTTTCTTTGTTGTGACATGTAGGATGTGGCCTGGGAGGCATGGTGACCTACAAAGTTGGTTTGCTATTAGTTTCTGAAGTCTGTCTCTGTTTTGGCAGGCCTTCTAGCTAGACTCTTGTGTAATTTTTATTTCCTTCATCCAGATATTTGTTTGTTGGGTTTTTAAAAAATTAGCTGTCCCCTTTGTTGTGTGTTTAAAAATATATCAATTTTTAAAATCTATATGTTAGCTATACTGAATGTCTCATTTTTGAAACAGGAAAGTGGAATAAAAACTCAGGTAAATAAAGAGACACTAGCTCCTTGGGGGTGAGCAAATCCATACTTCAAATGGGGTGCAGGATCTAAGTAAGCCACATGGCACCTCAGGGATATTCCTTGCTTAAAATTTTGTCGTGCAGATGTTACATAAGGAGAAGAACTAGGATAAGAATAGTCCCTGCCTGTTCTCTGTGCAAAAATAAGTCTATGCTCCATCACTTCCAGCTTCTCAAGAAATAAACTTTCTTCCCCCTAAACACTGTGTGACAGCTCCCTATATAACCAACACATTAAGGTTCATACTTTATTTTGGATAAAAATGAATTGCAAGTCAGAGTTTTGCACTCAACTCAGTGTGATCTGCCTTCCAAATACATTTCCCGGAAAACTTTCTGTCACAATATGATTTTTTCAATCATGCAATCAATAGAGCACTCAGAAGCTTGCTGTTCAGCTTAAGATCTGTCTTTCCAAGGATACTTTCTCATCAGAGAAATCAATCTTTTACCTATCCAATTTATTCTGGATACACAGAAGTTATCCTATACTACTAATAAAAGAGCCAGATCTCTGTGGTACTTAGCAATGGCTTCATATGTTGCAAGACTTCTGTATGAACCTTGTCACTGCCTAAATATGCTTCGTGACAGATACATACCGAGTGAAAAATCATATATGTGGATACTGCATTACACTACATACAAACTTCACCATAACACCTATTCCACACAGGAATCTGATAGCTGTTTCATAGAAGATGAAGTTAGGCAGCTAGCCTTACATTTGCCAGAACAATATTGCTCTATAATTACGAATGGGTAACTACAAAAAAAACTCTACATAACTGTTTTATTTTTGATCTTCTAGTAGATACTATGCATTTAATAGCTAGGAAAACTGCTTCTCATGTTTGAGACTAACCACAATTTTGCATCAAACTGGTGAATGCTTAAAATATTCTTAACCTAGAAATTTCTTTTAGACAATGTGTTGCCATTTTAAGAACGTTAGGAAATGTTATTGCACACTTTACAAATGACATTTTTGAAGATGCAAATATATGTATTGCCTATATAAATTACCCACAAAAAAATACCCTGAGGATCCAGAAACTACATCTAGCATTCGCATTTTGAAGGGAAATATAGCCATCTACACAAAACAAACCCATCTTCAAATCTACTGAATACAAACTGGATTGCACATATGTATAAAATGTTCACTTCCCCACGTTTCCAGCCCTAGAATTTTGCTACTGAAATCTCAAAAGCGACTGCTGAAGATGTTAAGAGAAATTGTGTTCTTTGATTGCTAATATTAATTTTCTTCACAAGAAGTATGCTGCCTTTTATTTTCAAAAGCTTTGCATCAAATTTTATGACCTTTAAGGACTATGAATTCACTGTCTAACTGACTGGTGTTCACTGATTAACATATGTTGTACAATTATGCCTCAGCTATCAAATGCCACAATATTTAGCAGTAGCACTTTTAATTATGTGCCTTCAAGTCATTGCCAACATATGGTGACCCTAAGACAAAACTATTAGAGGTCTTCCTTCACAAGAGTTTTTCAGAGGGGGTTTGCCTTCTGCCTTCCTCTGAGGGTAAGAGAGTGCATCTTTTCCAAGGTCATCCAGTGGGTTTCCATGGCCAAGTAGGGATTCAAACCCTGGTCACTAGCGCCATAGTTCAATATTCAAACCGATGCATGATACTGGCCCTCCCTAGACTCCTGTGGAATTTGCAGAGATTTAGTTTTCTTTTGGAAATGCATTTTTAAATTTGTTTCTTTGGTTAAATTCATGCAGATCAGACTGGGTTACTGTAGTAAAACCAAGCTTTAAAAGAAACTAATACTTTTCTGCTACCACACACAATGTTTAGCTGCCTGACTGAGAAGATTAGATACAGATTTGCCATCTGTATCTAAAGAGGAAACTCGTTAGACTGATCTCTAACACCTACCTGCACTGGCTCCTCCAAGACCCCGCTGCAGATGGGGCATATAAGGTCTTCATCAACATCCCCTTGAAAACGTGCTACATCATACCCCATTTCTCATCACTGATGCCGAAAACCTGGAAAAAGCAGAAAGAAAGGAAACAATGAAAAGCGGAGCAAAGACATTTGCATTCTTGACACAAGAGACCAGTACATTCAGAATTCTGCTTCTGTGGAGACAGTTAAAAATCATTCTTCTGGCTACGCTGCCTGCTAAGGCTGCATTCTAACTCAGAGATTCACAGACAAAGCTCCAAGTGCCTGAAGACCAGGGTGTGGTATAGAAGGGAGGGAGAGCTTTTGACTTGGCCCCATTTCTGCGCACTGAATTACTGTACCGTTTTACTTGTCTGCTAACCCCAAATTAGATAATTCCCTCCACGGTGTTATTACTCATCTCTTCACTTGCATTTTTTATTACCATGCCTCTTTTTTTATTTCTGCCCAACAACTTGACTGTTAGTTATAGCAAAGAGTACTTTGGCTTCATATCAAGTTACAGAGGGGGCAGAAGAGCTCCCTAACTAGAAAAGCTGCTGGGGACTCAATGTTAGTGTTTTACATCCATCTCTTTGAGCGTGACTCAAGTCAGCAAGACCTTATAAGCCTTGCTGAAAAAGGAAGCAGATGGTGATCTGGTCTAAGCAAATAATCCTGATACATTGCTGTATCAGGTGAGATTATCATATATACTCATGTATAAAAGTCCACTTCATGTGTAAGTTGAGGGCAGGTTTTGGGGCCAAAATTATGGATTTTGGTATGACCTGTGAACAAGGGGAAGGTCACTCCACAGAGAAAGGAAAGTGTCAGCATTGCTTCAGGGGGCCAGCTGCCCCAGCTGCCATCATTTCCCCATGTAGGCATTCAAAAAAAGGCTTTTCACCACTCTACCCAAACAAGGGAATCATTATTTTTATTATTATTTTTTCATAAAGGTTAAGGTAAAGTATGAATCTTGTAAAAAAAAAGGGCCCCCTCTACTCTCTCAGCATTCCTTTGAGGTAAAAGTGCCATAGAGCTGCTACTGCCATTTTCCCATTCAGACATCCAAAAAGACGGGAAGCAGCACCACAGTCAAGAGAAGATTAAGCTCGTGCCTTTCACCACACTACTAAGAGAAGGGGATGGTTCCTTTTTTTTTTTTAATAAGCGTTAAGGTACTGTACTTATACTGACCTGTGGATAAGTCAACTTATTTTTTGGGGATTGGTATTCTGACTAAAATTTCTAGATTTATACATGAGCATATACAATAGATCACCCATTCCTGATGTAGACACACAGCACATCTACCTGCCCTCATGAGACTAAGAGAAGAAAGTTATACCCTGTCTTACAGTATTTTGCATAGTATATGGTCACATAGGCTCCTCCACTGACTAGAACCATGCATGAATTCTCATGGCTATAAAAAGTTCTAGGGAAGTTCACTTTCCAAACTATAATCTCCCAATACCTGCTCAAAACAGAAATCATCATCTTTCCCCCTAAAAATAGATAGCTCTGTGTGTGTGTGAAGAACCAAGTGATAGTTCACTGAGTTTTACACACTGCCTTTTACCCACCTTAGAAACAGGGAAGTTGTTTATCTAACTTTGTAATGGCTTGGAGATGAGCTCCAGCATTTTAGAAAGGAGTCTTTCTAAATTCTGTCTCAAAACGGCAGTTGCACCTGGCCTATTTTGGACACAAAGCATGCATTCTACCACTGACGTCTACCTTCGTAATCACATATCAAATAAACTCAGGCTTGTCAAAACACAGAGGATAGCTTTCCCTTCAGAGTTGCTGGGAAAGCACAAGATCCTCTCTTATCATACTCCATAAACCCAGCCATGAGCTTCCCAAAAATGGATGCACCATATCTCCATCCTCGCTACCCATACACACTTTACTGTGTTTACCCACAAGTACTAGCTCAACTGCAACCTGTTCTAACAGCCTACTAATTAAGTTCAATAGCTCAGACAAAGGAAAATGCCTTTAGTTAGCTCTTGCACCTTGTCTCTAAGGCATGAGCTATAGTCTGTCAGGTTCTTTGTAGTCCCTAAGGGAAACATACAGCCAGCAATGAAAAAGAATTAATTATCTAGCTTTAAACAAGTTTACTTTAAGTGACTGGGTACTTAAAGAGCAACTTTTGATAATTTCTGCTCACTCAGGGACTACCTTTTAGCAAAAGACCAGCTGGGCAGATTACATTGTGGTCTACCTTACAAGTCAGCTTGATGGATTTATCTGTAAGTGTATGAATTATGACATCAAAAGAGTAGGTGTAACTGACTGCCCTTTATTTGCAAAATGCAGTCCTATTGGCCAAGGTGGCTGAGTTTTAAGATAGTAAACCAACATGCCATACCTTATCCTAAGCTCACAACAAATTCAGGCAAGACATCAGAAAAAAACAGTGTGGAATCGTGGGCACAAATTGTATTTGAAGCACTTCCCAGATGAGATACAACCTTGAATATACATACAGATGTGGGGAAAGAAGGCAAAGAGAGGTGACTTACCAAAAATCAGAAAGCAGCTGGCAAGAGTAGCCCACATTATCAATTTAGCAGCATGATCATCAGTTTAATTTGCCTCTCGTAGTAAGTAATGCACTGCTGATAATCAGATATAAAGATTTCAGTCTGCGCATGAATGGAAATTGTTTATATTAGATGTTTGGATTAAGAAGGAACATTTCTTAATGGCTTGCTGCTTATCAAATTCAATTTTTAAGGTATTTCCCACTACATATCTCGGTTTACCACAGACAGAATACTGATAAGGATAAACCCTGAGTGCTCACCTTGAATGGGCAATAGAGAAAAAGGCAAACACAAAACAGCAGACAATAGAGATCTGCAACATATGACTCACTGTTAGGCAATACATTCTGGCTAGGACAATCTGTCTGGAAAACAGACAGCCCCCATAAAAATTATTTGGTGAAAGTGTTGTTGTTTTTTAAGGAGTCTCCAAATGAATCAGGTCTCAATGGCAAAGAATACCTAGGGATTTCTCATTTTACTGCAACCCAGTGTCAAGCTGAAACCACAGTTAAAACCTATTCAAGATTTGATGGAGCTTTACAACCATAAAGACTTGTGAAGATTGCCTCGCAACCTAAAATCTGGTCCTTGGAGATCTTAATGTCAACTAAAGCAGATCCAATTAAAATTATTACTGTCAGGGGATCATGTCAACTATTTTCTCATTCCTTCTCACAAGCCTTGGGTACTAATTACACAAGTAGTATCTTATCTAGACAGTTTTTAACCTAAGGGCTTTTTTTTCTTAAGAAAGCAAATAATTAGTTGCCCCCATAGCAGACACTAGGGCCCTTTTCACACCTTACCTTGATAGCGCAATGAACTGGAGCCCTCACGATATTACCAATATCGCAAGAGGCCCAGTAGAGAGAACCCTTGCACTCCGCACACAGCAGGGCATTTGCGAGAGAGCACTGGTCCCCGCCCGGTGCCTCTTCCGCATGTCGGTGTCCTGGGCGATGCCCAGATCCCACCCTGTCCCTGCCCCACCAGCCCTGATTGGTCGGTGGGTTTTCTTTTTTCCTTCTTTTTTTAGGCCTCTCATGCTAATGCTAGCATGATAGATCCTGCCAACAGGCTGTTTCATTCTATGTTGGTAACATGCTAATGTGCTAACGATAGCGCTGGGTTTTAAAAAAAACAAAACAGTCGGCCGGACCCCGGGGGCTGCTGTCGTCTTGAGTGTGAGTGGCGACGCAGCCCTGGGGTGGCCTCTCACGGCGATGTGTCGTGCAGTGTTCCCTGCTGCGATGGGGACAGCGGCCAGCCTGCTGTTGGGCGGAGCGTCCCCTGGGAATTGCTGCGTGACGGACAAGCAGCAGGGACTGCCCACACCCTGCCCACTCCCGGGTCCTTCCTGGAAGCACACCAGATGACAGATCCGCAGGCCTTCTGGTCACGTGACCGATGCGCGAAAGGGAGGTTATTTTCACCTGCGCTATCAGCACTATCCGTGGCCATGATAGCACCTGATTCGCCAAAACATCATGCGGTATGGCAGCTCGTGAAGGGGAGAGGGAGCGTGCCTAATACGCTTTAAAAACGCCATGCGAAAAGAGCCTAGAACAAGCACTTACAATACTGGAGATCCCTGTCCTGTCCATGAAAAAACTAGCAAATCAACTTCCACCATTCATTAAATTTATAGCCAGATGATGATATTCTGAATGTACATCAGACGCAAGACAGTATCTGCTTGTGCAAAGTCAGAACCACAGTTCAGTTTCATGTAGGCCAACAGGTGACTTGAAGGCACATTCCATGCACAGGAAATCTACCCTATCTCTTAATTTCTCAAACTGACTGAAGCTGAGAACAAAGGGACACTCTTCAAGAACTAACAATTAACTGGTGAAGAAACTCATAAAGAAAAGTTGCTTTTGCATATTACATTCTCTTTTAAAACAGTGTTTCCTCCTTTCAAGATTTGCAGGATCTTCATAACCCAATGTCCTATACAAAGGTATAAGACATTGGGTGTTACCCTCCAGGTCTGTTTGGTCTACAACTCCCACAGGCAGTCATAAGACACTGTGGAAGTCGCAGTCCCAAAACACATAGAGGGTAACAGCTGTCCACCCCTGACCCACAGATATAGGCAGTGCTGGTGACCAGACTCAGAAGGCAAGGTACATGTACTTTTAATAAATGTATTGAAGAACGGCAACCTAGTTTCACTAGTGCAAACTGGGAAATTAAAAAGTACAACATGGTACATACTACAAAGCAATGGGGGTCTATCATTTTGACAAGCGGCACAAACACTGGGATCAGCAAAAAAAAAAAAAAAATGTGGCAGATCAATTAAATCATGGGCTTTGAGGAAAACCTAGCACATAGAAACCCTGATGGATACCAGCTAAGCTACCTGGAAAAGCTGGATTTTATGTAGAAGAAACAAATAAAAGCTACTGGCAAATGCTGTCTTTGGACATCTAGATGTGCTACAAAACACTGACTGGTTTCCATACTAGAATGTATCCCTAAAGAACATTTTAAATAACACAAAATCTGTCTTATTTTCTGTATTCCACCCTGAGATTTCTGGATATAGGGCACAAAACAAATATTTTAATAAATCATCTGCACTGAATATAAATAAAATTTACACAATAGATATTTCAGTTCACCACTCCATGAACAAAGTCAAGAGCAGTTCTATGACAATTTAATCCTATCTTGTATGTGATTGTAAAGCACAGATAGGCTGGGTCAAGTTCCGACCCATATCTTCAAAGATACTTATTTAGTCCAATTTTTTGTGGTACTGAATGATCTATACCTGCAATGCTCTAAACACTTAATACTGATACTGCATGAGGCTATAGCTTTGTCCAGTCCTACATGGACCTTACCTGCCCAATTAAAATGTTTCACTCTTTCCTGGCAGCACAGATTTCAATATGATTTATTCTGATATTGTATATTGTCTGATACAGAACTTAAGACAATTACAACTTTTATTAATTTATTTGAAACTTGTGTAGTGTTAAATGAGCAATGAGCAGATAAGTTAATGCTGTCACAGGCAATCAACCTCCTTCACTTCAAAGCAACAAAAACTTATTCTTACTAAAACTCTGAAATATTTGGCATAGTCTAGGCTATGCTTCTAGTTAACCTACTCCCACAAACTGTATTGTACTTCTTTGTTCCCTGTAGTCAAGTTTCATCACATGACTGCAATCAGCTAGCGATAACTAATGCAATTTAATGCTGGTACAGCTGTTTGGAGCCTTTTAAATTCTATTTCCAAGTCAACAATAGGAGAGGATTAGAGAGTTACAATTAAAAACCTCAGTCTACTAGTAAGTGCAGGGATCTGGGCATCTTTTTTGACAGGACACGTTTATCTGAAATACTGCTGTTCCCCAAATCCTTAAATAACTGTACTGTCAGTAACTTCATTTCTAAAGAGTAATACATACATAAGTTGCTTGATCTTGCTAGACCATGCAACATAACGCCAGGAACCTACAGTTCACAGGCTGGTGACCACTTCACTCAACTAAGAGCTGGAAAGCTAAAATGGTCAACATTCTGATCACCCCAAAAGAAGAAAGTTTCATTTACAGACAACAGTGTACACAGTTTGAAAAACCATTTTAATTTTGGAATACTTCTTTAAAAACTAAAGCTCTACATATAAGAAGCGCTGATATCCATTATGACAATACATCCCAAACTCATGGTCTAGAGTTGTGAATCTCTAAGATTTGCAATTTCTAGGATCTGCAAGCAAACAGAGAAGTTTGTTATATGCTAAATTACTATCTGCATTCCTAGGAAGAGGATTGCCAGACTAGCTGCCTATCATTATAAAGGTTCCTGAGTAGCAAGAAAAGTAAACAGCAGTGGTGTTTCCCATTGTAGTGTAGCATTATTTTCTTTTCCTTCCCTCTCTTCTATTACTATAAGGTACAACTACAGTCCTCCTTGCTTTCAAGAAGGAAAACAGTTCAATCACTGAAGTGAAAGGTATAACTATTCTACATTAATCTACTGAAACTACAGTTCTCAAAAAAAGAAACTTCAGACTCCCATCTGACAATCCTAAAGGAAACTGTAGCTTAGTAAATGAGGCCATGACTATTTAAGACACACATACATTGCAGCTACTACACGAGCAGATAAGTCTCTCATCTAACGTGAGGGTTATGCTTGTGTCTACATTCCTTCAAGTCACCTGTTGACTTATGATGAGCCTGTGAATTTCACAATTTTTCTTAGGCAAGGAATATTCAGAGGTGGTTTTGCAAGTTCCTTCTTCTGAAATAGAACCTTCAGCACCTGCTATTTGTTGACAGTCTCCCATCCAAGTACTAACCAGGGTTGACCCTGCTTACCTTCCAAGATCAGACAGGATCTGGTGCCTTTAGGCTATTTACCCATTTTAGCATCGAGGCTATCACCAATGAAAAGATCTGAAAATAACCTACCGCATTTCCTTAACTACTTGAGGGACAGCCCTTTACATGTCACATCACTATTTTACAGACCAATGTTTGCCATTCCCACTCTGGAATGTTACAAGGAGGTACACTGTGTTGAACTTGAGATTATTAAAACAGGATGCACAATGTAGCAGCAATTCAACAAGAATGCACAGCATGGGCAATTCTTATTCTTTACATATTTTTCCTGTGTAAAAGTACTTTTCTCAAATTTTACTTACAGAAAGTGTTCTGTGCATCAGATATTTTGAAACTGCTGCCTTATTAATTGATGACTTTCTGTACACTGTAGTGTGGAATTATAGTCTTAAGAGCTTAGGTTATTTTTGAAAAAACCCCAAATGGAATACTCAGAAAAAGACATACAAAGGGAATTTGTCAAAGATACAATACTTGAAGCAACCCCTCCACCACCACTGCCGACAATCTTACAAGACTATATAGTTCACAGTTCATCAGGACGCATGCAGTGGAGCAAAATACACACCAAGGTGCTGAAACACAGGTTCTAATACAACTCTGAAGGTGAGTAGAACATTGCTACAAATGAAAGCCAAAGGCAAAATAAGGTCAGCCTTCCTTTAAAAAGAAATTAAATGTGTTTTTCTCTCTCTCTCAATATATATATATATAGAGAGAGAGAGAGAGAGAAGGAGAGAAAATTTAGCAGACAAAAGCACTGGCTGGGCTCCTTTCTGAGTGAGGCTTCCTATCATGCTAATATACTTTTTATTACAAAGCTCATTTTGCAGACTGGATGCCCTTGGCACAGAAAGTCATTGTTTAACAGACACTGTAGTACTGATGCCTACTTTCTGGATTTTCAAGTATTCTGCCTCCTAGATTCCAAAAGCTGCTTTTGCTCTTGCTCAATACATAATCATGTCATCAGTTACAGAAATACAAGACAGAAAGAAAATATTCAAGAGCAAGACTGAACCTATTTTGATTCCAAGACTTTTTACAGCTTGAAAATAAGAGCTTGCTTAAATCAAACCAGATCACAACAAAGGCTTAGAAATATGGGCCTTGCTATGGAACAGATGATCCATTTACCCTTGTCATACAACATACTGCTTCTCATATTCCACAGAACACACTTCTGTCTACACACTGGTCACAGAAACAGAAAGAAGTGTATCTTATTTATATGTAATTTCTCTGTCCATACAGCATGGACAGGCAACCTAGTACCTTCCAAATAATTTTGGGCAACTCCTACCAATCCCCACAAGCATAATCAAAAGGCAGGGATCCTACATACTGCTGTAGAAATCATTTGGGAGGTACTACATTGTCTTGACTGTCCTAGAAGCATACACTAAATTGTTTATGTATCCTTATGATCTGGTGCTCCCTTTCCTAAAGAAATTCTCAATTAACTCAACATGGTTTATTCCCAAGCAGACATGAATTCATCAGGTCTAGTCCACAAGTCCATGTTTGGCTCGCAATTGATCTGAACCAACAATAATTTCAAAATAAGTTCACAGACAGTCATATCCATACATGAAAATAAGCTGATTAAAACAGTACTGTATAAGGATCATCTCAGCTGATGAGCTAGATCCAAGACAAACAGAATCAGCTTAAGAAAGAGATGAGAATTACGATATGGCCCATCTTGTTGCTAACTGCTTCATGAGAGGCAATATTGCTGAAGAATGGTTTCTTCTACAAAAACAGTCTCTAAGCAGAAAATCTCTTCCATGCATATGAGCTACTGACAAGTTCATTCTTGAAAGCCAAAACCTTTCATTATTTAACGTCTCCTTCCTCTATTAATACTGAAGCCGGAGTCATAGTTTGTGTTCTATTTTAAACAGAGGTTGCACTAGTAACTCTAACAGGCTAGGGTGTTGTTATTATACGTCACATCACGAAAGCTTCAGGTCATCTTAAATGCACTCAATAAGAACCGATTATTTCTCTCTCAAGAAGAATGCTGTTCCTGAAAACAGGAGCTCATTTTCTGAACAAAATAATGACAGTTCATTTTAGTATTTCTGCACTGAAAACATTATTTGCACACTGCCAAACAGATTACTCCCCCAAAAAAGCTTTAATTACTTTCCAAAGCATTACTTCTAAAACTAATCATGACACACAGGCTGAAAATTCCAGAAGTAGGAAGGAACTGCAAGTCTCCCTAAGTCAAGAAAGCAGCTGCTTAAGGCTCTTTACATATATTTTAGACATACGCACTCCCCAACTCTCTCTCCCTGCTTACTTGCCAGTCCATTTCTAGCAACAATTCAAAGTGCTGCTTTTAACCTATAAAACGCTATACAGCTCAGGTACAGGTTATCTGAAGGTCTGTATTTTCCCTTACAAACCAGACCATGCTTTGAGATCTGTTGGGAAGACCCTTTTCTCTGTCCCATCATCCTCTGGAACACGGGTGCCCTAAGGCTCTGGAATTCTCTTACTGACACTCTCCCTACTTGCTTTTTGTAGGCAACTAAAGACTTTTCTGTTTAGACAGGCATTTGATGATTGAATATATAATGCCTGTCTGACCAAAATAATGTGCTGGATCTTGCTAAAACTTGTGCTGATGTACGTGTGTGTGTGTGTGTGTATTAAATTATACACGTTTTAATCTGGTTTTAGTTTAATCTGGTTTTAGTTTTTTGATTGTTTAATCTCGCTTTAACTTTTATATCATGTGGATTTTTGCCAATAAGTTTTTTTAATTTACTGTAACCCACTTCAAGTCCTGAACTGTAAAAAGACAGGATAGAAATAATAACAATAACTTCCATCTTCATTTTGAGAGGAATCAGGGAAAAAGAAAGAGGAAAAATGGTCAGTGTGGGTCCAAGGCATCAGAGAATGCAGGGAATCAAAACATTCGTGGACTCTCTTCTCAACCAAACTTTAATTCAAGGGATAATCTTGTCTCTCATAAACTATGGTAATCTTATGAATTTGCCTTCCATGTCTTGCCTTGCTCCTCTTTACTACCAACAAATAACTTGTGGTCCTCCTGATGTTGCCAGACAACTCCCATAACCTTTGGCCCCAATGGCTGGGCTAGTAAGAGTTGGAGCCAAACATCTTCTAAAAGTTCCCTACTCTTCTTTCATATCCAGCTCAGAACGTCACTACTTTCTCTCAAGAGAAACCTCCCCCAACTCATTCTGTATTTGCCTAAATCTCTTCAGCTGTTTTTAATATTAGTTTCCATTTCCTTCAGTCCTCCTTTTCATAAGAACACTCCTCTTACATTTTCTAAATTCTTAAAAACTCAGACTATATAATATAGTTTTTCCTCTGTAAAACTCTAATCTCTGAAAGTAAAAATATGTACCTACCCACTCTGTTACACCATGTGACCATATCTCTATTTGTTCATGTACTAAATGTCATTATCTCTTAAATTAACGTTTCATATTCTTGTTTCATATTCTTGTTTCAAAAGAACATGAAACACTGTGTCTTCAGCAGGCACAACAAGCTGCCTGCAATACAACTCCTGTACAACTCCTGTACCAGGAGTTGTACATACTAAAGCATCAGTTAGGAGCTGACATTGTAGATGGCAGTGGTGACTGTTGGTACCAAGTTGACTTTGCCTTACGGAAACCTTCTATGTTACAACAGCACAGACTTCCATGCCCTGCTTAGGCCTTGTAAACTCAGGGCTGTGGGTTCCTTTAGAGCCAATCCACCTTTAATGCAGTATTTCTCTTTTCCTACTGCTTTTCCACAGGAATGTCTTTTCTCATGTATTATGTTTTCTCACAGTATTTGCGGGTTCTATAGCTTCTGTTCAGTCATTCTGGCTTCTACTGAAGATTCAAGCTTGATTTGCTCTTCAGTTCATTTATTTGTCTTTTTGCCAGTCTGCAGCAAATTCTGAAAGCACTTCATACATCTCTCCTCCAACATCACACTTCAAAGTACAGTAGCTGAATTTTTTCTTGTCAACATTCTTCATTATCTAGCTTTCGTATCTGTACTCAGAAATCAGAAATGCCATAGTACAGATGATCCTGACTTCAGTATTCAACTATGTATTTTTATACCTGAAGATCTTAACTAGTTCTTTCATGCCTCCCCTTCAAAGTCTTACCCTTCCTCTGATTTCTTCACTACAGTTTCCATGATAACTCATGAGTGAACCAAGGTAGAGAAAATCTTTAATGATTTCAATGACTTCATCATCACCTTTAAAGTTACAAAGATCTTCTGTTGCCATTATTTGGTCTTCTTAATATCCAGCTGTAATGCACTTTTCCCCTCATGTTCCTTAGTATTTATCAGTACTTCTTCCAAGTCTTTGCAATCTTCCACTACTGACAGGGTGTCATCTGCATGTCTCTCAAAGTGTGCAACGCAGAGAAACTAGTGCTGCCTAGCACAAGTGAATGTTACTAGAACATAGATTCTCACAATACCTTACCACAATTGGTATTTCCAGAGAGCTTTCAATTTTAGAAAGTCCTGAAGTTTCTGATTTCTGAAAGTTCTCACTTCAGTTCCCAGACAGTGATACTCTTGGGGGAAAAAAAGGAAGTACCTTAAACCATAAATAGATAGAACAAAGTTGTTTTACCTTTTCTGTTGTAGAATTCTTTCCTGAACAGCAAGAAGACAATTTTGACCTTGGGCTGTTCCTCTGAAAGAATCTGCTACAGTAGCCCATCTTCTTTCCTCTGTTCCTCATTCAGCCTAGGTCATCATTTTTCTCTGCAGACAGGACCTGTGGCCACAGGGACAAATGAAAGTTAGTATCAAGATTAATATGAAATTAGAAGGACCAATTAACAACTTGGCAGGACATGTAGATGCTCTATAAGCTATCTTTAACAACTACAAGGAAGCACATATTATTTACACACCCAAGAAATAATACCCCTTCAACTACTCATCAGCCATGTAGACATAGTTTTGCTAACCCATGTATGTTCTTACATATGTTTCACATTGGTAATTTATTCTGTATACAGACTTACAAGACAGTAAAGTGCTTTATTAAAATTCAGTCCATTTCCCTGCCCTTTGGCAGGGCGAATTGTTTATATCATACTGATATTATGTTTGATTTGGTTAAAAACTGATTTCCTAACAGCAGTATTTCTACAGCTTCCTCTGATAATGAGTTTTGCTCCCTTGCATGACAGCTTACAATAAGAACATGCTTCCCATACTGAGCCTAACTTCAAGAGTATTTCATAAGATTCATGTTCAATCTGGGAAAACAGCAAATTAGTTAGCACTAGAGTTCCCAAACAAAGAGTTCCCAAACAAAGCCCAAATTTTGGGCTTCAACTCTAAAAAGCCTCTGCCAGCATGGTCAATGATCAGGGATTATGAGAGTTGTAGATTAGCTACATGCTGCAGAGTAAGGTTCTCAATTTGTACTACTTGAATCTTCATTCAATAAACCCCTTGACAGATTGTTTTCCTAAATCAAGAAAACCTAAAAACACAGATTATAAAAGCTGCCACTCACCATCCTCCCTCAGAGAGCAAAACAGAATCTTGCACGTAACATCACAGTTTCATTTTTGAGGTAAAATTTTCAAACTCCAAGTTAATGCTCAGCTATGCTGTAGGAATCAGAGGATGAAACTAAGCACTGGCCCGCCTGCCTGCACTGCTACAAGTTGCATCCCCTTGTTCTAATATTTAGAGTCCAAAGTCAGGCTATACAGCTGCTCATCATCTTTCTCATACAGGACCCTCCACTGACAGTGGAAACAGAATCTTGCACCACAGAGCCACAACCAGGATTAGATCACTTAGACCGCCGTTCTGAAAAAATCTACTAAATGTGCTGTACCTCTTTACTGTAATTACTTATTACAGAAGTGATGGAAGGGGGTGGGGAGAGATTTCCATAATGCATATCTATGTTACACATTTTACAATACTGAGAAATGTGGTTTGTTTGTTTTTTTGAGCAGGATACTCCAGTTTAAAATATTCTGAAGAAAAAGAGTCAAACCCAGGAAACAGGGCCTGACATTATGCACAAGGCCATCTCTACCTAAATGTCAATTTTCATTCCTACACTTGCTCATGCTAGTTATTATATTCTATTTTTATATCAATCACAAGGGGCTTTAGTCTTATCACACTGATATCCAACAAGAATATAAACATAGTTCTACTATTATAAAGGTTCTGGAAAATGTAACCTAAGTTTACAGCTCTTGCTTCACAATAACAACTTTCAGATTAATATACAATTGCAAATTGTATTCTAAATCTTAGATACAAGTTATGGAATTCTAACACGAAACCACAATTCCAAAAGTATTGTAGCATTCAGGAGTAAGTTAAAAATTACACCTTAACCTCAGATCTTAAATATTAACATAACATTATGCAGAAGTTATAGTTTGTACTTTGAAACCATTATGTACAAGAATTGCCATGGCAGTCCATTACTTGAACTTGAACAGCTTTAACAAAATGGTTCACTGTTATTGCAGCATAAAGGGATAGAATCAAAAGTAAACAGCAACTATTTATTCAAACAGCACAGTTCTAGGCGTGCTTGCTTGGAGGAAAGTCCCACTGCATGCCACAGGGCTTATTCGGTAGCAAGCATATCTAGGACTGTAGACCAAGTGGCAATTTTGCTTCACCACTTTCTATATACGTCAGACTTAAACTCAGACTTAAACTAAGGCATTCATCTAGCTCCACTATCCAGAGCATGTTTCTTGTACATTTATTCAAAACAACTGAAGGGGATGTTTATTAGCTTTTCCACATCTGCCATGCCATGTGGTTCAGCTTTACAAACTGTTACAGAGATTATGTTTTCCTGCATGCACTTAAGCTATAACCATCCTGTGGCCTTCCAGACAGTGTTGGCCTGTAACTCATCAGGCCCAACCAGCATGGCCAATGGTTAGAAGAGATGAGAACTGCAGTCCACCATCTTCAGAGCTTCACCACCACACTTTACAACACAAAGTATTCAAGACATCAGGACAGATTTAAAGCTACTCACTTTTAATGCCTTTACTGCTATATCCTCCAAGCCTTATTTTCCATATCATACTGAAAGAGCCTGGATTCCACAAGCCCACAACATGACTACACGGAGGCAAAAGGACACAAAGATATATCGAACAGTTGCACTTCCACATCCAAATTTTTTAGCTTAGGCAAAAGAATGAGCCTTGAAATATCTCAGTTATTCTGCACTCGTGGCTAGCACAACTGAATTAAGGCAGCAAAAACCTGCTTTACACAACAAACAAGATTAGCTCTCTCTGTTGTCATCAGTGCTCGTAAACTACAGTAAAAGCAGTTGCTTGAAGTAATAGGGAAACTCTCCTCTGGGCCACCAGCTACAAGATTCTCTCTCCCAGCCTCAGGCAAAGTCTTGCCACAAGATCCTTCACTGGGGTTTCTTGTTCCATTCCAAGAAGCAGTGTTTCTGTATATTGTGCCTGCCTTCAGTCCACATTTCTATCACAAATTCCTTCTAAAACAGAACCACCACTGGCCTACTGTATGGGGTCAACAGCAAGAATACCACACATTAAAACGAATGTTCAGTTCAATCCTGACACTGTTTCTTCATCCATCCACACTGTGAACTAATTCCAAGACAGAAAACTGCCCTCACATTCGTCCAGAGAAGTGCACACAACTTCTAACACTACAAGCCTATCTCATTCATAACACAGTTGCTTCTGGCCCTTTCAAGCCAGTCTCTCATGTAGTCCTCACACTCTGCCCCTTGCAGACACAGTCCAGAAGAGACCACAGAACCCATGTCCCCTTAGAACAGTGGTTCTCAACCTGTGGGTCCCCAGATGTTTTTGGACTTCAGCTCCCAGAAGCCCTGAGCATTGACCATAGTGGCTGGGGCTTCTGGGAGCTGAACTCCACAAACATCTGGGGACCCACAGGTTGAGAACCACTGCCTTAGAACAAATCATGACCAACTACATGAATACACTAGTCTCTCTTTAACTCCAGCTCCACATTTCAAAACTACCCTACAACAAAGTAGTATCACTCACTTCACAGGTCACTTTCAACCCCCACATCCCATTAAGGCTTGTTTTCAACTTACTAGACCCTTGACACTTCTTTTTCCTCTACAAAAACTTACACAAACTTTCTCTACAGTGGGAAGCCTCACCACTCGCACCCCACTCATACTACTGAGCAGGAGATTCTGGGCACCTTCTTTTACTTTAAAAGAGATTTAAGGCTCATCGGGGCAGGGACCTTTCTTCTGTTATCACTGTACAATAAGTATCATGCACATCAAGGACAATGTACAAATATCAAGGCCGTTTCCACACTATACTGTTATAGTGCTACTATTTCACTTTCAACCCCCTGTAGAATTCTGGGGTTTGGAGTTTCCTGAGGCCAAAGGACTCTGGCTGGGAGTTCTAAAGCCCCCCCCCAAATTGCAACCCCCAGGATCCCACAGAAGGTTGAAAGTGGAATAATAACACTGTAGTGCGGAAATGGCCCAAGTCAACAACAACGCGTTCTCGTATTCCTCCCTCCCCAAAAACCGCTCCTGGCGCGGAGACTGGACTCCGCTTTCTACCAGCACCTCACTCGTCCCGTCTTTTAAAACAGATCAGCGGCGTCCTGGAAAAAACAGCTTCGTGGCGGAGACTATCCAGTTCTGGCCGCTCCAGGTGTAGCATTCTGCGCTAGTCACACGGCAGGTCCCCGATTGCCCTCATCCTCCGCTCGCTACCCCGACACCCTCCCCGCCCTCGTCCCTTTAAACACCGGAGCGACTCTCCTCCTCGGCAAGCCTCGAAGCGGGGAAGCCCCACTCCGCCTACGGGTCTCAACAGCTGCAAGCGGGCGAGAGCGTACAAGGAGTTATAGTACCCCCAGCCTCGCAACCCCCCCCGCACCGCTCCTAAAGTTCCTCCGAACACAAACCTCCTCCGCTCCCTCGTCACGGCGGCGAAGATTCAGCCCTCTCCGGCAGGCCGACGGACCGCCCGCCCTGGCCATTGGGGGGCGGCGCGCCGCCGACCTTCTCCACCACAGCCGCCCCCCGTCCGCCCCTGGCCCCTGAGGCGCCCCTCGCCCGAACACCAAAACAAAACACACACACGCCCTTCAACGTCACCGCCCGCAGCCGGCGCCAAGGCCCTTCCCGGAGGCCGAGACACGCGGAGATCGGTTCCCTCTCCTACCCCCAAACCGGCACACCCCCCCCACATACCTCCCGCTAGGCCCCACCGGGCCAAACGCCGCTCCACGGCCCCTCTCTTCTCCCCCTCAGCCGCCACCGGAAACACGCCAGCTTCAACCCGGAGGCAGGAGCCTGCGCTCACGGGGGAGACTGAAAGAGGGAGCGCAATGCAGACCACTCTAGCCGCCTGGAAAGTGACAAGACTCGGTGGTTCAGTTCTCCCCCAGCCGACGCGCAGAGGACAAGGCGCGCGGCGGCCGAAGGGAAGGGGCGTGGCCTGTTATTGGTGGGTGTGTCGGAGTGGGCGGGGCTTGTTGCGAGCAGCGCGGCGTGGGGGGGCCGGGGCGGGGGCGGGGGAGGCGGCAGGAGATATTTTTGCACGTGTGGATAAGGTTGTTTCCCGTAACCTCTTACTGACAGCCTTCACGGTGGACAGGAGTCGTTGTTTGCTGGAACAGATCAGCGCTGTCATAAATTGCCTTCAAGGTGTGATCCTTTGCAAGTATTTAGCAAGCAAGCACAAGCCCCCTGACACGCAGCGGAGATTGTTTTTATGTGCTTAAAATCGATTCTGACTGCTTCAGGGCCATTTCCATACTATGCTGTTCCAGTTCTATGATTCCACTTTCACCGCCCTAGGGAATCCTGGGGTTTGCAGTTTAGGGAGGGGCATTTAAGATTCTCAGCCAGAGAGCTCTTTGGCCTCAGGAAACTACAAACCCCAGAATTCCACAGGAGGTTGAAAGTGGAATAAGAGCACTATAACAATGTAGTGCGGAAATGGCGTCAGGTTCAAATGCCTGCTCAGCCAGCATGACTTTGGTGAAGTTGTGTTGTATTAACGTATGAAGGCAAAGGTAACCCACCCCCTGAGCAAACCTTGCTGAGAAAATCCCTTGGTAAGTTCACCTTAGGGATGCCATAACTCAAAAATAACTTGGAAGCGCACAAGAACAGTTGCTGAGGAGAATATAAGGAGCACACACAAGGGGATTTTGCTTGTATGCAGCATTGTGTTCAGCAGAGGTTTTAAAGTGTGGTTCCTACTGGCTCCGTGTAGCATGACCTAGCACAAGGAATTGTGGAAGCTGCAATCCAAAACATCTGAAGAACCGTTGGTTTCCCACTCTTGATGTATGACTCCATTTCAGGAATGGGTATCTATGGCCCTCCGTATTACTTTTTTCCTCTCATACCTAGCCTTTCCAGCGTGGTCAATCATAAGGAATTATGGGAGTTGCAGTTCAAAAATATCTGAACAGCCATAGTTGCCCTCCTCTTCAGCAACATACTCTAAAGGTAATGATACTGCAGCACTGAGGAGACACTTGGCTCTGGATAGCTGGGCTGGAGCTGCCTGCCTAGCGTGGACAGTTGTCTGTCTTGGAGGTGGAGCACGGCTGGAAGGGGGTCACCTCTTGCCCATTGCGCACTGCACGTTCTCAGGGAACCAGGTGCTAAATAGATGACCTGATTCTGGGTTGGGGTTTCGTATGCAGCAGAACAGTTCCCCTGCTGCAATCTACTGAAAGTCATCCCTTGACACAAGTTTTGGAGGCTGTTTGTGTGAATGTGTTTAGCTAAGTTAGAATTGTATTTCTAGGATAGAAATCCTTCCTTTTCCCCTAAGGTTCCCTCTTTCCCTATGGAGAAATACTACCGCTATACCTTAAAGCCCCTATTCGGCTCTAAAACTATTTTTGCTTTTGATTGGAAAATGTTCAATATTGTCCCCAAATTGCCCATTTTCGGGGGGATTGTTACTGTGGTTTATAGTCCGAACCCAAGGCTTATTATTTAATATCTAAAGATTGGCCATTCCAAACTGCTCCCCTCCACGTGCTTGCAAGGCCCCCGGACAAGCATGCACACGGACACGGCCGACCAGGCTGAAAACTACAAAACAAATCCAGGCAGGCCAGTAATTTTCCAGCATGCAGCTTCAGGAGACCTCCAGGCAAGTACCCTTTAAAACTACATTACATATGCATGAGGCATACAAAAGATTCTCTGCCCTGAACAGGCAGCTTGATGAGATTAGCACTTCCGAATAGCCAACTGTCAAGTGCTCCCCACTTGCATACCGTCTGCACTATTGACAGCGCCATCAAAATCCAATCATTCTAAGTACTGACCTTTCGGAGGCTTTGTCTCCAACCCGAAACCCATTGTTTCCCCAGGAACAGACTACCCTACAGGCATATTTTCCTTATAAGAACCTCTGGTTTTGAGCGCTTCTTCAGATCGCTCCTGGCTTCCATCCCGCCTTGCTGCCGCTCCGTTTGCCGAGCCTTCCCCTCAACATCCACGTGCTGAGAATCTCCGCTCCAACTGACTTTCTTCTGGCCACCCAAGCTACAGGATCAGGTGTAGTATTTCCCCTGAAAATCCTTCTCAAAATCCTCTATCAAACCTCCTCCCTTTACTCTCTTAGGTCTGTGTGAATGAGTGCGTAAGTGCGCAGTGACTGTCTTTTAAAAGAAAGAAAAACAATTATAATTTACGTTTGCTTGGTTTGTGACTCGGCCTGACCCCGTAAACATTGGGTAAAAGGTCTTGCTACGTTGCCCTGCCTCTTGCATTGCTTTAGCTTGTGCTCTAGCTAATTCCCATTCCTCATTGTTTGGAGCACATTGAGGTGTCCCCCACGGGACCCCAGAAATCAGGGTAACAACAGAGTGGTGTATTTCACAGCAGCCTGCCTTTGCCCCATGAGCTCGGTGGCTGATCTCAGATGCAGTGGAAGGCACTGTAATGCGGCTTCCATGGAAGCAATATTCAATGCTCAGCCCACTCACCTTTTTAATGTTTGGGGTGGGGTGGGGATTTGTCTTCTGCCTCAGGAAACAAAACAGCTGGCTCTGACACAATGTCCTCTCTGCTGTGTGAGACTATAAAACCAGTTTTTCCCTTTTGCCAACATTCAAGCACGAATGCAGAAATATATGCAAGTATATGCAAGATGCATAAAACTGAAACCAGCGTTTGACCTAACAGCAGTAGTTTTTGAGGCCTGAATAATTAGATATGACCAGTGTTCCTTGTTCTAGGGAAGAAACTGGTTTTTCCACTTCTTGTATAATCTCCTTTGCAAGTTTAGAAGATTCTAAGTAACTTCCTTCATTCCTCACCTTCTGTAAAGGGAAAAAGATGTGGTTTTAGACCTGTTTTGTTTGTTTCTTGTTATGTGCCTTCAGGTTGACTCTGACCTACTGCGACCCTGTCATGGGGTTTTCTTGGCAAGATTTGTTCAAAAGAGGTTTGCCACTGCTTTCCTCTGAGGCTGAGGGACTGTGATTTTACACAAAGTAATCCAGTGGGTTTCCATGTTTGAGTAGGTCTTTGAACAATTGTTTCCAAGGCCATTTCTGCGCTACACTGTTATAGTGCTGTTATTCCACTTTCCACATCCTATGGAATCCTGGGGTTTGTAGTTTAGGCCCCTCCCCGAACTGCAAGCCCCAGGATTCCATAGGATGTTGAAAGTGGAACAATAGCACTATAACAGTCTAGTGCGGAAATGGCCCTAGAATCCCTCGGCTGCCACCCAGAAAGTCACTTACCTCAGTTCTGAAATTGGAGAGCACACTTCAGCATGTGAAATGCCACAAAAATTATGCCACAGCCCAGCATACCTCCTCCCTTAAATCTAGCTAGACCTATGCTGTGTGTTTTATATTAATTAATGATTAACACAGCCCTACTTGTGAAGATTCTTACTCCAAAGTGCAGTGTCATTTAAACCCTTGCTATTTCAGTGTGGGGAATCAAGGGTCAGAAATTAACCACTTTACCCTATGGTTGCCTTTTCGGGAAAGGGGCTGCTGGTTACCCCAGTGCCACCACTACAGAAGCCTAGTTCAATGGTGTCCCAACTATCATAATCCCAGTGTTAATCAGGTGGTGTGAGAATGGCCAAGAAGGTGCAACCTGGTCTTTGAAAGTTGCTAGCTATGTTCTAGCTCTTCAGTCTGACCTTCTCTTAGCCTACTCTGCAGCGACTGACTGTACAGTAATTT
Source organism: Iguana delicatissima (assembly GCA_948472985.1). Taxonomy (NCBI): domain Eukaryota; kingdom Metazoa; phylum Chordata; class Lepidosauria; order Squamata; family Iguanidae; genus Iguana; species Iguana delicatissima. The sequence goes on along the minus strand of CAOKZL010000701.1, from coordinate 1,996,180 downwards.
GTCTTTAGTGACACTAAATATTTAAGATAACTGAAATAACACAATTTTCTCTTAATCCTTGCCTCTTCATCTGTCTCCATCTGTTTGCCTCCCTTTTGGTAAATGATAGATTATTAATTCCTCCAGACAGAGATCTTTCTTCTGGTACTCTATAAAGCATTGTGTGCACAGACAATGCCCTTTAAGTAAATAACGTTGATTAATAAATAATGACATAATTGGTATGCTGGATCCTGGGGAATCTTTAACCTTCCAGATGTTTTGGAGTACAGTACTGAGAGAAGTAGAATATATTTTAGCTTCTGCACTGGGTATACAGTATTAATAACATGTATTAAAAGCATATATATTAGGTTGTATGTATGACACATATTTTAGATATATTTACACATATATTTCAGTATATTTTATATTTGAGCTTCTGTAATACACCAAGTCTAAGAAAACAGCTTTCTAAAATTGGCAGCTGAACAAAAGAGGGCCTCCAAGACCTTGGATCTTTAGGGTGGCTGTTGTGTTTTCAGACCTTGTTGATAACAACATACCAGACAGGACAAGGCTGTTTGTAAGGAGTAAACTGATTGATAGGGACATACCAGAACACACTGTTAATGAGACACCTTTAATGTAACATGAGATACAAAGATACAGGAGGGGAAGACATGGGCAGCTTGTGATCATTCCTTTTAAGGAAAACTGTAAATAAGTGTAGTGGGCACTAAATAGTGGGGAGGAAGAAATGTAAACTGAGTCAGGACTTCTTAGGCAAACCTGATAGGCTGTAACCTTTGGGGTCCTATCCAATGGGATCCCAGGGACGGAAAACCTGCGCCGGGGACAAGGGATAAAACATGAGGTATTCAATACTGGGGTGTGTCCTTTTCTCTGGGGAGCACCCACTTCTGCAGAAACATACTTTTAATAAACATTAATGCTTCAGCCGATCCTGTGCTAAATTGTTTTATGAGTCTTTCCAGCTATTTTTTACAAGTACCTATAATCTCTCATCGTGAGTCATGTTGGCTGTGGATTATGCAAAGTGAAGTCCATAACATTTGGAAAGCCAAAAGTTTCCCTTCTCGTAGTTTTCTAGACTGTGCCTGACCTATGAGTTCTTTTGACAGAAGTGCTTGCTTCAGTTTTCAGCAAAACACAGACGGAATCAGAACTACAATCCTGACCAATGATATTAATCTGTTGCTTCAAAATCATTAATCTGATTTTAAAATAATTATATCAGTTTGTTTGTAAATGCATTTGAAGAGAACCTGCATTGTGAAATGCGTCAAATTTTTTAAATATAATTTTATTAAAATTGCCACATAAAATATACATAATCATACATATAAACATACACATAGCTTCACCATCAACAAAGAAAGAAAAAAAGGAATTCAACAACAATGAAAGACGTACTATAAAGAAGCAGAAAAGAAAGAAAGAAAAACTGTCTAAAAAAAAGCCAAGGAAAGAAGAGTAGAAAAAAGAGAGAAAGATCTGAACAATAGGGAAAGACTAAGAGAAAAGCAAAAAAAGGAGGAGAAAAGGAAAAGGAAAAAAAAGAGAAACGTCCTGTTAAAAAGGGAAGACAGAAAGAAACACCACGTCATTCTACTTACTCTCTAATTCTCCGTCCCTGCAACTTCCCTCATTTCTTGACATCAGTTGTTTTAGCCAGATCTCAGTAAATCCCCTCACTTGGGGGGGGAGTAGTTTCCTTTATATATACCCTTCTCTATATCTCAGAGTTTTAATTTAATTTTAATTTCTGCCAGCAATATCTTGCAAATGTTAGTCTCCCTGCCCTTACCATATAACATAACAGTATCTTATTTTCCTTTTCCACCTTATCCTCGTAGTCTAGCATGTTCGAAAGATATAATTCCAGCCTAAACATAATTTTTCAAGATTTTTTATATTTCCCCATTGACACAACCAATGTTTTCTAGCATTCTTGCAGGTCCACCATAAATGATAAATGGTTCCTTATTGTAAATTAAATTTCCAACATTTAGTAATAAAATTTTTATATATTTTCACTAATTTAACTGGGGTCAAATACCATCTATATATCATTTTGAGAAAATTTTCTTTATAATCAGAACAACTTGTAAATTGTCAACCAGTTCTCCAACTCTTTCCCATTGTTCTAATTGTATAGGACAGCGAAATACGTTAATATTTTAAAAAGCATTGATGGCTGTGCCATTGTCATTTCTTCAATACCTCTATTTGCAACCAAAATATTAATGAAATCTTGGTGCAAGATAAAGCAAATGCAATTTGTTCATGTTTTAGTAGGCTACAGATCTGTACTTACTTGTAAATTAATTTTGGTTTTAATTTCTGTAGAACATTTGCAAGAACAGCCAGAATAGTAGTTTTACTTCTGTATGATGGTTGAGATTTTAACAGTTGGGTGATTTTTTTTCTGAAAAAGCAGAAACTTGTAATAAACTAGCTACAACTGGGAATATAAACTTGGAAAACAATAAAAATAAAAAGGAAGGCATTAATATTTGCTTTCCTTGCCTTACTAGTATATTTATTATTTCCTTACTTGACCAATAATATTGAGTACATGTGATTCATACCAATAACAAACATTGTTGACAAAACCATTTGTAAACTTAAAATGTCCAGAAAGGAGGTGAGGCCTGATCAAACAGTACACATTCCATGTCACATAAAAACTGCTGAAATAGACTGTCATGTTTCTGCGATTTTACAGGTTACATATTTCCTACATGGCAATGGCTTGTGTGTAGGAAATAGTGTAAGACCTCCAGAAACATCATAATACGTGTGGATCACATATATGCACATTGCTATATGTACGTATAGCACATACACATCTGTGATCTTCATGTGGTGATCAAACAGTCTTGTGCTGTTTTCTGTGCAGAAGGTAATCCCAGGGAAGAAATGTACAGTGCTTTGCAACTCTTAGGCCATTTCTGCATTACACTGTTGGAGTGCTATTATTCCACATCCAACCTTCTGTGGAATCCTGGGGTTTGTAGTTTACCTGAGGCCAAAGAGCTCTCTGGCTGAGAATCCTAAAGGCCCCTCCCTAAACTGCAAACCCCAGGATTCCACAGGATGTTAAAAGTGGAATAAGAGCACTATAACAGTGAAGTGCAGAAATGGCCATAGAATCACAACATTAGTAATGATTGCTTAACAAGTGTAGTCGAAACTTCCTTCAGCTGCACAGGGTCATGCCAAATGAGATGCTGTAGACATTCAGAAAACATTTGAAATCCTAATATGCTCAAAATGTGAAAACCTGGGGACATCTTCAGTACACCATGAAGAAGAAAAAAACATAGATGTAAACGTATCGCCTGTGCCCAACACTAAAAGAAGGTAGATTAAGGTCTACCTGTAGATTTCTGGGTAGTTTTCAATAGATTCCCTGTTGCCTAGCCATAATAACAGCTAAAAGTTTCTCCCCACCCAGACTGCAGGAAAAAAAAAAAAGGAATGCTGGGAAGCGGGAAGTCAGGCTGGCTTTTTGCTTGAACATACTTGTGAACTCAGTTCTGGTGCTGATCAAAAATTTGTCGGCAAAATATATGCCCAGAGGCAGTCTGTTCTTTGGTATGTGTCTGCCCATCTGAGTCACTATTTTATACCTGGCTCTGTTAGTGGATCTTGAGGTTCTTGTAAAACAAACAAACAAACAAAACCAACAAAAAACCACAAGGTAAACCATGCAGATCTGCGGTCTGGCAACTCTGTGCCACAGGAGAGGACATTTCTTACGCCTTTTTTAAAAAATTTAAGGAAGATAATGAGCTGTACTGGTATATTCTATGACTGTTCCCGCACTGGACTGTTATAGCGCGATGATTCCACTTGTAACATCCTCTGGAATCCTGGGGTTTGCCGTTTCGGGAGGGGCAGGCTGGCCCATCCCAAAACTGCAAACCCCAGGATTCCATAGAATGTTGGAAGTGGAATCATCGTGCTATAACAGTCCAGTGCAGAAATGGCCTATGATATTCAGGGCTTGAGAGTAACTAGTTAAAGGCAGTGAAGTACCTGGGGAAGCACTGGGTGGAATGAGAATTAGTCTGTTTCTGCGCTACTGTTATGGTGCTATTATTCCACTTTCAACATCCTGGGGTTTGTAGTTTATTGAGGCCAAAGAGCTCCCAGCTGAGAATTCTCCCTAAACAGCAAACCTCAGGATTCCGTAGGATGTTGAAAGTGGAATAATAACACTATAACAGTGTAGTATGGAAATGGCCTTAATTAGTAATAGTTTGCAGTTATTCCTGAAACGTAACTTCTTAACAGCGTTTAAGGGGTATTTTGACAGTTCTTCCCTCAGGCTTCTATGAAATGCTCTTATCAGTCTTAATTTTAGTCTCTCTAAAAAAACCAAGAAAATAATAATAAGGCAAGAAGCAGCACAAGCTCATAAAAAGTTATGCTTTTCAGTATCACATTAAGTAATGGCAAGAGGTTCCTTTCCAATCACTGCAGGAACATTTATTTTTAAAATAATGTCTCAAGCTCTGACAACATTTCCTCAACCAGGTGGTTTCCCCCAATGAGAAGCCGGAAAGAAGGCATGCAGTCTTGCATTCCCTTTGCCGCTGGCTGTATAGCCACAGGTGGTGAGCATGCCCACAGTTCGTGATGGTAGGAATATTGCATGAATCCACTCTGACTCAGGGAGGGGGAAAAAACAGCAAATTATCTACAGTGGGAAAGAATGCATATAATTTTCAGACAGGCAAGACAAGACTAAGGTTCTAAGCATGTAATGTGTGACATTATTGTATTTTACTTAATATCTGATTAATCTTTTCCTATAAAACTGGGTGGAATGCCGACGCTAAGGGAGTATCCTTCTGTGGTGTTAATGAAGATGCATTTATAGTTCTCATTCTTGATTCACTTAAGTTCCCTGTAAGCAGAATAACTAGAAATTCTTCTTCTTAAGGTCAGGGAGCATCACAGCGCCCTCTGCTGCCACCTTGAAGAAGCACCGGTGGGTGTTACTGTCACTTTAATACTCTCCCTGCTTGCCATTGGCTGAAAGATTGGAACATTCCTGCATGTCGGAGGACAGCTTGAGGCCGCGATTGGCTGTTCTGAACGCTGCAGGATACTTCCTGGAATGTCTGCAGTCCAACGTTCTTCCAGCTCTGTTTCACTGGGAAAGTGCTGGGGGTCCTTCTTGTGTTCAGAATGTAATTCATTGCCTCGGAATTGTTGGTAAGGAAAATGTGGATTTTGAATAAGGCCGTAGGTATTTGGAAATGGTGCAGAAAGGTATGCGGGTGGTGCAGGGCTGGTTGCAGGATCCATGTTCTTTAGGGATAAAATAGCACATTTTAATAAGTTGTTTGATTGTAGTTTTTAACTCGTTCTTTCTTCTGTTTAATATTTATGGGGGTCTTGGAATTTACTCTAAGAATAAGATATTCAGTCAATCGGCTCTTTGCACGTTCGGGAAAGCTACGGTCAATTCGCCAAAAGGTGCGTTTTGTTTGTCTTGATCAGAAGAGTGGTAGGAAATTAGTTAAAAACAAGAGAAGGTGCCTTTTTCTTACATTGATGGTGATGTCTGAACTGTCCACTGTACAGGGATGCTGAACAAGGAGGCTGTGGCTACTTCCTTGAAACCAGGTTTCTATTAAAGAGGTATCTTGTGTACTGTATTCAAAACAGGTAAAAATAATCGGTGTGCAACTGGACAAAACTGGAGTTGCAGCTTTTACAAAAGACCAGGATGGGTGTATAATTTGTATCAAAATTACGTGAGTATTTATAATCATGGTAATAACAAGTTCAGTAGTGTTTTACTTATGTCTGGGATTTTGTTATAAACATAAAATGGTGAGTCTGGTATCACCCTGTAATCATCCCTGTGAAATCTCAGTTGGAATCATTAAACTGAAGAGGGCAGGAGGTTGAGATTTCTTCCATGTTTTAAAAATGAATGACAGGAGACACTTATGTCAATGATTGTAAATATATACTGAAGGAATGTGTTAAATGGTTTGATCTTGTCTATCTGTGCTGAGTTTATAACCAGTATGGGCTTTGATGATGATAGAGTCAGTTTTGTAACCTAATAAATATTGCAAATCCTGTGACATCAGAATGGGGTTCTTATTCAAACTAAACATAACTCCAGCTGAAGGTTGGTTTGTTTTACACTTCTCTCTGTAGAAAAATGCTTAAAATACCCAGAGGCATGTGATCTGCTGCTCACATCTTTAAAACGCTACGAGGGGAAATCTAGATAAAGTAATGCATCACATATAAACAACCACACACACACTTAATTGATACAGATACTGTATCAAAGTGTTTGTATGTTTTCAGATCAGGCCAGTATAGGGGTGGCCTGGAACATTTCCTTTGTATGTTGTTACTGTGACTAATAAAGGATTCAAAGATTAATAAACGCTTCACAACCTGCTGCTCCCAACTGTTGAATTCGCTGCCACAGGAGTTCCCCTGCCCTTCTTCCATAGCCAAGCAAAGACCTTTTCATGTAGAAAAGCTTTTGCTTATTAATCAGTTGTTGCAGAAGGGTTTTTGAAGGGGAATGGGGCCTGTGTGTTCTACCTCTGTTTCCATTGTTAAAATACTTTAAAACTGTTTTAAATGAGCTTCATTTTTAGTAGGATAGTTTATTTAATCACATTTTTGTAGTATGATCTTTGTTTTACTTTGTTACAATCACCTTCAATCCCATGTTGTGGGAAACATGGGTTATAAAGAGACCTACATTAATAAATATATTGCTCTATTCAGATAGGGCGAGAACATCCAAAACTTGCAGTACAGAGTGGCAATATCCTTTGTTAGACTTTGGTTAAATTTCAGATTCAGGCCTTCTGGAAAAGCAACCAGAAATGATCCTTTTGGTAAGGGATTGTGGATTTGAAGTCCAAAATATCTGGAAGTTTAAAAAGACAATAACATCCAAAACCTACAAAACAGCAATACCTTTATTGGGCCAACCAAAAAGGCACAAAACACATCATGCAAGCTTTTGAGGCCCTGCTTTGATGAAGACAGTGGAGCTTTAAAAGCCTGCATGATGTACTTTGTGCATCTTTGGTTGGCCCAATAAAAATGTTGCTGTTTTTTGAGGTTGAATGTTACTGTATTTTGCTGTATGGCCAACATGACTACCCTGCATATGTCTTCTGGAGGATTAGAAGTTTCCCTGCTCCCCATCTCCCTATAAAGTAGGTGTATATCCTTGTCTGCCCTTTCTGTACTGGGCTGCTATCTGCAATCTGTTTCAGTAAACAGGAGACAGATCTCACCAGGGCACAGAGTCCTTCACATGTAGCTGAAGAATGTGCCACTCCAGCATTATTTCATACAGTACTTAAGTTTTGTTTTAACAGCATTATTTTCAAATTGCTTAGCCATCTCTGTTCTAAATGAAGAGTTAAATTTTTTTTTATAAATGAGAGGTTGGCCTATATTGTTTCTTGGGTCTCTGCATGTTCTTTCCTGAGTACTTTTGCAACTGATTGGCTGTTTAAAAAGGAGTTGCATCCTCTTTAGGTATCAGAATTGGGAACCTCGGCCCCTCTGGATGTTTTCAGCTTCATCTACCATAATCTCTTACCGTAGGCTATGCTAGCAGGGGCTTCTGGGAGGTGAAGTTCCATAATCCAAAGGCTCTCCTCCACTCTTTTATTCTTTTGAACATACAGCAGATGACAATAAATCAAAAACATTCTGTTTAATCAGCATTATAGGAATACTTCTGAAAATATTATAATTGTGTCCTCTGACGGGTGGTAGATGAGCAAAGTAATACATTTATAGATACATTATTTTAGATCTGGAAGCCAAGAGTGTCTGTAGGATTTGTGGTGTTACTCATTAGAATGAACCACTCATACCTGGACGCTATGAAATGTAATTTCTATGTCCTTAGTGGAAAAGGGCACAGAATAAAGTCAAAGTAACAATGACCCTGCTCAGGGTTAAAATAAAAAAGATATTATCTACTGCAGTCAACATGTTTTTTATTTGTTCTACTTGCTGTTTGTGAAGGCTTCTAAAAATCATACTTATTTGCTTAGACACTGAAAATCAAAAGCCATTCAACATGACAACAGAAACGCTGGTGAAGGATATTAAACCAGGATTGAAAAACCTGAATCTTATTTTCATTGTACTAGAAACAGGTGAGTGCTCTGTGAAAGGAAAGAAGTTGGCTAGTTTGTTTTAAAAACCTGGTACAAAATAGTTGGAAATCCAGTGGCCTTACCTGTTTCGTAGAAATCCACAGTCCTTACCTGTTTTGTAGGTAGTTGGAAATCCAATGTCCATACCTGTGAACAATAGTTGGCCCTCCACATTTGCAGGTTTAACTTTCATGGATTTGATTATTTTTGAGTTTATTGAAACCCAGCTCCCCACCTCAAACACCTCCTTTGCAGAGGAATCTTCCCTCTCCACAGTTCCAATCAGTCCACACAGCCCTTTAAAAACCTGCCTCAGCTCCTCCTCCACCTCCACCAGCTGCTGCCTGTCCAGCTAAGGATGGATTGCAGCCCAATTTCTCATTACCACAAAACCTCTCCCAGTGCTCCCCACACACTAAAGGAAGGAGATGGGTGAGAGAGGAAGTTGGCTCCATTCATGTGTGCGCACACACTCTCACTCATATTGATATTTGCAGTTTTTCTGTGTTTGAAAGTGTCCTGTGCCCCTAGCCCTAGCAAATGTGGAGGGTTGACTGTATTTCATTGTTTTCCTTTATTAATCATGGTTTATGTAAGGGTTTTTTTCTGCCAGTAAGTTAGTTTACAGCACAGTCTTATACATGTCCACTCAGAAGTAATTCCTATTGAGTTCAGTGAGGCTTACTTCTGCCTAAAGGGATCTAGAATTGTAATCTATGTGAGGAAGGCAGCATTGCAAGACTGCTATAGGGACTTGGGAATAAGAAGCTATGAAATGAGGAAGCAGATTGGCATGCCTTCTGGTGGAGTACAGTGTTGCACTACTTTGCATGTTATGTGACTGTGCACATATGCATGCATTTGATAGTTCAGTTGTCCTTTCACATTCGCAGGTTTGATGTTCGCGAATCTGATTATTCACAAACACGCATGCCTCTCCCCAATTCTCCTCCTCCCGTTCCGATGCATTTTGCCCCAGTGCAAAGAACTGGTGCTGAGGCAAAATGGAAGGGAATGAGGGGGTGGGAAAGCTTGCGCAAACTTTCCTTTCCTGTCTTTGGAGCTCCCTCCTTCTCCTTCCCATGCAAAATGGAAGGGAAAGTGGGGTGGGGAGAAGCTTTCTTTTCCCTCCTGTAGAGCGCCTTCCTCTCCCTTCCCATGCAAAATGGAATGGAAAGGTGGTAGAGGAAAGCTCGTGCAAAGCTTTCTTTTCCCTCCCTTGGGAGATCCCTCCTTTCCCTTCCCATGCAAAATGGAAAGGAAAGGGAGCAGGGGGAAAGGTTGTGTGAGTCTTCCTTTCCTCCTTCTGGAGCTCCCCCTGCCATTCCTGTGCATTTTACCCTGGCGTGGAGAACTTATGCCAAGGCAAAATGGAAGGGAATGGGGTCGTGGAGGGGAAGACTCTCAGGAGTTCTCAGCACTGAGGCAAAATGCATAGGAATGGCAGGGGGAGCACCAGAGGGGGGCCTTCCCTTTTGCATGTAACAGGAAGGAGGGTGTCCTGGAAGGAAATGGGAGGGGGAGCAGGGGGAGCTATTCACTGTTTTTCCACTTTCACGAGGGTTCTGCACTGCAAACCTTTGCAAAAGCAATGGAGGAACAATTGTAGTTACCAGTTATGGCTTCCATTGCTTGTGAGCATATTCTTGCCTAATTCGTTAGTGTACATTGTGTTTATTTTATTACATGCCTATACTGCTTACATGCATTTTTCTTTTTTGAGGGCATGTTCTCTTTTCTTTTTTGTTTTAATGTCTATTTTTCTTTGTTGTTTTCTTCCTGAGGCTGAAGAGTGGCCTGCAAAACTAATCCTATCAGATGGAGCAGTCATTGCTTCTGCCTGTCCTTCTGACACAAAAGCAGAAATGCCTTCTATGCTCTCTTGACTTATGGTAACTTTTCTATCACCAGGCCGAGTGACCAAGACCAAGGATGGCCATGAAGTGCGGACATGTAAAGTAGCCGACAAAACTGGCAGCATAAACATCTCTGTGTGGGATGATGTTGGCAACCTAATCCAGCCGGGAGACATCATCCGACTCACCAAAGGGTATGGATAATCTTTTTATATGGGTGGATGGAGAGGGAAGATCAGAAAAGTTAACATGTGGGGCTATGGCCTCAGGCCTCTTTGGTTTGCTCACTCAAGATCACTTAATGAAGATTAATTATTCCTTCATATCCTTTATCACTATCTTGATCTTGGTTAGGGAGAGTTAATACTTGTGATCCCGAGTGCAATTAACTAGGAATATGTTCCATTGAACCCAATAGATCTGTACAGGATTGGGATGCAACAGACTTCTCTCTCTCTCTCCCCACTTCTCTCCCTCTCTTTCTGCCCCCTGACCTTTTATAATATTTTGTGCAGAATATTGGTTCCAAGTATAGATCTGAAGAAGAACTAGTTCAGATGAATTCTATTTGGAATTCTATTTGGAATTGTTTATGCCCCATGAGTTGCCAAGGTACTCCCAAAATATTAGTAGAACTTGATTTTCTTGATGTCGTGCTTTCCCTCTGCCAATGTATGTTGCTAAATTGATTCTTCTTCTCTCTGGCTTAAGGCAAGTATAATGCAGTTTGGCAGTTAAGCAAAATAAAGAGATCTAGAACAGGCCATAGCATTGCATGACCCATCTATTTAGCTTTTCCTTCACAAGCACAGATAACCTCCTCTACTTCTGATATCTTAAACATACAACTGTGGTGCCAGTGCTTGACTGTTAACCTGAATTTGAAATGTTGTTATTGCTGTGTGCCTTCAAGTTATTTCTGCCTTACAGTGACCCTAAGGTGAACCTATTACAGGGTTTCCTGTGGGATAAAAGTGTGTGAAGCACCCAAAGTCACCCAGTGGGTTTCCAAGGCTGATCAGGGAATCGAAGCCTGGTCTCTAGGGTCATAGTCCAACCCTCAAATGACTACACCACGCTGGCTCTCAATGGCTAGACAGATACCTCTGGGAGGCAAGAGTGTTACCTGAGGGCACGCCATGGTACTTGCCAGTGGGAGAATTCTCGTGAGAAGGAAGCATGGCATCACGCGGACTTTGCTTGTTCACTTAATCATAGTTAAAAGACATCTGGAGCAGCACAGATGAATTACATAATATCAGAGCTTGGGAAAATTCTTGTTTTGGTCTACAACTCCCAGAATCTTGCAGTCAGGGTGATCATTCTTCCAGGCTCTGCTTAGGATGATGTTTGGCAGTTCTGTTTCATACTGGGTATTTCTTTAAGTACAGGTACATGGGTAACAATACCTGTGGTGTGTTTGTTGAAATTAACTATACTGCTCATCTATGATACATTAAAAGTATACTAATATATTAAAAAGAGCTTTTCTTATATTGGGACTGATTTGGAAAAAAATAAACACATGAAGCTGCCTCCCTCCCCCCAATCAGCTGAGTTAGTTTTTCAGCATGCAAATTTTACCCTATCATTTATTCCTTGCAACCAGCATTGTTAATATCTGGATTGGATCAGCTTCATATTCTCTGTAGTTTTGGAACCTAAATAAGGGTTGGTTGGTTGGTTTGCTGTTAGGGAGTTGTATTTGTATGTGTGTCTGTGTCATTGCTGTGTAATTAAATCCTTTGTCACTGAACAGTGTCATTCTTGTAGAAGATACCATTTTCATCAGAAGTGTTGGGGGAACCCATAAATACCTCATCTACTGTTCCTGATGTTAATGTTGGTGCTAAGACTATCTCATTGAGTTGATGGTACTGTTCAGTGAGGTGGAAAAAGAGAAGAGAATATTAATATTGAATAGACTTGATGAAGCCCTTACAGCCCAAAGAAGGATAGAGTTCAGTGCTAGTATCTCCCTTTCCCATATATAAACAATTTCTTTCTGTCTTTCTTTCTGTCTTTCTTTCTTTCTTTCTTTCTTTCTTTCTTTCTTTCTTTCTTTCTTTCTTTCTTTCCTTCCTTCCTTCCTTCCTTCCTTCCTTCCTTGAGCACATTCATTCAGGAGGAGAGTATCTTTGAAAGGGAATCTGTGTGGGTTGGAACATTAATTTCTTCCAGGACCTTTCCCATTCCTTATCATTTCTGGTTTAGAGCTGCAGTACTAGACACAAAGTGGCAGTTGTCAGCTTTAGGAAATCCACATGGTCCTTTCTGAGTACCAGATGCTGGGAAGAAATAATAGGGAGCGCTCAGGCATTTATCCCCATATGTAGACTCACCAGAGACAAACTGGAGGTAGATCAAGATCTACAGATACATCTCCATCCAATTTGCAGTTGGTGGACTAGAGTTTTGGACTCCAAGTCATTTTAAGCTAGGAACAGCAAAAATCTACCCCCCCCCCGCTCCTTTAGGTGGAAAAATCTGGGTTGGCAGGGGCTAGAGGAGATGACTTATGCATGAAAGGAGGTGTGCGCCCTGGTGGCGCAGTGGTTAAATGCCAGTACTGCAACCACAAGGTTGTGAGTTCCATCCTGCCAGGCTCCAAGGTTGACTCAGCCTTCCATCCTTTCGCAGGTCAGTAAAATGAGTACCCAGCTTGTTGGGGGCAATTAGCTAAAATACATTGTAAACCGCTTAGATAACACTAGTTGATAGGCGGTATAGAAATAAATGCTATTGCTATTGCTGTTCCAAAGAGAAATGCCTAGGGTAAGTGCGTACTCAGAGCCAGATTGTTCTGAAATTCTGTGTCCACTTTTCTGAGTGCTTGGCTCCGCCTGGTAGAAGAATGCTGAGTTCTAGTGAAAAACAAATCAGATTCTTATTCTGCAGGAACTAGATCCTGCAAGTCTAATGTCTGCTAACCCTTGCTTCCTAGAGGTATCTGTGTAGCTATTGGTGGGAATGGAAGAATGGGTTGGAGCAGCACTCACTATTTATAGTGGTGGTCCATGGACTAGTAGCAGTCCATGAGAGCCATTGGCACAAATATGTCAATGTGCACAAATATGGCAGTGCCTGGCACATGGGTGGAGGAACCCTGCTACTCTTCATCAGGTAGCTTAAGAAGCACTGGGCGAGAGAGACCTTTGGTTTGATCTAGCACAACAGGATTCATGTTCCTCTCAGTATTACCCTTAAAATGGTCAGAGAATGAAGGTACTCCTACGCAGCAGTATCAGTACTAAACAAAAAGAACACTAAAAAAAAAGGTCCCGTGAAGTCTGTCCTCATTCCTTTATTGCAATAGAAGTCAATTATGAAATTCCTGTATATGACTGGATGCTATTCTGACTACATTGGTTTGCGTGTGTTTGTATGTAGTTTTTATAAAACTGCTTTCTCCACCTAGCAGTGCTCCATGCAGATGATCAGTGTTATTGTAGGATTCCATTCCTTTGTTCCTTTTCTACATAAAATAAGGATCAAACAAACAAACAAAAAAGTGAACAGCAGTTACAATTAAATAACATGACACATTAAAATCCTGATAAGAACAGGGTAATGTTTGTTGCCTACATCTAAAACCCCTCAGGGAGGGGTGTGAATATCTCAAGGTGTTTCATGGTGAAGGTGCCAATATTTAAAGCCGAGTCTTGAGTACTCACCAGCCAGATCTCACAAGGTGGAGGGAAGCATTGCAGTGCTTCTGATGAAGATCATTACTTAAAGGTGGGCTTGTGCAGAACAGGGATGAGCGACTTTAGAGAGAGGCAGGGGGTGGGGCAATTTTCATCCCTGCTCCTCTGACAGGACATGCCAGCTCATTCAACATTACTGCAAGTGACATCACCATCATTCTCTGTTTTGTTTTCAGCCAATTTGCAACTGATTTTTCAGGAGTTTCGCCTGTTTGGAGTTGTGGGGGCAAAACTGCTTTGTGACGGGGGCGGGGAAAACCCCACCCAAATGCTTTCTGAAAATAATTGGGAATCTGGGAACCTAGCTCTCATAAAGGGGGATGAGGTCCTTCAGGTTATTGTTGTGTACCTTCAAATAATTTCTCACTTATGGTGACCCAAAGGTAAACCTATGCTGGGGTTTTCTGGGGAGGTGAGTGTGTGTGTGTGTGACGCACTCAGGGTCACCCAGTGGGTTTCCATGGCTAAGTGGGGAATCAGACCCTGGTCTCCAGGATTGTAGTCTAAGGCTCAAACTATTGCACCCTGCTGACTCTCAGATAAAGGACTGAAAAATAAGCATTTCCAAGGCCAGCATTGTTTCATTTGGGTCAAGCTGAGTGGGAGACTAGTCTGAGCCTCAAGGAGAAAAGGAGGTTTGAATTCTGTTCTTCCTGGTCCTATTCAGATTCACTATGCCCTGGCCCATCTCAGTGTCAGATTCACCACCTAGTTTGGAATGCAACTCCCATCAGCCCTAGCCAGTACAGTCTATGGGCAAGGCAGGGACCAAATGGCAGTTGAGGCAGATGGAATAAGAAACATTGTTATTGGTGGCAAGAACTTGGAAAGGTAATTTTTTTTTTTTTTTTGCTACTACAGCTTACAGAGTCCACCAGCCAGCATTCTGCAAAAAGTAACGTTTTCATGCTTTGGTGTTGGCTGCAGGAAATGCCACTCTCAGGAACAAGCAAAATGTAGCCTGTGGGCTGCATGCAGTCCTTGCACCCCCTAAATGTGACCCTTGGAACTCCCTAAAAGCTCTTATTTTTTTTAAAAAAGTTAGACTGGTTTTGGGGTGATTTTTGCCCCCAAACCACCCCAAAACGGTATAAAAAGGCAACAGTTTGTTCCACTGAACCCTCCCCCCTCCCCCCCCCAGAAATGGCCAAAATGGCAGCTTGAAGTGACATCGCATCAACTTGGGCACTCTGAAATGTGCTGTTGGAACCTCCCAGACTGGTGCAGAAAGGAAAAAAATGGCCCCTGCCCTGCTTATAGTTGCCCACTCCTGCTCTACAGAGCCAGCCCTGCTATATTCAGTGGTGCCTGCTCCTAATAAATGGGTGTAAAGTTACATCCTGCAGGTAGACCCATAGTTGCCTATCTATGAGCTGAATAATAGGTTTAAGCTCATTTTTCAAGGCCCCCTAAAACATATGCCTTGTTCGGAGCAGAACTAGTGTGTTTTCTCTGTTAAAGGGGTTTCATGGTGTTTTTGACCATGGATTTTTTCTTTTTAGGTATGCATCTGTTTTCAA
Organism: Iguana delicatissima; assembly: GCA_948472985.1. NCBI lineage: Eukaryota > Metazoa > Chordata > Lepidosauria > Squamata > Iguanidae > Iguana > Iguana delicatissima. Next base: position 1,980,914 of record CAOKZL010000701.1, on the reverse strand, counting down.
AGGCTGCTTGACCTTGTATACTGGACGTGGAGGAGACCTGCAGAAAGTTGGAGAGTAAGACCTCTGGCTTATCCCAATATTGCTTCCTGGGGTTGGGAATTGGGTAGGTGGATTTCCACGGTCCAGACAGAGCCCATGGTCCAAACAGAGGGAATGCCTCATCTGTCACTGTGAGGTGAACCCACCTACCTTTAGCTCAGATCACAGACCACTGGTATGGTTTCTTTTGTTTGTTTAAAATATTTCAATATCCAAGGATCTCAGGGTGGCATGCAATAAAATCAGTTTAAATAGTGAGAATAATTTCAACAGACAAAAAGCGTCTTTTTCCAATTTAAGAAGAAGATATGACAGTTTTAAAAGAGTTGAAAGGGTTTGAGACAATTTAAAACAATGTACATGTTCAGATTTGGATGAAATCAGTAGGCTGCAAAGTAGGAAATCTATTAAGTAATAAAAAGTCCTGTTTTTAACAGATGCCAGAATGATACCAGTGTGAGTGCCAGTTAGATTTCCAAGGGAGGGCATTCCACAGCTGGGGTACCACAGTGGAGAAGTGTGGTCTCCACTGGTGGATCACAGATATGAGGGACTTATCCAGCAGGCTTCAGTCCTTGAAGTGTATAGTTCAAACATAGGACTCAGATTTTTATCACAGAGTAACAGAGGGTACAACTGAATCCACAGATGTAATCTTCTTCTTATTTCTGGACAAGAGTATTGGTGATTATTTGGCATAGTGGCCATACCATAATAAAGTGCTCAAATACCAATTAGAAATGTGTTCAGTGCTGAGTTACATCTCTTGCTCTAGAATCCACTGTTCCTGCTCAAGATCTGAAGAATAAATAGCCACTAAATTTAAAGTACCAGTGTGGAGCAACTACCTGCCTATACTATAGTGGAGACATTTCAAAAATATATGTACATTTTTGCTTTATAATCCGAGTTAAACTCCATATCCCCTTCTCTTAATATGACTCTTGTTTTCTCGGTGTGTTTCTGTACATAGTTCTGCAGTAAATTGTTAGTTAAATTTATATACCACTTTCTCTTGAATGAGTTGAACAGTGTACACACCTCCTCATCCTCCCAGTTTTATCCTCATAATAGTTTGTGATGTAGGTCAGCCTGAGAGAGAAAATGATTTGGTTCAGTCCCTCAGTTTCATGCCTGGGCTGAGACTCAAAAGTGGATCTCTCATGTCCAGAGCTGTAACCACTACACCAAGTTTTGTCACTCGTAGCCCAAGAAGAAGGGGCACTATCGTAAAGTAACCACTTTGGCAGGCCTTATAATCCCCCCCCCGTTAACAATTCACTGAGAGAGTTTTTGGTTGCTAGTTCTCTCCCTCTATATTTTTTTCTTTTTAAGGATATTATCTCCAGATCACTGTGATGGCACAGACTGAGTAAACTTTCCATTTTGACAGTATGAGTATCTGTATTTTTCTCTAACTGCCACTTATGAAAATCTGTAGTCCAAAGAAAACTCTCCATGGATGGATGCTGGGAGTTTTATTCCAACATCTAGAGAGCCATCCTTCCTATAAAAACTGATGCCTGCATTTGCTCTCTTCCTTTTCCTCTTATATTGGGTCTTTTAGATTTAGAGTCTGGCTGCAGGGACTCTCTTATTTTTTAAATTCATCTTTTTTGGCTGAAGTGCAGTGTAAAAATGCTTTCAATAAATAATGACGCTGCATGAGCTGAAGTTGGAAATGATTTAAAGAAGTGATGGCTGCTTATCTAATTGAAAATATCTCTTCCCCCAGGTTTTGTATGGTTTACTCAGAAGTGCCAAATTTTAGTGAGCCAAACCCAGAATACGTTGCCCAGCAGTCACAAAACAAAAACGTGAGTATAATGATTGCCTTGAACGATGTTTGGGGGGTGAAACCTATTTTGAAAGAAGGATTTTATATCAGTGGAGATCATTCCTAACCCAGTTGAAAGATTGTTATTTATAGCATCTGAGGTCACAGGAAAATGGGCCATCCCATAACTCTCAGTTTTCCCTCCTTCACTGCAGAGTCCTTTAGGAGTCACTTCTTGAGTTCTTTTCTTATTCTCATGGTGACCTACTCCTACTACATCTATTCTCTGTAAATTCTGAAGCTTTGGTTATTTGTTTTGTAACAGTTTACTGTTATATTTTCTTGACCTATGAAAGTGAAAGCTATAGTAGAGTTTTAGGATTATATAGCTCAACTATTCAGGAAACAGCTCAGTAAAGCTGTGAGATCCAGAACCTGAGGCAGGTTCTATACATTCAAAAGCAGAACTGTAGAAATGTTTCCCTTCTACACAACTTCTAAAGGTACAAGAGTCCTCTCAGAGTTATGGATTTGACAGCCCTTTTAAATTGCCTGAATATATCTACCTTGAGAGAATGGCTAAAAATATCAGCAGCCTTCTTGGCATACAGAATTGGATGTTCTCATTGCTTTGGAATATTTCTAAGAGCCCTTTCACACTACACAGTTACAGCATTGTGATTTCACTTCAACTGCCATGGCTGCATCCTATGGAATCCTGGGTTTATAATTTGGTGAGAGGCACCAGAGGGGTTCCCTGGATTATAAAGCCACCTCCCCCCGAACTGCTGATCCCAGAATTTTCTAGGATGTTGCCAAAAAGTGGGAACAAATTGTGCAGTGTAAAAGGACCTTAGATGGTAACAGGTTCAGAACCCCCTGGCCTAGATTACTGCGAACACTAAGCAAGTATTTTGTGGAGTCTCTATTCCTCTGTATACCCTGAAGTTCAAAATGATTGTAACCTTTTGGTATCATTTATCTTTAACTTTCTACCCCATACTCAGTTATGCAAGTTATATTGTTTTCCACACATTTTGGTGAGTCTCTTGTTGCCCTTTGTCCAAATGTCCTTTGTATCTGTGAAATCTACGTTGATTTAAATCAGTGGTTCTCAACCTGTGGGTCCCCAGATGTTCGTGGACTTCAGCTCCCAGAAGCCCTGAGCATTGACCATAGTGGCTGGGGCTTCTGGGAGCTGAAGTCCATGAACATCTGGGGACCCACAGGTTGAGAACCACTGATTTAAATAAATAATGTGAACAATCTTTGGCTTTCTCTCATAGACACAGAATGACAACGCCGCACCCACAGCTCCCCAAACAGCACCAGGACCCTCTACATCATTAGCAGGTAGGCAGTTAGTACAGTTGGCCCTCCACATTTGCTAGGGTTAGGGGCTCAAGACCCTCACAAAAGTGGAAAAATAGCAAATATCAAAATGTCTGTGTGTCTGTGGGAAGGGGGCCAAGGTATGGTGGGGAGAATGCACACCCAGGGTCCAAACCAGGTCAGGAAAAGGAGAGGGAAGGGGGGCAGGTTGCCATGGTCACCCTATAATTCCTCTCTTTTGCCCATGCCTTTACTGGGGTGTGTGCATAGGGCATCAATAGAGAGTTTGTGGTGCTGAAAAATTGGGCTGTGAATTGTCCTTAGTTGACCAAGCAGTAGCTGGTGGAGGAGGAAGACGACCAGAGGCAGGCTTTTAAAGGGCTGCACAGCCTGCTCAGAGCTGCCAAGAGGGGAGGTTCCCCTGGAAAAGGTGTGCCTGAGATGTCAGGGGGAGGGGCAGGGGTTGAAGAAATTCACAAATAATCAAATCTGTGAAAGTCAGACTCGCAGATGTGGAGGGCTAACTGCACATTCATACCTCACATCTGAGTAGAGCAGAAGTCCTACGTAGTCAGTCTGATTTGTTCAGACCTAAGTTGATTTGGAAGAATGATTGCCATGTTGTGGTGTTTAACTTGGAAATGGTTGTCCAAATGCTTATCAGAGTATACAACCAGAGTATATCTGGTTATGCGTGTAGAGTAGTGGTGGGCAAAGTGCAGCCCCTGGGCCATTTTCCCAGCACCCACGGCTTCAAAGGGTTTTTTTACCCCAAAATGTCCTCAAATGCCCACTGGGGGCCTTTTTGGCCATCTTTTGGAGCTTCTGATCTTGTTGTTGGCTTTTAACAGTACTTTTAAGTGATTTTTATTGTAGTGAGCCTTCAGCCAGCATACTATACTCTGAAGTATTTCATTGGTTTCTGTTCATTAATGTTGTAATTTTGAACATCTGGCCTTCCAGTTTACAATAGATTCAAAGTCCCATCTGCCCCAGCCAGCAATGACTGATGGTCAGGGATTATGAGACTTCTGGTCTGCCACTGTTTGGAAGACCACAGTATTCCCTGTTTGGTCACACCACAGATTCATATAAAGGCATTTTGATATTAGCAATTTTATTTTTGATTCTATTCCTGATGGCTCCCAACATAGAATTTGCCTTTTTCACAACAACTACATACTGGCTCAATGTTTTCATCAAGTTATCTGGCACTGATCTCAGCCCATTCTACAATGTATGCTCCTAAACTCTGGTGAGTTAAAAGTTAAAAGTGTCCCTGATACATTCTCTATCTTAAACACCCACAGTCCAGTTCAGTTTGGCAGCTCCAGTTCATCTCTTTGGCACAAGCCTAGCTTGTCCTAAGTGTACTTTCTCCTCCTCGAGATCCCTCCCCTTCTTTTGTGTAGCTGGCCTTGCATTTGGAAAAGATAGCATTTCAGTTAAACATTCTTGTATGTACACAACCCACACAGTTTTTTCTCCTTACAAAGCAGTTTGTAACTTCTTTTATTTATTAAGCTAAATACTCTTCCTATACTGCTTTTTAAAAAGTTCATTGAAAAGAATATTTTGTGTTCACTGTAACTATGCTGCTTTACTACCTCCAGAAATAACATGTATGTCCTGCTTGTATCTTCTGTTCCAGACTTATACAAGCGGATTCCCTTTCTCCAAAATATTTTTCCCCTTCCATTTCCTGAAGCTCTGGTCCTGCAAGTTTGCACCTGGGAGTCCACTCCATTGATCTCAATCTAACAGTGTGTTTTAAGTGTCCTAAACCTGAGGCATCCAGCATGCAGTCAAAAATACCATATTTTCCATATTCTATATCTTTCAGTATTTTTTACAAGTTCAGAATCGATATGAGGAAAGCGGGGCTTGGAAGCAGCATGTGGCCTCTGGAGCCCACTTTTGTGACCCCTGAAGCACCCCACTAAATCACCCAAGCCTTTCAAATGCCCCCATTTTTTTTAAATATCAGTGTGAAAATCACACTGAAAGCCTTTCAGATCCATGGAAACAGTCCCCTCAATCCCTCTCATTTTGTCTTTGTTTTTCTTTCCATTTTGCCTTAAAAATGGTAGCGGATAATGATGTGACCTCACTTCTAATTGCGATGGAGAGGACAGGAAGTACTTTGGCACCTTCCAGCAGGGTGGCAGTGCAACCTTGCAGGGTGGTGGTGGATTATTGACCTCAGTCTCTCACACAGTTGCCCACTCCTGGTTTAGAATCTGAAATGTTCCATGTTGATTCTACTTTTTAAAATTATATCTCAGTAGATACATTTTATACCCAGTGAATTTAATGGATTCACTGCTATTGTTCCAGGAAGATTTTTCTGTTCACTTTTTTCTTTTTATCCCCCCCCCCCGCTCTGCAAAGCCACTGACAACCAGAATGGAAACGGATCGATCACCTCTGGCCCCAGCAGCTCTGCACACCCACCCGCTGTCCCCGCCCACCCAACCAGTGGTCGTATCACCAGGAGTCAGCCCAACCACCAGAGCGGAAGTTCATCAGGGACAGGTTCCTCTTCCAATGCCGTCAGCAATGGCAAAGAGACGAGGCGAAGCAGCAAGAGATAATGGGTGAAGGATTAAGGGGTACTTTTATACCTTTTCCGCCCTCTGCCTGTTGTGGTACCTTTTCCTGTCTGCTGACTGCTACTGAGTAGAAGAGATGGATACCAGGCTGGTGTAGAGACTGTGAAAACAACTAATGTTCAGCCACTGACATGTGCTTTGAAGATGTGATGCTGAGCAGAGAAGGGATATAATCTCCAGTGTGTTTATACTGATGTTCCAGGTCAATCTTGCCCCCCCCCAGGATTTGCCATACATGTACATTACACTCATGCTTGGCAGGAAATCAAAATAATTACTCTGCCACCTTTTTACTTGATAATATTTAATTCTTTCTGTGTACCTCCTGTGCTATGGGCATGTTTCCTGAATCTGCAGTCCTTAAAACTGCATGGTTAAGTCTATAAAACTGCTTTAGATTGAGCGGTTTTAGGATTGTGGACTAACATGGTTGCATCTGAATTTCCAAAATTTTCTTAGCCCTTGTGAGATGCCTTGTGCAGAGGAGATATGTGTAGAGAAACAAATAGCATTTATGCCAGTTTCCAAAACTATGCCAAACTATCAGGTGGAAAGACTATCCCAGAATGGAATAATCAGAAGGCACTGTTTCCCCAAAGATGATATTGATTGGTATTATAGCTTCCAGCAACTTGTATTTAGGTTTTTATAGATGTAGTTATGTTAAAGTGTGGCAAAACTGACAAGAAAAGGAAGATTCATTTTTTAAAAAAATTAGTCATAGAAAAAAATAAAATTTTGTCACTTAAAGAAATTATTACTCAGAGAAATTGAAATAGGTCTGTGTTTTTATTTCTGAAGGCTTTAGCATGGCTGGCAGTGCTAGGCTTTGCCTCCAGATTGGCCAGGCCTTTGTGTGAAGTGAGACCTCCCCAGACCTCCCTGTGGCATTACAGAAGTTTTGTGGGATATTTAACACATACACTCCTTGCCCCTTGCTGGGTATACTTCTCCCCACAGCCCACAACATTTAAGGAGCCCTCTTAAGCCAGAGTGCCCTAGGTCCACAGAAAGTTATTGATAGTCCTGGTTTCAGTTATCAGAAAGACCATGAAGGAGCATCTACATCAGCAAAGGATATACTAAATGTTTTAAAAGAAGGCTAGAATGGGATGTTAATATTACAGTTTTTGCCAAAGTAAACACAACTTCTCAAAAGCCAATAACAGGTCAAAATGAACTTCTTAACTTTTTATGTAATTGTGGCTTAATAGCCAGTGCAGAACTATATTTTAAAAGAGTCTGAAGTGTTCTTTTAACTAGCGGTTCAGGTTTTAGCCTCCTTTTCTTCCTTTTTCTCTGTTCTTCACTTCAGAATAATTCCTTGAGCTACTTAACTGAAGATTTTTGCTTTTCGGTGTGGTTTTTTAAAAAAAATATCACTGTTGTCTGACTCTGATGTGGCTATTTGAATGTAGTATCTATGAATGTTTGGGAATAAATATTTTAATTTGCCTCTTAATCTGAAAAGAGTAAACGTGCCATTCCGTGGAATTATAGATCTCAGTTTTAATCATTATTTACAGACCTAGGACAAATGGACATTATTACACAGGTAACCATACCCCAGTTAATATAGCAGTTTGACTTATAATAGCTCTCTTGAGATGAGACAGTCTCAAGGGAAGGTAATATGAGTTGCATGTAGCCTCTCTGGATGGCTTTACTTGATCGTATGGAATGGATGGACACACTTTTTTTTTTTGGGCCATTTCTTAAAGGTTAACAAAGTCCATTTGAGATAGCTTGTCCTAGCTTTCTTTCCCACCCAGTGTCAAGTTGCTGTTGTCTGTTTGCTCTAATGAAATACCATGGTCCTGATATCCTGGTGCCCATTCACACTATACAGTTATAACGCTATGATTCCACTTTAACTGCCATGGCTCAGTGCTATGGAATCCTGGTATTTATAGTTTGGTGAGGCACTAGAATGCCCTGGTTGAGAATTCTAGATGCCTTTTGCTCAGCTGTAACTCCCAGGACTCCATAGGATGCAGCTGTGGGAGTTGAAGCAGAGTCATAGCACTCTACCTGTGTACTGCGAATGGACCCGAGGAAATAGAAATGGTGTTAAACATTTATCTGTAATATTTATACCTCACCTTTTCCCCCAAAGCCACTCACTAGCAGCACCAGGCCACACAAAAAGGATAAAAACACAGAGACATCACTCTCCAACAAGCCCTCCTTGTTTCCGTATGTATTCTATCACCACAGAACCTAACAATACCATTCATATTATTTGAGGTGATTTGCCCTTCTTGCTCATCTTTCAATGTGATATAGGCCAACGGATCTCAAAGTGGCGGTCTGTGGAACACTGCCAGTCCACAAACCGTTGGCTGCCAGACTGTAGTGACCTTCCAGGAAAGAAAGAAACACTTGTGACCAATAGACAGAAATTTGGTTCCGGTCCCTTGGCACATTAGAAAAAGCAGTTGCCAGTCTCACATCAGATGGCCTATGTTGGTGCTGTTCATGCTGTCTTCTGCAAGTGGTGACCTGCATTCTACAAGAGGCCAGTCTCTATGCAAAATAATAAATGAATCTAAATCTCACATTGGAAGTGGACATATTTGAAAAAACAACAACAAGTGAGAATATTTCAACATCCTACCTTAATGTAGCCATTGTCAACCAAAGAAACTTCAAATGGAGGTATGAAAGACAGGAAATTCTAGTCCAGGGATGGGAATCATGCACACCTCTGGATACCGTTACATTGCAGCTCCCATCTGCCCTACACATCATAGCCTGTGGTGAGTGCTGGAAATTGCAGCAGCATTCTCTCTTCCCCACTTCTTTGGCTACCGTGGCCAGGTCCCCACCTGTCAATCAGTTTCAGCTGTCACTCTGCCTCTGAGAACACTGTTCTCTTTTAACTGCTGCTATTCTATACTCTATGACTATACACATATACTAATTTAACTACTGCTTAAATGTCCACTGATCTTAACTGCTCTTAACTTCCAAAATATGCCTAGCATATCTCTAATCTAATTAATTAATTGGTGAGTTTAATGTATTGTTATAAATTGTTTAGTAAATATTTTCTTTTACATTTTGAATTCTGCTGTCTGCCTTGTCTTTCAAGTCAGCCGTCATATATAAAGAAACCACAGGGAAAGGTTTCCTCTGTTACTCTGCTAATACTGAGTTCCTATAGGACTCATTGCCTGGGTAACTCACACCTCCCAACAGTGAGGAATGCTGGGAGTTGCAGTCCAGCATTATGAAAGGCTGCAGGATTTCCATCTCAGCTTAGTCTATCAGCGGACATTTGAATGGGGACAGTGAATTCTTGTACGATTACGTGTTATCTGAATCTAGCTCCAGGTTATTTATGCTTTTACCAACAGATTTGAGAATGGCCAGTGTTAACATAATTGTTGCAGTCAATACTTTCTGCATTTTTCTTTCCACTTCATTTTCTGCATTCTTCCTTCTAGCCAAGCATGCTGTAATACTTATAGCTGAAATTCAGGATAACCCTCCCTGCATTTGAGAAAGTTGCAGTCTACTTACACATTAATGCCACAATAAACCTGTAAGTCTTGAAGGTAACAGGCCAATGTGTCAATTTCTTTAATTACTGCGGTGACTTTGTGTTAGTAACAAATTTGGAACAGAATGCCAATTTAATTCTTTGGACACTTTTAGTTCCTTCCCTATCCCAATTCCTTTCTTTGGTGGAATAAAAATGTGAGGTACCCCTACGAAACAATGTAAAAATCCAGGATTTTATCACTGCGGTTTTCTATCTCGGTTGGCCACCTGTTGAAAAGTAAGAAAAACTAGTCCGGAGTTTATACTTGTTAGTGGAGTCGTTTTGCGTCGGGAGAAATGGTTTGTGTGGTTTAACTGCTCTCACATACTTTGCAGATTAGGGCCATTTCCGCACTAGACTGTTACAGTGCTGTTACTCCACTTTCAACGTCCTGTGGAATCCTGGGGTTTGCAGTTGAGGCAGGGGCCTCACAGGATTCCCCCAGGGTTCCATAAGATTTTGAAAGTGGAATAACAGCACTGCAACAGTCTAGTGCGGAAGTAGCCTGGGAAAAGAAAAATACATCGCACCAAAAGATGAGGAATGAAATACGGTTTTCTCGATGGTGTGTGAGACCAGAAAGAGAGGGAAGGTGAGTTACGACAAGGCTGCTTCAGCCACTTGTAGGCAGCCACGTCGCACTCCTACTCATCCTAAAACGGACGCGCCGAGCTTCCCAAATGAGCCGATACTGGAACAGAAGCCACGAGCACCGCGCTACTTAAGCAGGAGGAGGGTCACCTCCAAGCGGGCGTGGCCTTCCGAGTGCCACACCTCCCTGGAAGATCCGGCCACGCCCACTTTTGCCGCTCGGCCCGCTCCCTCGTTTTCGGCTGGCCACGCCTATCGCACTGTCAGCGTGCCGAGCTGTTCGCCACGCGAGCCGGGGGTGGGGGCCTTTGAAGGGTCCTTAGGTGCGATTGAGTTGTCGTGGTCGCGCCTGCGTGGCGGAGAGGCCGCTTTTCTTGGGGTGTTCGAGGAAGATGTTGAAGAAGGGAAAGCGGGGGTGGGTAGGTGGGACATCGTTTATCTTTCTCGTGAGGAGCCGATGAACTGGGGCCGGGGAAGGCGTGCGATCAGGCAGTCGTTGGCCATCCCTAGAGGCGAGGAGGCTGGAGGCGCTGATTTAGCCGGCACTGAGTTGGGGATTCAGGCGGTCTCGGGTCCCGCGGTGGGAGGCGGCGGCGGCGGTGAGAGCTGAGGAGGGGGAGCAGAGTATTTGGACGCGGGGGCAATTATTGCAGAGAGCAGCGGGGGCGGGAGGCATTTAGCCACTGCTGTGATGGGGCGATTCAGAGCAGGGGACGGGAAGTGCCAGGGTCAGCCTTCATCTCTGCCACGCGTTGTGCTGGGCGGCCGTAGGCAGAGCCACCGTTCTCTCACCCTCTGCAAACAGGGGATAGATAATAATGGCTTGCCTTGCAGGGTTGCTGGAAAGATTAGGGAGATAAACGCATCCGTGTACGTGAAGCGCTTGGAGCACTCAATGGCCAAGTGCTTCTCCCCTTTTTGTGCATATAACGACTGAGAGGATTTTCCCGACCTGGTGTTCTCCATGTGCATTGCACTACGAGTCCCATCATTCCAGCCAACATGGCCATAGGGGGGCACCAGGCTGATTGCGAACGATGCAGTGTCTCCCAGCTAGAATGTAAAAGGCTGAGAGTACAGGAGCTTAGATACTCACAGTGTTTTGGAGTATAGCTCTCTCTTGGGGGAGATGCAGGGTAGGGCTGCTGATGACTGGAGGATGGAACAGGAGGAGAAAGTTATAGATGTTATGGAAGGTTATAGATGTCTGTATTTCAAGAGCTTTTATAAAGTGGCACTGGTTCCCATGATACTACCCTTCCTTATTTTTGCACCCAAATCAAATAGCTTTGCGATCTTTTTAATTGGTTTTAATAAAAATATTAAATTGTGTAGATTAATATAAAATTTATTAAATTAATAAGAAATAAAAAATTAATTCCATACGCGTAAGTTCTTTGGTCCTAGAAGTACATCACTTTGCTGTATCTGATTTTGAGGGGTTTTCTCAGACGTTTTTGCATGCACTCATGTACACACATTACGTCATGCGGGATTGTGGAGGAGGATTATTTTGGCTTCTGTGTAGAATAAGATAGCAAGTTAGCATATATCTCAAAGAGTCAGTATGGTCCGACACAGGCAAGCATCTGGGAACCACTAATAACGGCTGCATTTGGACAGCTGCACAAAGAGCACTTTGTGTTCTAAGCCTGAACCTTGGCAGCAAATGCTACCTTTCAGAATGTTGCTTAGCATAATAAGTTGTATTGCAGAGCCCTGACTGAGCCTGGAGGGACACATGTACATATTTCAAAACTTTTGAGTCGTTCTTCCTTCTGATGAAAGCAATTTGCTTAGGGATTTGAGGAGGCAGCTAGAAATAGCTTCCACAACATCTGATTTTTCTATGCAGGTTGTGGCACTTGCCCACACCTACAAAGATGAATGGCTGGATTTCAAGCACGGCCTGCCTGTCCATTATCTTCTTGTTGCTGCTGAGTGGTGCCTTTGCCCGGAGGAGCCAAGATCTCCGCTGTGGAGGTAAAACAGGCTATTTTTTAATTGATTTCATTAACAATGTGGAGTGAGTAAAGGTTGAAAAGTTTGACAACAATTTAAAAAAATGGATTCCCCTAGTAGTTTTCAGTCTTTCTCCCTTGAGGTGTGCTTCCCACACCGACCAGTCTACTGATATTTCTGTGATGTGTTCAAAGTGCAAAGTCTACATTAGATTGTAGGAGTAGATTGGCATGGCAGAAAAATTGTTGATCGTCTCCTTGAGGAATCCTTGGTGGTCATCTGAGGAGGCTTGGAACTTGGAACACATATCAAATTACACTGTAGTACGGCTGGCAATCGGTGGGTCTTAGGGCGCATGCAGCACCCTCCAGGTCACTCCAGACTTCCTTGTTGCCCTTTTTCTTGTAAAAAAAAAGAAGATGAATTGCCTCTCCTGGAAGATTCTAGGACTGGCAAGCCATCTTTTAAAAAACTTTTGGGGGCCCCCTGCATTATTTAATATCAACAGGTACCAGTATTTAAAAAAATGGAAGTGTACTACTAATGATTTCTGATCTTGTTTTTTTGAGGGGGCATTTTGGGCAATCTGTGTGGCCCTGGAAAGTTCCAGAGACAGACATTTAACCCCTGGATCTGCCTCAGTTGTCCATCTCTGCAGGCATGAGTGATTTTCCCCCCTATATTTTCTTCCTCTCTCTCTTTTTTTTTAATTTTACTGTTACATGGAGATGACAGGTAAACTAAGGGAAGGCCTCATACTAAGGCTACAGAGCTGGGGGCAGCAAGCTTCAGCCAGCCACCGGTGGGCTCCCATCTAACTCAGAACCAAATAATCTTTCCCTTGTTATGGATTTATGCTGCTTTTTGCAGCAGAATTTCCCCACTCACCATGGAGTTCAGCTGTATACTGTGTGTGTGAAGTCCCTTGTCTGTGTCTTGGGTCTGTGTATTAAGAGGAGGACATTGCTACAGATGTTGTTCGTTGGGAAGGAGGGAATTAGAAGAGTCTCTTACTTTATGTCTCTGCTGATGCAGGTCGGAGTTTACCTTGCCAGGCCTTCAAGCCCTGCTTAGCTCTGAGTATGGCTCCTATGCATGCCTGGAACAACAGTCTGTTCCTTCCTAATTATTCAGCTAACACATTTATTTAGTAGTTAAGCCATGGGGAGACTAGAGAAAGGTGGTTTCCTAGTGGCATAACCTTGGAAGTAAAGAGGAGAGAGCCAACACATGTATATTAGATCCTTATCCTTCATGGGTCATAATCCCGGAGAAAGGGACTGGGCAAATGGCTGAGGGGAATAGTTGGCACCTCTACAGCAAGGCTTGGTGCTGGCCTGCATAAAACACAGTGGTAAAACCTCTGCTGAAAAGGCCGTCCTTGAATCTCACTATACCGGACAATTACCAATCAATCTCCAGTATTCTATTTTTGAGCAAAGTACTGGAGTATGTGATGGTCTCTCAGGTGCAGGGGGTTCATTCCCAGTGGCTTCATTCCCAGTGATGGAACAGACACAGTTTTGGTTACCTTGGTGGATGCCCTTTGCAAGGAGCTGGACGATGGGAGTGCATCTTTGTTGATTCTGTGGAACCTCTTAGCTGTTTCAATGCCATCATCCTTTGTTTCCCTCTGAACTGCCTTTTGGGATGAAACTTGGAGGCACTGTTTTATGATGGCTCTAGTTCTCAGAGAGTCGAGCTGGTGAATTCCTATCCAGTGCCACTGACCAAGCAGGGGCTCCTTAGCATTCAGTTTCTCCCAAACCCTATTTAACCCAGTGGTTCTTAACCTGGGATCCACAGAGCCCTCACACGGGGTCTGTGAAGCCCTGCTACTGGACACCAGCAGCAGCAGCAGCAACAACAGGGACATGGCAGTGGGGGACATGCAGGTGCTGAAATTGCTCCCTCATTTGCAAGTAAGAGAGCAGCTTGGCCACACGCACACACCTGTCACCCTCACTGTCACATCCCTGATGAAAGGGACACCATGCTAGGCATGTGTATGTGTCCAAACCATGACTCTGGAGACCAGGATTTGAATCCCTATACAGCCATGGAAACCCACTATCTGACCTCAGATAAGTCACACTCTCTTGGCCTCAGAGAAAGGCTACACAGCAACAAATCTTGTCAAGGAAATCCCCATGATAGGTTTGCCTTAGAGTTACCATAAGTCAGTTTTCCAAGGGGAAGAGACACGCTGGCTAGTGAGAACCTCCTGTTGTCTGCAGCACTTTGTTGTCGTGAGCCTTTAAGTCACTTCTGACTTATGGCAACCCTAAGGCGAATTTATCACAGGTTTTTTTGGCAATGTTTGTTTTGAAAGAGTTTACCTTAGTCTTCCTTTGAGGCTGAGAAAATGTGACTTGTCCAAGGTCACCCAGTACCTGAGCAGGGATTTGAATTCTAGTCTCCAGAAGCCTTAATAATATATAAATGTTTAGATATTTAAATCTTGAGTCAAGTCTTGGGGTTCCCCAGCCACAAATTATATTTACAGGGGGTTCCTGGTAAAGAAAAAGGTAAGAACCACTGGCTTAACATATACAGGTATACCTCAGTTAGCAAAGCCTCTGACAAAGAAGCTGCTTTTTACAAAGTTCTACAAAGCTCATTCAGCCCCCAGTTTTCTTCCTTGTTCTCTGTCTAGCTGGAAGTTTTTAGCAGCATTGCCACTGGGAGGATGGTGAAAGATTGCTGAAGAAACAGCATGTCTGCAATAAACAAGGCAATAAAGCTTGAGGTGGGAAAGAATGGGATTCTGTATCTGTTTACCTGACTAGAACAAGCAAAGTAAACAGGAACTGCTTCCAGAATTCCTTACTGAGCGTACATAAACAGTAAAATAGAGAGAAAAGGGGAATGCAGGTTAGCCTGCTTCACCAGCTGCTCCAGCACACTAGTAAAGCATAGATCTATAAGCGTGGCCACCAAAACGGAAATTATAAGCAAAGTCAAGGCTAGTGGGGAAAAAATCATTCTGGATATATTTTGAAAGAAACTTTTAAGTGGTTTCTAGAGAGTTCAAGATGTTTTTCTTTACTTGTGCAAGGCTTACCTTATCTGATTGTTTCATTTCACCTCTACTTGTTAGTTTATTTAATAAAAAGCATACTGAACTGCTTTTCTTTTCTGTGATATGGGGACATATCTCTATTCTTTCTGTGTGACTTCTGCCTATGGTACCAAATCTTCTGTTTAAAGAAGTAATGTCCAAGAACACATCTTTTTCCTTAACTGAGATATACCTGTATATGAAACTACTGGAAGAAGTCAAAACCTTTGTTATTTGGTAACACTAGTATGCTGATGATATCCAACTCTGTCCCTCCTTTCCATCTGCCTAATTCCTTGGAAGATGTTTCTTTGCTAGACCAGTGCCTGGTGTCTGTAATGGACGAACAGAAACTTAATCCAGACATGACACCAGTGATCCTCATTCATCAGTCAAAAGGCAGGCCAGAGAATAGAGATTCAGCCTGTGCAGGACTGGGTTATACTTCTCATGAAAAACAGGTTCACAGCTTAGGTGTCCTGGGCTCAGCTCTGAACTTACATGCCTAGTTTTCAGCAATGGCTGGAAGTGCATTTGCATGGCTAAAACCAATGTGCTGGCTGTGCTTGTTCCTAGAGATATCTGATCTGGTTGTGATGACACATGCCTTGGTTAAAGTCCGGTTGGATTACTGTGATACATAGTGTATGGGGCTGCCTTTGGAAGATGTTCAGGGATTGCAGCCAGCCAAAGATGTTGCAGCCAGACTGCTGATCAGAGCTGGTTACAAGGACAGCAGAATCTCCTTGTGATGGCAGCTTAAGTGGCTATTGGTCTGTTTGTAGGCACAATTCAAAGGGGGCGGTGATTCTGCTGGTATGTTGCTTCCTCTCATTTTGCCTCCTCAGTTCATTTATATCCTGCCTTTTCCCTAATACTGGATCTCAAGGCGGCTTACAAAGCTTAAAAAAAATACAGATTAAAATGCATACAGAAATCAATAAAAACATATAGAAGTTATTTTAAAAACACAATTAGACAATTTATAGAATTAAAACCATTTAGAATTCATACGAAATAGGAGTAATCAACAAGGTAGTATGCTATTAACAGCCCAATACCCTCAAATAAAAACATTTTCACTTGCCAATAAAAAGATGACAAGGAGGGAGCCATGCCATCCTCCCTAGGCAGGGAGTTCCAATGTTTTGGAGCAACCCTCTCTCTTTTTTTTTTTAACCACACCTCCTTATGACCTATTGAGCCCTATACCACTTGGTTCCAGACTGTTTGAAGAATCACATCTCTCTGTATGAACCTGCCTTAATTTTGAGATCCTTCAGGAGAAGGCTTTCTGTTAGTCCTTCTGCCACTGCAAGCGTGTTTGATAAGGATGTGGGAGAGGTCCTTTTTGGTGGCTGCTCCCAGGCTGTGGAATTCTATTCCAATGGAGGCTGTAAGGCTGGCTTCCTCTGTCCTCTGTTTTGGCCAGCCATTTAAATGGCTATACAGAATGCTCTTTTTAACTGACCTTCTCTTTCTTTTAGTCCTTTCCCACTTCCTTGTTATACTTTAAATTGTTTTAACTGTTTTAAATTCAGTATTTGGTTTTAATATGATAGTTTGTTTTTTCGAGTGGCTTCTAACTCTATAACTTTGATTTTGGATGAATTTTGTTTCTGCTTGTGCCACCTTGGCCTCTGTAGTGGGAGAAAAGCAGAATATAAATTGAACAAAATAAAAAATGGCCTTTTGTAATGTACTATTTTCATACAAGACAGCCCAAGCCTGTGGAGTTGATCAGCACCAGCACTGTACAACCTTGATGGCTGGCTGGTTGACATGGTAAGCTTAGTGCAAGCTTCATGCTCTACAATATGAAATGCAACAACATATAAGCATTTTTAATAGTCACAACATGAGAAAACAGGCCTTTGGATCTTCCTCTTAAAAACTTACTTCTTTAGAAAAGCATATGTACTTTTTGACGGAGAAGCAGTACCTGTTGCTTTTGGAGCTGATTCAAGTCTTGCTACGGCAAGTGGGAACAAAGGTGTAAGAGGCTGGGGCTATTTTCTTGCCTTCAAGGCTCTTAAACCAAGTCGTGTTTGGTCCAGCTTGGGAACTAGAAATATGACCTCTGCTTCATGATTGATTTCTCCCCCACTATAGGCATCTCTTTTTCAGGTTGTCAATCCTCTGTGTTCAGGCTTTGCTGAATACATTGTTCTCAGACATTTATAAGATGCCCTCAAGTTTTCAAGAATATGTCTGTTTAGTGGCCAGATTTGTAGAATGTTCCTGACATTAGTAGTAAATCACATACTTAACGTTTGTGTGATGGAAGGAAGGAGGTATAGTTGGATTGACCCCTTGATTGTCAACTAGTGAGAGGATTGGAAAGGTGCATTGAAGCCTGTTAGAACTGATGGTGAGTAGATTGGAAATCCTTTGTGTTTTTTCCCTGAGATGTTTGATTGTAATCATCAAGCTGGTTAGTACATGAAGATGATTTGGTCTAACTTCATGGAAAGATAGTGAGAGTTCTTTTCTTTTTTAAAAAATGTCTATGACTAGTCTACTTTGATTGTGCCTTTTCAGTTATTGCCCTTGATTTATTCTCTTTTTGATTGCAACAGTCTTGGTGCTTCTTAAATTTTATCTGTTTTTTGTTTAAGCATGTCGGGCCCTGGTGGATGAGCTGGAGTGGGAAATTTCTCAGGTAGACCCCAAGAAAACCATCCAGATAGGTTCCTTTCGCATCAACCCAGATGGAAGCCAGTCCATTGTAGAGGTAACACATTTGGGTTCCTTCCACAGACCTGTCCTCAGTGTGGAGAGAAACTGTTCCTGCTCCAGAGGGAGAAAGGATAATGCCCAGCATTTTATACTGAATATGGTTAAAAACATTTATTTATTTTTCTCTGTGAATATGTCACCACTGCTGAAAACCTTGAGGAAGATTGCAGCAATAGATGCCATAAGACTGCAGTATAGATTCAAAAATATGTCGTTACTGTATCATTCCATATGTCCTTTGGTTTGTAAAACTGATTTTTAAAACTAACTGTTGAATTTCTTTTTAAAGAATTTAAAAATACATTTAATTACACATAGGTTTGGGAGCCTTAGTGTGCAGAACAATAATGAATAAATACTTTTAATGAATGAAAAAATGAATTCAAAAACCCAAACAGATCAAAATTCAACAGTTCTGTATTTGCTGCAAACAGTCAAAGCAACAGAAATAACAGAAAATACAGCCAACTTTCACCTCTTAAAGGCTACCCAAACAGATAGGCTTTTCCATGTCCTTTTAATACAAGCAAGAAGTTGTATTTGGATGTAACTTTTCAGAATCCTGAAATACTTTTAGTGACTATGTGAATAATACACCAGCTTTGATCAGTCCTCCTAAGCACTTTTTGGAGATATATTCTTCAAATGTCAGAACTCTGTTTGATGCAGCAGGACATTCAAAACTGCATCTGGGAAGGTTTTGATTGCATGTGATGAAAATAGAAACAATACCAGACTGTAAAACTCCATAATATTATCTGTTTATACTGCTGACAGAAAAATAATGAAAAAAGAGTTTTAGTTCTTTTTGATACTGCTTGTATGGCAACTAATTCCAGAAGTCTGGAGCTGGGATTGAAAAGATCCTGCTTCTCCCTTCAGCAATTCTAAATTACCCTTGATATGATAACTGATCTTAAATGATGAGGAAGCCCACGCAGCAACTGAGATGTTCTGTGAGACCTATGGATCCCAAGCGAAGAAGTATATGAAGTCCAACACTTAGAGTATGGATGCATGGATACAATTGGGGATGTAGTTGAAGAGCTTCAGACTTTAGAGGCATGGGTAAGAGCATGTGGAGGGTCCTAGAGTCAGGATTTCTAGAATTGTATTGCTGACTGTATACACTAGATTGTAAAAGTTTCAGGGTTGCCACTGTATTTGTCTGTTCTTAGCTCCAGCAGTGAAGTGGGGAGTTCCATAAGCTCCTGTTGGGACTCTTACTTTGCATTTTCACTTCCATTTTTTGTGATGATATTGGGAAGCTGTGTTAGTGTTGTCCAGTTTATACAGTTGCAAAATGATTGACTGCTCCTAACTAATAGGTAAAACAACTCTAAAGGTATTGCTCACATGCTGGTACCAGGGGGAAACATGACTGGATTTTTTTCTGATAATGGTAGAGATGGTGCTGCTGTTGCCATCTGCCTCTCAGACTATGTTCCTTTTCCTGTAGGTGCCCTATGCCAGATCTGAAGCTCACTTGACAGAATTATTGGAGCGTATCTGTGAGAAGATGAATGATTATGGGGAGAAGATAGATCCCTCTACCCACCGGAAGAGCTATGTTAGAGTGATTTCTCATGACGGAACCAAGATGGACCTTTCTGAAACCAAAATTGATGGTGATGTCACATCGAGCCTAAAGTTTGCGGTGAGTAATACAGAGAGTGAAGTTCGGTTAGGGGTTTTTCCTGTAAATTTGGCCTACCTGGGGGTGGGGAGACTTCACTGCTGTATCCTCCTGGATTCTGTCTTCCTTCTAGATTTGACTGTTTTACTTGGGAATGCACAATCTGTGACCCATGGCTGTGCTGGCTGCAGCTCAGAATCACTTTCCCCTACTTAGTGGGGTAGAGATGGCAATGGAGCTATTCTGCAATTGTTGTTAGCAGTGCCATGACAGTGTTCTCATCGAGGAGAGATGAATACCTCATCTGACTCTGAGTGATCCCATCTCTGAAATCACTGTTTTCTTAATGCTATCAGTGATCAAGAAACCATGATTTCAGTGGATATTGCTGGAGGAGGGGAGGAAATCCTTTTGCAACTCCCAATGATCCCATTTCTTAGACCACTGTTTTCTTGTTGGTGGTTAGCAAGAGGAAGGATAGGGGGCCTAATGATGGAGTAGAGATGCATTCTGTCTTTTTCCCACTTCTGTCCCATTCGTTATAAGGGGTAGGGGCAGGAGGTCTAAACCTTCTTATCACCATGGGCTGAGATGTGCGTGCCAGAGAAATGGGGGTAGAGAATGTATATGCGCTGAGGTGTTTGTATAGTCTTCCAGCCAACATTGGATGCTGCCCCCAGAACCAAAAAGGTTGTACATCCCTAGGCTGTGGTGACAATATTGCTATTTGCAGTATTATAACTACAACTGCAGAGTTGCATACAACTGCATGCAAGAAGCCCAGAGGAACAAAAATAGTCTGTTGGTGCCTACATAATTCACTGCCAGCATTAGGAACAGTAGCCAGCTACAGCAGACAGGATAAAAGAAGTCTATAAAGCAGAGGTAGAGACTCCGTGGCCCTGCAGATGTTTTTGGACTCCAGCTCCTATTGTTTCCAGACAGCATGGCCAGTGGCTAGAGTGGCTATGAGCTGCAATCCAACAAAATCAGCAGGCCCACAGGTTCTCCCCATAACTGCTGAAGTCGTCACTGACCTTTACAACAGGCATGGTTTGTATACAAAAATTGCCTAATCCTTCTGAAATGTTATGGATAGCAATGTAGTCTCTCAGTGATGCCTTCAACACATCTAAAACATGAGGGTGGGAGGGATAGCTCTCCTTAGTTCAGAGACTGAGTCCGGTGTGGCGTGTAAGGCAGTATAGGTTTGGCTCCCATACCCAGTGAACAATATCCTACCTTTGTGATTGGCCTCATGTAAACTGGGAATATGCTCCTTTGTGTAGCTTTTTGGTCTACATTTTTATGGTTGTAGTCCTGAGTTTGCCTAACATTGTTGGGGTTGAATGGTGGGCTGGGCTAGTAAACTTTTGGGATGGGAACTAGAGATGTGGAAGAGCTACCTGGCTGACTTCCTTGATTGCCCTGTGCAGTGCGAGAGTATAGCTGAAGAGTATGAAGATGAGCTCATAGAATTCTTCTCCCATGAGGCAGAAAATGTCAAGGATCGATTATGCAGCAAACGAACAGGTAAGCATGAGATCATCAGCTGCCAAAATGGGCTGTCCAGTGTTGAAAGCAGATAAGATAAATAATGGCCTCATCGTACCATCTGTGTCGTACACAAGGTAGGAAATAGGCTGCATTGTTGAGCTGATCTTGGATTAGATATACAACCTTCCAATCAATTAAAAAAGTCCACCCAGTGAGTTGGACAGCCCATGCTTTTAACTTTATTTTTGAATTTTTTTAAAGTAATACTTTTAATAACAACAAAAACTCAGGTGGCAGGTGGTGTCTAGGGAAAATGATTCCCCAATTCGCAGAGAAGAGAATTCTGTTCTGAGAGGACAGCTTGTGCCTACAGTCCTGTTCTAAGATGATGCCTTGTGTGCATCATCTTAAAAGAAGTAAAGGATATTCTCCTTTGCAGAAGTGTTGTTCGACACACATAGGTGCTTATCTTGATTTAATTGGTTCAAATTTGTATTATTAATGGACTAAGATTTCTTTAACCTGGGCGATGGTCCTAGACAAGCTTGAGTTGACACTTGAGTTTGTCCAGTAAATCTTCTATTAATAGTTCAGTGCATTTTCCAAACTAAATATATGACTGAAGAACATTGAATAATATATTCTCTTACCTAGCAGACAGAAAGGATACATTGCTAGCCAAAATGTCAGATTTGAGCCCTCCCATGCCCCATTGCAGAATGGGCAACCTGCAAAAACCTGGACCTAATTTTATGTTATTTTCAACTTTATTTGAAAAGCCTTCTGTAAGTGACCAGTACATGTCTCTGGCCAGAGTGATCTGTGACTCCCATAGCAACCCACTGGATGGGAAGGAAAGGGGGAGGGATGACAGAAAGAAGAAAGCCTACTACTTCCCATACCTACTACTTCCCATAATTTTGAATGCAAGTTATGACTTTGATTTGGGAACTTGAAAAATGGCAAAAGAAAATGTATTGTGTAATATGAGAGCCATGGGCTTAGGAGCAGGGAAACCAACATTCAGATCCTTGTTCAGCTGTGAATCTTTCAGGCTAATGTTGCACCAAGAACTCTGTCAGCCTAACCTACACACAGAGCAGTTATGAGGATAAATACGGAGGAAGAATCCTGAGCTCCTTGGAGAAAAGACAATGAGATATAAATAGGGCAAGGCAAACAGGCACACATTGGTCTAGAACTCTTTCTCTGATTTTGTTTTTCATTCTCTCAGTGCTCAGTTTCATATGTTCATTTTCATATCCATACTGCAGCCACCTCTGGTGGCACAGCAGTGTGAGTTAAGTAGGATTTGTCAGTTCAGATATTGCCCAACTGTAACTAGCACAATTGTGGTTTGTCAGCAAACTTCAGGCTGTCATTGAGGATTTGGATTTGCTGGCCAACTGCAACCTATAATTACACACCAAACAGTAATTAATCTTTGATGGTTTGTTGTGATGTTTGAATGGAGTTTCTTTTGACACCCTGGGATTGCATGAATCTACTTGCCTGAATACAGTAAACTGGGTAACTAAAACATTGCTCTTGCAGAATAGTTGCTTATTCTATTTTAAAGAAAGTTGCTTCTTGGGGTTGGGGAAAGGTAGACTTCCTTTATTGTCCAGAAGTGTCTTGGAAGCCTAAATTACCAGCAGATGAAGGGATGCTGAGATTAGTATTCTTTTCTTTTATATTCCCCTGCAGATAATTTTATTTTTGGTCCATTTTTCCTTTCTTCTTTCTTTTTCTTTTTTTTTATATCTGCAAGAGGAGTGACAAGGGGCCCATTGCCAACATGCTGTTAAGGAAACTGGCTCTTCCTATAGCCCTGAGCTATTTTTGGACCATGATCCTGACTGTGCTGGTTTTCATCTGACCTTTGCCCTCTAGTGTTTGAGGACTGGAGGCATGCCGTGGCAGTACAGCCAAAGTGCAACACCTATTCCTAACCATCAGAACAGTGTGTGGTGCTTTCTGTTTCATAATAGGCCTTCTGTAATATCCAGCCAAGGAATTAGCACACAAATCCTCCAGTTTTTAGGTGAAAAGCTGACTTAATTGCAGAAGTCTAGAGAAAGTCAATTCTTAATAACCATTAATACTGTTACAGACTCGCAAGATGAGGCTGGCAGCTGCTGTTGGCTGATAGAAGTGGCCTTAATGATTGGCTGGTAGCCACATCAATCGCATATTCACCTGATCTGATCATACAGTCTGCTTGCAAAAGCTGTTAAGATTGCATGGCTAGTCTCATGATGTCCATGGTGATTAGAAAGATAAGTTAACCCTATGTGATCCCATGCCTTTGGAGCAATCACTAAGTCATCATTGGTCTAATTTTCTATTCAGAAGACAGAAAGAATTTTCAAGCCATATTTTTTTCCCATCAAGTGAAAAGTGGAAAACAGGGGTTTGAGAAGGAGAGCCAGGGTGACAAAAGTTGTTCAATGAGGAACAACTGAAGACATTTTTTAAATGTATACACAGCTTGAGACCACCAAAATGAACATGGACTTCTTTTACTGTGTCTGTTTGATTATCAGATACTTAAAACACCTTGAATTTGCTCTCCTGGGACTTTAGAAAGATATGAAGATGTGAATGAAACAACTTGCAGGCCACAGTATGCCTGGCTAATAGGCGTTATGTGGCCTAGTAGCCCACAAGTTGGGCAGGCATAGGATTAAGCAATATATGGTTATACTGCTATAGCATGTTGCTGTGACATAATATCGTGTAAGCTTGAATCTTCTTGCCTGTCTAGCTGGAAATTCCAGTTCTTATAATAAGTGACTAGGTTTGTGCTTCTCTTGTAGATCTCTGTGACCACGCCTTGCATCTCCCACATGATGAACTGTGAAATGCAAAGGCTTGCCTGGCCTGGTGGATGAGTTTATTAGTCCTTTGTAGGCCACCTCCCTTTTTCCAGCTCCGCTAATTCTGGTTCCAGCAACCTTCCTTCAATTTTGGGATGAACCCTCTACATACAGTCTGGAAACCAAAGACTGGACCTCTAGGAGAAAACACAAATAAAGCTTCTTTGTAGACTTTTTTTTAGGAAAACAAAAGATGCTGTGTCTTATTTGACTTTTTTTTTTAAAAGTCTGCTATTATAAAACCTCTCCTAATTTTTAAATGGAACAGAAGAAACTTCAATTTCAGGACTGGAGTTCATTCTTTCTACTGCATAGACAATGCTTCTGTGTTGCTATAGGTTTTTTAAAAATGTTTTTTGGCATTATGCAGGTGAGTTGATCTGTAGGTAGAGTCAGGGACCAGCACGCAGTTTGTGGGTTCCTTCCCAGGTTCACCAGAATTTGAGTTACAGAACCTTATGAGTTCTACTATTTTTCTACTACTATTTATCACAACACCAGGCAGGTGATCTCATTTGTCTGTGTAACTTTTGCATGGGAAGAGCAGAGTAATTGATGAAGGCACCCGTATAGTAATTCCAAACAGGGAGCTGCTGTAAGAAGGAGCAGTCAACAGCCCAAGAATGAATTAAGTTTGACCAGGCATAGAACGGCCACAAGAAACTGTTACTGTCCAGTAACTGTTTCATGTTGTTGGTGTAACCTACAGATTGGGTTACTTTTATTGCTCTTATTTGGACCATGCAGAGCCTCTAGAGAAGTCTTTGTCTGGCCTTCATTAATAGCATTCTGCTTTGCTTGACATGCCGACCAAATGGAATTTAAATGTTGAGGTTTTTTTGGTAGCTAATTGGCTTGGAGAAGTTTGCTTAGGAATACTGTAACATGTAAATTGGGTTACTTTAATCTGTTGTATTGTGTGGAAAGTCTTCATACCATCACAGTGACCTTAAGGAACTGTTCATAAGGTTATGGGAACTTCATATGGACCGGCTGGGCTACGTAGCAAGCCAGTCTATATGTAATGCCTGTGAAGGAGTTACCCCATAAAAGCTGTTTTGCCAGACTCCCTTTGAATTTACAGGCTGATCCTTTTTTGAAGGCCAGCATCTATCTTGTAGAATCCATCAGGGTTCTGGTTTGAAGCATCAAGCATTTGGAAAATTAGTGAAAGGTGGGCAGGAGATATTCTTCAAAGGGCTTTTAAAATGTTTGATATCTTTTTCATCTATTTTCAAGATTTTAGATTAAAGGTCTGTCAATGATGGCAAGAAAATAAATCATGCTGTGACTGAGCTGATTCAACTGGAGTTGTCTGTAGAGTTGGTTTCCTTGTATGTGTGATGGCCTGGATATACTGCTGAACTGAAGGTCACATAAGTTCATCCTCTTTTGTATTTAATATGTATTTAACCTACACAGACTACACATCCATTTCTTGACAGCTGAATCTTTCCTTTTGGGCCTAGGGGCTGGAAGATCAAATAACATGAAAATGTTAATTTTGAGAACTCTGTGTGTGTGTGTTTAAATGATAGAAGGAAGGGGGGCATTGCCATAATTTTTAGCAGCTTCAACCACCCATCCTCACTATGGGGATTACTAACCTTTTTTCTGAGATCATTGTAAAAGATTATTAAGATAATGGGTAGGTATTTTGGATACTCAAGATGCAATGTATAAATGCAGCATATTACTATGTAATGGCAGTAGTTTTCAAGCAGCTTGCAGAACTGAACTTTGTTGCTGCTTTCATCCATTATGGCTGCTATGATGTTTTCTTAACTAGATGTTTCTCTGAGTGTAGAAGGCCTGATTGATCCAAAGCTGTACATGTAGCAGCCTGGAGCCCTAAGATTTAACAGCCCTTGGAGATGAAAAAGCTAATGTGGTGAAACTCCTTTTTCTTACTTACTTCTCAGTATCTGCCTGGTCTGGCATGGCTTTCTCTAGGAATATGATTCTTTGTTCTTCTTCGTGGTCTCTGTGTCTTACACACTAGGAGCTTTCACGCATGCGCGGTACTGTTCGGAAAATTCTAGAGCTTAGTAGCTTGGCGGGAACCCCTCCCCCATGTATCCACAGAGCATGCTCAGCCCGCCGAGCAACAGTCTCTCCTCAGTTCTTTCTCGTCCGCTGTCGCGTACGGAGGTTCTGAGCTTAGAGCGTTTCTTCTTTGGCCTTTTATTGCAAGTCTTTCTGGTTTTCGACTCGGTTTTTGGATATTTCGACTACTATTACGGATTTCGGACTGGTTTTCGGTATTTCGGTGCTTGTTCCTCTTTTCCTGGAACTCCGACCCCGACTTGCTATCCCCCCCTTGTCTTCGTCGTCGTCTCTTCGTTATCTTCAACCTTCCTTGACTTCTATGTCTACCCTTTTCAAACCTTGTAAAACGTGTGGTCGCAAGGTCGCTACTTCTGATGGGCATAGCAAGTGTCTACTTTGTTGGGCGAGGCACATAACATCAGAGCCTGCCCCATTTGTAAGGATTTCACGTCGCAGACTCTGAGGAACCGGCTGGAATGCCTCAAGTCTTTCTGTTGGGAGCAGTCTTTATCTCCTCAGGACCCTGCCCCACTAAGGAGCCCGTCGAAGATGGCAAAGACCCGACCCACGACTGCACTCCCGGGGACTTCGGCATCTTCCGATCCCGCCGCACCTACGGTACCGGGCTCGGTACCGGTGCATAAGCTGCCGAGGATACCGAAGACCTCGGCGGCCTCCTCCTCGGTATCTACTACAGAGGCCCCTGCGGGCTCGCAGGGCGCTAGGCCTTCCAAGACACTTACTGCCGCCCAGCGTAAGCGCCCGGCGATTTCGGAATCGGGGAAGGAAAGGGAGAAGAAGAAGAAGGACAAGCGTGGGTCTCCGGCTAGACTACCTGTCCTTACTCTTCCTTCCACCTCGACCCAGCCAACGGTCGCCCCTGGTGAAGTCCCAGAACCTCAACCAATCTTTGAGGATCTGATGTGGACGATCCGGTGGCCTCCCCGACTCTCTCGGAGCCACCGCTTTTGGAGGAAGAGACGTCCCCGACCGGACGCCCTGTTCTGGCGGCCCGCTCAGAGGATAGTCCACCTGCTCCCCAGACCTCGCATACATCTCGAGGCTCTGCTGGTAGAAGCTTTTCGCCGGATCGGCGCTCTTCCTCACATCACCGGCAGCTCTTCCCCGAGTATCAGGACCACCCGGGCTATTCGGAGTGTGGGACGGTGCACCCCCTCCCCACATCATTGGGAATTTGAGCACCGCGCCCCTGATACCGACGGGACCGCCGTGAATAAAGGCGATCCCAAGACATGGGAAGCTTCCAGGATGGTCTCATCCACCCCAGGATTCGCCTTATTCCTTGGCCTCTTACGCCTTGAAGTATGGCCAGGAACATGTCTGGAGGATTCCTGGCTCGTACAGGTCATACTCCCCCTCTTACCGGGACCTTTACCACCCTGATGCTGGCCGCTGGTCCCCATATCGCTGCTCCAGATCGCCTTCCAGGGGAGCTGAACCTCACCCGTGCCGTGAGCGGTGCCTCGTGCGCTCCCTGAGACGAGTGCCTCCACGCCGCCAGTCCCGAGAGCCTTCCCCTCGTCACCGGCCGATTTCTCCACCTCCACGGGTGACGTCTACGGGTCCCGTCCGACGCCTGAGGCTGTCTCCGTACACTGCCCCTACTGCGGTCGCTACTACCACTCAAGTGCTTCCGCGCCCGGTGCCTTCGCTGGTTCCTCCGCCGACTGCTGTGCAACCGCCTGCGGCTCCGAAGACAGTATCGGTACCAGTACCGTCTCGTGCCCATTCGCCTGAGCAACGCTCGGACCATTCTCCTGACAGGTCCTCCACGGCGTCCTCCAGGATTACGATTCGGAGACAGACTCTAAGGACTCTACACCAGCCTCACACGAGTCCCTTCCCTTGGCGTTCGGCGATCCAGCTCCTGAGTCGGCTCCTGAGGATGTCCAACAGCTCTCGGACATTCTCCTTCGGATGTCGAAGGCCCTGGGCCTGAAGGTGGCGGACCCGGACCTGGCGGTGCAGGATCCGGTTTTCCACTACGTGGATACCCGCCCTCCTGTGGCAGTCCCGCTACCGTTCCTGCCCGCCTTGATGGAGGCTCTCAAACACCCTTGGCCTCAGCCGTCTTCAGCCCAGCCAATACCACACAGGCTGGAACAGCTTTACTGCACCCAGAAGGAGGATGCTGAGTTCCTGTTTAATCATCCTCAGCCCAACTCAGTGGTAGTCGAATCGGCGCAAACCAAGGGCGGTTCCAGACCCCACACAACACCACCGGACAAGGAGGGGCGTCGCTTGGACACCTTTGGTAGGAGGTTCTATTCTGCCTCCTCCCTGGTGGCGAGGGTGTCCAACACCCAGGCTTGCATGGCCGCCTACCTCCGCAGTCTCCTAGACAAGATTGCCCTATTCTCTCCACTGTTCCGGAGGAAATGGGGCAAAGCGCTAACCAATTCTACAATGAAGCGGTAGCGCTCACAAACCAGCAGATCATCTTTTCGAGACACTCTGTGGAGGTGGCATCACGAGTCATGGTCGGCTCTGTCGCTCGCCGGAGATATGCCTGGCTATGATCCTCAGGCCTCCAGGAGGACACCCGGAAGCGCATCGAGGACCTCCCTTTCGATGGTAAGGGTCTCTTCAATGCGTCGACGGATGAGGCGATGGACCACATTGTGAAGGCCCGTCTAACAGCTAAAAAGATGGGGATCCATCAGCCTCCGCAGACCCACCGTGGTCCGCGGCCTATGTGGCGTCGTTCATCCTCTGCGAGCTTCCGACCTCGCTCGCCCAGGTCCGGGTCCTCTTGGACTCCCGCCACATCCTCCTCCAGACGTCCTGCACGGGCCCACAGACAGCTTCCAAAAAGTCTTCATCGGCATCCAAATCCCGGTTTTGATGGGATTTGCAGGCCCTCCTGCCACCTTCCGCCTACCATCAGCCCTCACCGACCATCCCATGCTGGCCAAACACCTCGACTCGTGGCAATCGATCACGTCGGACTCTTGGGTGCTCACCATTGTCCGGCTTGGTTACGCAATCGAGTTGCAAGTATTCCACCTCGAGGCCAGCCCGGCTCTGCTGGAAGAGATCCAGTCCCTCCTCCAGAAGGGAGCGATCGAGCCGGTCCCGCCCTCGGCCACTACCACCGGCTTCTACTCCCGGTACTTTACAGTACCGAAGTCGGACGGGACCCTGCGACCTTTGGACCTCCGAGGGGTAAACGAATACATCCGCCCCAGGAAGTTCAAGATGGTCACCTTGTCGACGATCCTACCCTTCTCCGCCGGGGAGACTGGTTCGCTTCAAAACGACCTGCCGGATGCTTATTTCCACATTTCCATCCGTCCGCAGCACAGACGATACCTTCGTTTCGCCATCAACGGCACCTCCTACCAGTACCGGGTGCTGCCGTTCGGCCTCTCCACCGCACCGAGGGTGTTCACGAAGTGCATGGCCCCTGTGGTCTCCCACCTGCGGACCAAGGGCATCACCGTCTTTCCCCCACCTAGACGATTGGCTGCTGGTAGCGTCCTGCAAGACCAAACTGTACTCAGACATTCATCAAACGTTGTCCCTCCTGACCCGCCTGGGTCTTCGGGTCAACCCGAAGAAGCCTCACCTCGAGCCGGTGAGAGTGTTTGGGCTTCATCGGAGCCACCCTGGACTCGGTCTCGGCCAGGGCCTACCTGCCCCTGGAGCGGGCTCGTACCCTCCGCCGATCTGCTGCGGCCGTCCTCGACGCTCCATCGGTATTGGCGAGGAGAATCAACAGCTTCTGGGTTACATGGCCTCCACCACGGCCGTTACGTACCTGTCGAGGCTGCGAGCGCGCCCCCTACAACACTGGTTTGTCAGAGCCTTCAACCCGCTCCGAGACGACCAGCGCCTACAACTTCGACTGCCAACACCCGTCCGTTGCTCTCTGCTGTGGTGGCTCTCATACCGTCATCTCCTGTCCGGGATGCTGTTCACACGACTGACCCCTCGGCTCACAATCATGACCGATGCCTCCCTCTTCGGATGGGGAGCGCATTGCGACGACCTCAAGTCCGAGGCCGATGGACTGGCAACGAGACCGCTCTCCACATAAACGCCCTCGAGCTCCTAGCCATCGGAAAAGCTCTGAGAGCGTTCCGCAATCTGGTTGCTGGACAGGCAGTACTGATCAAGACCGAGAACACCACCGCGGTGTGCTATGTCAACAGACAAGGAGGGACCCATTCTACCACGCTCCTGACCATCGCCCTTCAACTCTGGGACTGGTGCATGTCCCTCCGAGTCCACCCTGTTGCCGTCCACCTGGCAGGGCAGGAGAATACGACAGCAGACGCCCTGAGCAGGAACACTTCTACCAACCACGAGTGGCCCCTCTCGGAGGAAGCATTCCGCTTGATACGGTGCCGCTGGGCGATCCGACATCGATCTCTTCGCCACGGTGTCGAACGCCAAGTGTCGCCGGTACTGTTTGAGAGCCGGCCGGGGACCGAAATCCCTCGGCAACGCGTTCCAGTACCGATGGACAGAGGGTCTCCTGTACCTCTTCCCACCGTTCCCCCTGCTGGGCAGGGTGGTAGCCAAGATCCTGGCGGGAAACAAGCCGACGCCATCTCGTCACCCCGTACTGGCCGAGGCAGCATTGGTTCACCCCGCTGCTCGAGGCCTCTTGGGGACGGCTCTCAGGCTTCCAGTGGCGCCCAACCTGCTGTCTCATTCCGGTGGTCACGTTCTCCATCCCGACCTGCCTGTCCTGGACCTCCACGCGTGGAGGAATACAGCCCTAGACGATCCCGCTATCCAGGACGTCCTTACCGCGGCCAGAAAGGAATCGACCCGCCGCAACTATGCCTACAAGTGGCGGCGGTTTGTGACTTTTTCAGAGGAGCGTGGAGACACGGTATCACCAGTTGCTCTCGGTACCGTGCTCCGCTTCCTGCTTTACTTGAAACAAGAGGGTCTCTCGTTCTCCTCGTTGAAGGTGTACCTGTCTGCCATTGTGGCTTACCAACCCCGAGGCTCTCCTTCGGCAGCGCTCTTCCGGACGCCACGATGAAATAGTTCCTGAAGGGAATCCACCATCTATACCCGCCGGTATCGCCGCCGTTGCCTCCCTGGTCCCTATCTCTGGTACTCTCTCAACTTACGAGACCACCCTTTGAGCCTATGGCCACTGCTGATGATAGGCTCTTGACTCTCAAGACCGCTTTCCTGGTGGCTGTCACCTCCGCCAGACGTGCCAGCGAACTGACAGTGCTACGCATTGACGACCCCTTCCTGATTTTCCACCGGGATAAGGTGGTTCTCCGCCTGGACATTTCTTTCCTCCCAAAGGTCGTCTCTCATTTCCACCTTAACCAGGATATCATCCTTCCTACCTTCTATCCTAACCCGACGACCCCTCTGGAGAGGTCTTTGCACACCCTGGACGTTCGAAGGGCCCTGGCCTTTTACACTCAAAGGACTGCGGCCTACAGACAGACCCCTCACCTGTTCGTCTGCCATAGTCATCGTCGCAGGGGCCGCAAGGTGTCCACCCAAAGATTTTCCAAGTGGGTGGCCCAGACAATCCTGCTTGCTTATGAAATGGCCAAGCAGCCTCCTCCTGACTTGCTTCGGCCACACTCTACCAGAGCTGTGGCATCCTCAGCAGCCCTCTTGCGAGGTGTGGACCTTCATGAACTTTGTCGAGTGGCGACCTGGTCCAGGCCCTCGACTTTCATCTGCCACTATCGGCTGGACTGTCGGTCCAGGAGGGATGCCCGGTTTGGATGAGCGGTGCTGGCCTCCGTACTCTAGGGACCTGACCCACCTTCCTTCTGGTAAGCTACAAAGTCTCCTAGTGTGTAAGGCACAGAGACCACGAAGAAGAACAGGTTGCTTACCTGTAACTGTGGTTCTTCGAGTGGTCATCTGTGCCCTTACACACACCCGCCCAACCATCCCCTCACTCTCAGGTCCCCTTTTCGGCGGACTTATAGAACTGAGGAGAGACCGTTGCTCAGTGGGCTGAGCATGCTCAGTGGATACATGGGGGGAGGGGTTCCCACCAAGCTACTAAGCTCTAGAATTTTCTGAACGGTACCGCGCATGCGCGAAAGCTTCTAGTGTGTAAGGGCACAGATGACCACTCGAAGAACCACAGTTACAGGTAAGCAACCCGTTCTTTTGCCCAGGGAATAGCAAAATGTGTTTGAATTCTACTTAATGTAAGGTGTGAAGGATGATTTGAAGAGATAATGCTACTACCTTACAAGTTACCTTTTAATGAGAAACTTAAGGAGAGCATTAATAAATTAATTGTATATAATTGCTATGCTGTCAGAAGTATACCCGCTCTTCTCGATAGGCCTGTTTCAAGTAGATTGCTTCTTAGCATGTTGTGTAAATAAGCCATTTGGACAGATTATTTCTACATCCATGCACGTACGGGAACCATTTCCAAAAAGGAACAATGTTAATCTTTTGCAGCAGTCGTGTATTTTAAAGATGACCAGAAGATGATGTATGCTCTTAAATGTTGGTCTTCAAAGTGCTTCAGGACTGCTGCTTTTGGAATAAATAAATAAAAAAGCTGGTGGAATAATCTGATGGGGAACAAACAGGAGGGAGACAAGAAAAACAGAATTTTGAGTGTATTTCAAAAGGAGGTTTATTAAGGCACAATTGGAAGACAGAGTCAAGGAGAAAAATCTGAAGACATGTGGGAGAGACAAAACAGATCCAGCAAGAGATAAATCCGATTGTTGAGATAATTCATTCCTAGTGCTAGTTATAGGAGATTAACCTGCTTTTGAAAAACTTCCAAAACTTTTGGAAACTTCCATTGGTTCAGAATGCACCACCAGCCAGACTACTGTTTTATGTTAGATGTAATGCTTACTATTATTTCAGTAGACCCTGGGTTGCTAGTCTGCTCCTGGCCCCAATTCAAATTGCTGGTCTGCGTTTAGGGCTATAAACAGCCAAGGACTAGTTCAGTGGTTCTCAACCTGTGGGTCCCAGATGTTCGTGGACTTCAGCTCCCAGAAGCCCTGAGCATTGACCATAGTGGCTGGGGCTTCTGAGAGCTGAAGTCCACGAACATCTGGGGACCCACAGGTTGAGAACCACTGGACTAGTATAACCCGAGGGCCACTTCTTTTCATGTGCTGGGATTCTGAATCCACTCTCAGGGTCATATTGCTGTGTGTTGCCGCAATGGATAACATACTGGGGAGAAAAATAAATTTAGATTAACTGCAGCCCTCCAGATGTTTGAGCTGCAACTCCCAAAATTCCTATCAACTATGCTGACTGGGGCTGATGAGAGTCGCAGTACACTATGTGCCAGGCTACAGTTGCCACCTTGTTAGAGAAGCAAAATATTATTTTCATTACTGGTTGTTTCCTTCTTAAGATCGAGGCTCAACTGGGATGATGTACCCATCCCACCAATAGAAAAAGTACGGGCAGTTTACAAAAACAAAATCAAAGGACTTGTCTTCTACACAGAAAAATGAGTGTCCATAATTCTGTCCTGAATGACAGAAGATCATAGAAAGAGTGATTGAAAAAGCCAGTCCCGCAGTTTGGCAAAGGAATGCTAGGATGACCTTCTTGTTCTGGTTCAGGTTGAGGACTCTGTACTCTAGTCACACATTTGCTGCATGAGGAGCCATCAGGACACAGGCTAACAGCAGGGTATATTTTGGAGGCTTGGCAGCCTTTGAAAAGGAATGTAGTATGGGAGGGCACTGGACCAAATGGCAGAAGACAATTGTTCACTGGTGCGATACTGCCTGTCCAGCTAGCATAAAACTGTTCATTCTACAAATTTTTTGTGTGTGCCGTCACTCACCCCTTTTTTCAGTTCTGCTATGTGGTGGAATCCAGCATTATGTCAATAATAGCACAGTGCCCAGTGCCGTCTCATGCTATTGCAGCACTAATAGGTATGCCTTTATGCCCTTTGAAAAACCCCATTTACAAAGTAGATCTGGCCAAAGACATTTGCTGCCCTGAGGCAAAGGAGAAGGTAATGCCCACCTGAGGCAGTGCAGAATAGAAGGGCAGTTTTATCTCACTTCAAAATTGATAGTGAGATTACATGCCTCAGGGCATCACATATTTGCCTAGAGGGTGCAAGACAGGCTGGCATATACAGCTCCATCCTGTAACACCTTGTTGGTGTTTTCCATCACTCACCAGCTGCTATGTGAGCTGGTTAACTAAAGTCTGTCCTAATTGGTAGGCAGACTGAGGAGCAGCAGTTGTAACCGTTTTATATTAAATTTTATAGAAGTGACTTTTTGCCAGACCACAGAAGGATCTACCTCTTGTGTGATGTTGTAGATGAGCCAGAACATTACTGTAGTCTTCCATTCACTCAACTGAAATATTTCCACACCCTTTCTCTACTACAACGGTATAGAGAGATGTCACATTCGTACTACAACAAGCTTCCCTGCAGTCCTTCATGTCAGCGTGATAAATGGCTTAAAAGATTGCTCGAACCATTCTCTGGGCTACCGTGAGATGCTGTGACTGTAATCCAATACCTCTTCCCCATTCTGTGTTCAAGCTTGAGCATTTTGCCTAATTTTTCCATACAACATGTGCCATCACAATCGCCTTTAATTGTGCTATAGCTCTTTACAGAGCTGGCGTGGTGAGCACATAAGGCTGAAATCCTGAGTATTTTAAATTGTAAATAGATCTCATCCTATTCAGTGAGATTTACTTGGGAACTGGATTGGGCTACAAGGGTCATACCAAAACTTTTATTGTGAAGGAAGGAGTTATCACTGTAGTTAACTATGCTAACAACACTGAGTTTTAGGCCTAACAGCAGCAGCATAATGTCATCATGAGCTTTCACTGTACTAGGGTGAAGAATTGCTATTATATGTTTGAAATCTCTGCCCTAACCTAGATTAGACTCCTCAAATCAATGGTACTGTATTTCTATAAAGGCATTGACTTAACAAATTCCCATTGATGTCTAGTCCTGTTACAACTAAAACCCAGCCACACACCTAAATACCCTAAAGGCAGCAGATTCCGCCTGATCTTGGAAGCTAAGTAGAGCTAGACCTGGTGAGTACTTGCATGGGAGACCGCCAAAGAATACCAGGTGCTTTAACTCTATTTCAGGAGAAGGAACCGGCAAAACCACTTCTCGAGTACTCCTTGCCTAGAAAAACCCTGTGAAATTAATGGGCTTGCCCAAGTTCACAGGCGACCTGAGGGCACACACGCAAACACACACCATTCAGGCAGGCTTTTTTCTTTTTTAGCTCTTCATGGGCCATCAGTGTGAACACCAAGTGAGACATAGACCGCGTCAGCCTGGGAAGGACAACTTTTTCTCCCTTTTTTAATAAACTGGCCCAGCTTTGATGCCTTTCCGAATATCCTGGCCGTAGAAACTTAGCAGGTTGCTTTAAGCAAATACTTAAAAAAAAAATAGGAAAAAGCTGGCAGCCTCACAGCTCTCCCGCCTCTGAACTAAAATCGTATTGGACCAGAGGTAACGTGGGAGACACTTCACACAACGTTCGGCCGTCAGGCATCTGAAATGGACGCCTAATCCTCCCCTTCAGGGCCGCACCCTTCAGCTTCCCGCCCGTCCCCGCGCGGAAACGGCCACGCCCCTCGCGCCACTGCGTCCAATGGCGTCGCTCTGATTCCGCAGGGAAGGGGCGGGGCTATTCAGATGAATCCTGGTGACTACGTTAATGATCGGGGGTTCGGGGCGCGCTCCGCCCTGCGTCGCCGACGCTGCCGCGTTGGGAGGCCCGTATCCGGCGCTGTCCGCTCTTTTTTTCCTCCCCCAGCCGCTGTCTCCTCCTCCTGCTCTTTTCAACCTTGGTCTTCACCGGCTGCTTCGTTCCCCCTTCTTCCTGAGGCGGCCGCTGGTTTCCCCCTCCGCCGCCGCCGCGTCCGGTCCAGTCGCTGCTCGCCATGACCTTGTTGACTGCAAGCAGTAGGGCGGCCGCGCGCCTCTTGGGTGCCAAGGTGAGGAGTCTCTTCTGTTTTTTTTCCCTTGGGCTGTTTGACGTCTTCTCCCCCCCGAGGGGAATGGAACAGGCCACTCTTAAAGGGGCCGCGCCCACTGGAGGGCTTCTGCTCGGGCTCCGCTGAAGAGGCCCCTGCGCGGTGGGTGGGTGGCCGGGCCTCTTCTGTAGCGCAGGAGTGGCAACGCAGAGGCTTGGGAGACAGCCTGCGCCGAGCTCCTCGTGGCGCCGTGCGTGCCAGGGTGGGGATTTCTTGGACTCGGCCCGTGTGGGGGAAGCTGTGTCTTGCGCAGCCCGATCCTGCGCGGCGCCTTTGCTGGAAAGTTATTGCTGACCCCTTTTGCACAAGTGTTTGCAACTGTAGGCGCAACTTGTGTGCGTGTGTGGCGGGGGGCGCTCTGTGCCGCGTTCGTCGAGCGAGGCAGGCGGACGTGTACTTGCGCGTGTGAAGGCTCCTGTGTCCTTGGGCGGGCCTCACTTCCCGCTTTCTCCGTGCGTCCGGCTCTCTCTCTCTGTGGCCATTTCCGCACTAGTCTGTTATAGCGCTATGGAACATCCTATGGAATCTCGGGGGGAATCCTTTGAGGTCCGCCCGGCCCCTCCCGAAACTGCAAACCCCAGGATTCCATAGGGTGTTGAAGGTGGAATGATAGCGCTATAACAGACTAGTGCGGAAATGGCTTCTGTTTTTTCTTCTCAGAGGATGCTTTTAAATGGCCTTTTCTTTGCCCCCGCTGGGTGTCTTTCCTCTCCTACCCAATAACATTTTGAGGAGCCTCTTTAAGTGTCTTTGCTGGACCTGTCTCTCCGACCCAAGAAGTGGGTGCGAGGGAGGGTATAGATCAGACTTCAGGAGGGGAAAAGGGAACTTGTGCTTCTCTTTCCCTCTCTGCACTCCAAGGTGATGAGGGTTGCCTTTATCTTGGGATTTCATGAGGTTTGCCCACTTAGGAGCTCTAGGCCTTGGCAGTAGTAGCCCCCCCCTTTTCAGGTGACCCCTAAATGGGAAGGTGCCCTCTTCCTCTGGTAGGGGCAGTTTATATATAATATAGTCCTCTAGAGACACAGGTTTGGTATTTAGGGGAAAGGTGCATCCTGGGTATTTGGTTCCTTTTTTAGCGTCTGATTGAAGCAGTTAAACTCTGCAGCTTAAGTTGGTGGAAACGGGAAGCATGAAAGTGTGTGCCCCTTCCTTGCTTTTTTTCCTGCTTACCATTCCCCCTTGTGCAGCCTGGTCACTTAAAGAGATGGTGTGCTGACTTTATAGGGCACTTGGAGGGCAGTAGGGTTGGCTGTGGAAGGATGGTCTTTTTTTTCTTTCTTTCTTTCTTTCTTTCTTTCTTTCTTTCTTTCTTTCTTTGCTACAAAGCTGGGAAGAGGCTTTGGGCCTGGACTGTTTTCTCTTTAGTTTGGAGTGGGAATGAGGTGTTCTGTAACGGCAGCTGTCAAGTCCTGTACTGGTTGTTGCTATGATTTTTTAAAGTGGAAGTGATCATAAAAGTTATGTTATACATAAAATCAGTGCAAATCAATGGCTCTTGACTGGCTCACCTCCCAGTGTGATGACACACTGTGGGGCAAAATAGGCCTCCAGAGGTGTTGGAGCATAGTCTGACCTGCTTGTAAAATATCATTTTCTTTCTTATCTCTCTTAACTGCAGAGTGGCAGTATCAGAGTTGTGGAAATGTGGCACAGGCATTTAACTTCACCTACCTGTACCCTGTAGCAAGTGACTGTGGTCATGGAAAGCATTTTCATTAAAATGGAGATTGTCGTGTTTCCATTTTTGTCCATGTGATTTGTGAACAGCTCACTGCCTGCCTTCTGCAGAAAGTTCAGCAGCTTGTTTGCTGTTGTCTTGCTGAAAAACCTGCCCATGACCTCTTTGTAGGGCGAAGGGCCTCTTGACAATTTTGTTTGGATAGCAGGCCTATGAAAGTTCTGTAACATATCGACTGCAAATAGCTGATCCCAAAGCACTTATTTCTAGCTTATTTATTTTTCCCCATTTTGGGTGCCCTCCCTCCAGCAGATAGAGGCAACCTGCTGTGCCAATTCTGTCTCAGACAGATAGTGCTTATGTGTTTGGCAAAACGGGTTGAATGGTAAAGTTAAAATTAGGACATGCTTAGCTTGTGTCTGAAACAACAGCCAGATGAACTAGACTTGCAGTGACCCAGGTAAGCTGTTCAGTGTTCTGCTTCTAATCCTCTCCCAACCACCCTCCCCCTTGCCTTTTTC
Source organism: Iguana delicatissima (assembly GCA_948472985.1). NCBI lineage: Eukaryota > Metazoa > Chordata > Lepidosauria > Squamata > Iguanidae > Iguana > Iguana delicatissima. Next base: position 1,942,989 of record CAOKZL010000701.1, on the reverse strand, counting down.
ATCAGTGCCTTTTTTCTTTCTGTTTTAAATGTTGCTTCCTGATCTGCAGCCTATTCTTTCCTCTTCTGGGAGTTTTTGCATTTCGAGTGCTCCTAATTAAATTAGGAGGGGTGTTTAGAGATTTCAGCATTTTCTTTGTTGTTGTTATTGTTGTTGTTATTGTTGTTGTTGTTGTTGTTGTTGTTGTTGTTGCTGCTGCTGCCGTTATGTGAGTTGAACTCAGTCCTGACCTAGGCCTTTTTTGGCAGGAAGGGATTTACCAGTGCCTGCTTCTAAGGCTGAGAGAGAGTGTGACTTCACGAAGGTCACGCAGTGGGTTTCCATGGCTGAGTGAGAATTGGAACCCTGGTCTCTCAGAACCCTAGTCCAACATTCACACCATTATATGGTGATACTGAGGTCTCTTTTCAGGGACCTGAGAGGAAAACAAATCTTGAGAACATTTTACACCAGTCTTGATTTTTGTGACATGATGGATATATTTATTGAGTCTAGCACACATATTTAGTTTTTTTTCAAATTTGGGATGCTTATGTGCCAGCAGATCTCCTAAGATCTGTCTGTAATCTTCATTATGCAGTATGGTGTATCTTTTCTGTCAAGTGTTTTACAAGTAGCAGTATCTATTCCAATTGCAGGAACAAAGAGAGTTGGTTCTAGTGAGGCATTTAGAGAGGCGGAAGGATTTAACATGCTTGCTCTTCCAGAGCCTTTGATAGCATTTCTGAGCCATTTCTTGGAAGTATTTATCCTCTTTGTGAGTTGTCTCTACTGATGTCTGCTCAGCAGCAGAGTGAGTACTATTTGAGGAACAGATTTTGCAGCCCCTGTGTGACTCTCTTCCAGAGAATTCCCTACCTATCAGAGTGGGTTGGCTGGGGATCATTAGGGTTGCATAGGGAGGAGTGGAAAAGTAAATTTCATTGCAGAAACAGACCTCTGCTCTTGACATGTTAATATAGCCTAGTGCCCCCTGTGTTTGCATGATTATATGAATTGTCTTGACAAGTGTGTAAAAGGTTTAGAACATAGAGATGACCTTTTGCTTGATAGTTTTGATTCATTCTGAAAGATGTAGCCTCTGGGTCTTGTCAAATAACCTTTGGGGAAGTGGACCTCCTCTTGCAGAACTAGACTTTTGGTCCAACTAGCCCAGTATTATCAACACTGACTATCTGTGGCAGTGCAGAGTTTCCAGGAAGATTCTCTCCTTAAGTTACTTGGAAGAGGTAGAGGTTGTTGAATCTGGGGCATCTTGCATTCAAAGCCAATGAATTTGTCACTGAGGTATGGCCCCTCCATACACAGTGTGGTGGGTTTGGGTTGGTCCTACCTGCAATGGCTGTATCAGCTCTTTCTCTTCATACTCCTAAACTGTCTTGTTTTTTCTTCTCCAAACCATTTTCCTTGTGTTCTCTCTCTCTGTCTCTCTTTCTTTGTTTCCCTGGTTTAAATAATAGTTAGCAGCAGGATTGCCTCTTAGTTCTCCATTTCCCACTCCCAATCACGACCACTCAAGCAGTGAGAGCAGCCAACCCTCCATTTTCTGTGCTTGTATTCCATGCAGCTTATTCCTTTACACAACTCCAATAAATGCTGAGCATGAGGGTTGAAGGGCAGGGTATAAATTTAATGTGTTGTCCACCTAGAGCATTGTGTGCTTGTCATTCAGCCTAATAGCGTTTAGTCTGCATCTTCAAAATGGTGTGTGGTTTTTAACTATCTTGTTTGGTGTTAAGAAATTTCATTCACTCATTTTATCTGATCATTGACTGAAATAAGGATTCATTCAGTTCATGGAGGCAGGTGAGGCAAGCCAGGGTAGATGTGATCTTCTTGCAGTGTTCCTATTTTCACAATGATTTGTTCATGCCTTGCAACCCATGGCTGTGCAGTGAACATGGCAGGACCTCTCTCTCCGTAGCAAAGGTAAGAATGAATGGGGTGTACGCTTCTGTTCCCCAAAGCAGTAATGGAGGAGATAAGCTCTTGTTTACCTAGGGTTTACCCAAGATCATCTTGCTGATCTTATGATCCTGGTCTCTGGAGAAAAGCATGTGGGAGAGGCTGTAAGGATACTTGGATAACATCTACAACTAAGTGTTCATCTTATGCAGTTAGATATCTACATGGTTCATAGACCCACCAGTGCCTCTCAGTCAGTGCCTCACAGGTGTGGGCTGACCATTTGCAGTGAGATGGTGTGGTGGTTGAAATTGCAGCTCTGTGACTGTCCCTCTCTTAAGAATCCTGCCAGATACTCTGCTCATCACACTTCCATTAACACTCCAGTTCTTCAGTGTTCTTCCTTTTACTCAGGAAATAGGGAATGTAAGTTAGTACTTTTGGTCTGCAACTCTAGGCAGAAATAACACATAAATTTTATTCTTTACCCATAATCATTTTTTTCCCCTTTGAGAGTTGCTGAGTTCCTAGGGTTGCTATTTAGAAGAAGTTGATCAGGAATCAGCAAAGTAGGTTTCCGAGCACAGCCTGCACTGTAACCCCGTTGTATCTCCAGCTGTTTGTCTTCCTAAGGTTTGACATGAGGCAGCTTTGCCTACTGCCATATTTATTCTAAATTGAAGGCACAGTGATATCTGTGAATTGTGACTGGGGCAGACCTTGGTTTGGAGATTGAGGTATGTCTGTGCTAGGCCTAATAAAGGACATTGGGATTAGTACATCATTGTTTCTTCAGACAAGGAAGCACCTGCACTGTATCTCAAACTAACAAAACTCTGACTTCAAGAGCCTTTCATATTTATTTCTTTATTGTGTTTTCTGTGAACTGTTTTACGTAAAAACAGTTCACAGGGTAAAAAATAATAAACCTGTAGTAAATAAAACCACACGATTTTGTAAAAAGGTATCTCTTTCAGAGATGTGAACATGAAAGGCAAGGGCCTTTCATGTGTATTCTACTTAAGAATATACAGATTGACTTCAAGCAGGTTACGGTTTGTAGAACGCAGATGAGTGTTTTGATTTTACATTTTTCAGAGGGTTCTTCCCACTGGTAGTTGTCCTGTTACATGTCACAGAGCCATCTCACAGCTCCCGTTCCATAAGCATCTGATTTCATCTTGGTTCAAGCACGTTTGCAGCTTGGGTCTGCTGAAGTCTTCAGTTAGTGGTGCCCAATCCATAGCCAGAAACACTGAGGGCACCCTAGGATGAGCAGTCACGGCAGAGGCAGGGGAACGATGTTTACTTTGGCATCCTTTAAATGAAAAGCATTTCCAAGTTAGCACTGTAGGAAAGTGCTGTGTTAGGAGAACTCTGCACAGCTGAAACTCCAAGATCACTCCTCTGACTCACGAAGGTTTCTCCCATGGTGAGTTAACAATCTTGTTGAATTGTGCCCAGTAAGCTGGCCAACGGCTGGGTTGTGTCATCTGGATGCTGATAATGAGGTTGAAAATGACGTGGAGGTGTTCAACCAGCCTTGCCACCTTACTTGTACTTACTGTTGACTGAGTGGATGCATGTAGTGCTAAACACTAAGGTCTGCCTAAAAGTAGGTGACATTAGTCAAGAGCAGGGTTGAGGATCATGACTGTTTCCAGTGTGCAGCTCCTCACCACTGGCTGTGCTGACTAGGACTGCTGAGATTTGCAGTCGAACTACACCTGGAGGAGAACATGATTCATCAAGACCTTTTTCAAATAAGCTGAGGGGTGTTTGTGTGACTTCAAGTTGCCAAGTCAACTAATGATGACCCCATAAATTTCCTAGGGTTTTCTTAGGCAAGGAGTATTTAGAGGAAGTGTTACCAGTGCCTTCCTCTGAAATATAGCCAACAGCATCTGGTATTCATTAGTGACCTCCCATCTAAATACTAATCAAAGCTGACTCTGCTTAGCTTCCAAGATCAGATGGCATCCTGTGTCTTTAGGGTGTTTAGACCAGGCTAGCCTGGGGCATACAAAGAAGCAAACTGAATCTTGGAGTTTGGCTGCTCTTTATGCATTTGAGAAGAAAGTAATCAAAAGGTTAAAGTGCACAGGTTAGATGCGGCACTCTGGGTCACAGTATTTCCATTTGCTGGGACCTTAAACAGATTTGTGTTGGAATCCTGTAAGTGGATTTGGCTCCTGCTGGCAGATAATACAGAAAGGCAGCATTAACTTTGGTGAGGTCTTTGATTTTCTATGTCTTTCTTGCCAGGGCAGTGTATGACATATTTATTTAAAGTGCCATCCTACCTTTTCTAAGCAGCTTATTTCCTGCATACCAAGATTGTACCTGAGCTGTTAGAGCACCTTCAATTCTGACACTAAGAATATAGAACTCCTGATGAGCCTTCTGTCTCATTGGAAGCCTTCTGTGTAGTGCTTGGGATAGTTAGTTTTTCCTGGACTAAAACTTCCTAAATCATCAGGTCGCAATGGCTGCAAGATTCTGAGAGCTGCATTCCAGAAGCAACTTTTCCAGTCTGTGCCTGCCTTTGTATGTCTGCTTGAAGATCCTGCTGCATATCTGTGTATTGGCAAGCCAGAGTTCTGGCTTACTTCAGAAAAAGTTGAGCTGTTCCCATAAGGAATAATTTCTTTTTCGTTACAGTCTAGCACCTAGAAGTCTGTCATGAGCGAACTGTATGGTTTGTCATTGTAGGATATCAACACAAAGTGTTATTGAAAGTGTTGAACAAAATGTCAACTTTGGAAAATGTCTTCCTTATCTCTGGTTTAAAATTGTGAAATGTCTGCTTAGAGCTCAGACTAAAGCAAGGTGTTAGGCTGTGCTTCCAGTAATCATTGGCAGAGACACCAAGATGGTCCATAACAAGTTAAAATCTTCATCTTGCTGTTTATGCTACATTCTCATTTTGCTTCTTGAAGTCTTGTTCTCGCAGAATCTTTCGCTGTCCCAATCATAAGCCAGCAATTCTCATCATCGTAGAGTTGGACCGTACAAATTAAACAGTGTACTTAATAAAAATATTTTCATCCTACTCTATTATAGTTGGCTTAGCTTCATTCAGCATTGAGGATTTATTCAAATAGTCCCAATCAAGTATAAAGTTCTTATTTTCTTCATGTATAAAGTATGTTTCAAAGTATGAGTGGGAAGGGCTACTATACTGGGGCTGCAAATGTGACATCAAGTCCAAATAACCTGAAGGTACCAGATTCTGTTTTTCTTGGAAGCCAAACAGGGTCAGGCTTGGTTAATACTTGGAAGGGAGACCACCTGGTGTTGTAGGCTATATTTCAGAGAAGGGCAGAGGCAAACTACCTCTCAATATTCATTGTCTAAGAAGAACAAATGAAGAGAAGAACAGGTGAGTTGCCAAAAGACCAGAGAAGGGCAAACATTGTCCCTCTCTTGAAAATAATGATCCAAGAAACTACAGTCAGTCTAACCTTGATACCAGGAAAAATATTAGAAAGGATTATGTAAGAGTCTTGTCTACAAGTATCTTGGTGACAGTGTAGTGGTCAGTAGGAGCCAGCATGGCTTTGTCAAGATCAAATCCTGCCAAGCTGATTTTACATCTTTTTTTGATCAGGTCACTAGTTTAATAGATGGTGGGACTGCTGTAGATGTCATTTATCTGGATTTCAGCAAAGCGTTTGATAAGGTCCCCCATAATATTTTGATTAGCAGACTGATTTCAGTGTGGATTGGATGGGAATACTGTCAGATCTATAACTTGTTGGCAAGCCATACTCAGAGAGTTTTCGTGTGAATGGTTGTACTTCAGCTTGAAGGAGGTCTTGAGTGCAGTGCCTCAGGATTCTGTCCTAGGGCCATTACTCTTCAATATTTTTATCAGTGACTTAAATGATGGGGTGGAGGGAATCCTTTTCAAATCTGAAGGTGATAAAAAACTGGAAGGAATGGCTAACACACTGGAAGATAGGAACAGAATTCAGTAGGTAAACTAGAAATTGGGCAGAAATTAATTAAACTCAATAGAGGCAAATGCAGAATTCTGCATTTAGGCCACAAGAAACAAATGCACAGGTATAGGATGGCGGATGCATCGATCAGTAGTACTACATTCAAAAAGGTCCTTGGGATTATTGTTGATCCTAAATAGAGCATAAGTGTGGTGCTGTAGCAAAGAAGGCAAATTAACAGAAGCATAATTTCCAAGTTGAGGGAAGTAACAATCCCAGTATATTCTGCACTGGCCAGACCTCCTCTGAAGTACAGCTTTCAGTTCTGCGTTTCTCCTTTTAAGAAGGATCCCAGTGTAATGTAGTGGTCTGAGCACTGAACTGCGACCCTAAAGATCCAGGTTTGATTCCTTGCTCAACCACAGAAACCCACTGGGTGATGTAGGGCAAGTCACACATTCTCAGCCCCGGAAAGCCCTCTGACAAGATCTCCACAAGTCAGAAACAACTTGAAGATATACAGCAGCAATAGACAAGCTGGAGCAGGTTCGGAGAAGGGTGGTGAGAATGTTAAGAGGTATGGAGAACCGAACATATGAGGAAAAGTTGAAGGAGCCGGACATACTCAGCTTGGCTAAGAGAAAATTGCACTCTTAAAGATTGCACTCTTTAAATACCTCAGGGGCTCTTGGAGAGAAGAGGGGCAACACATGTTGTATGCTGCCCTAGATGATAGGACCAGGAGAATAGATTTTGATTGAAAGTTAGAACGAAGTTCTCAACAGTTCTAGTGGTTTGTCAATAGAACCAGTTGCCTAGAGAGGTGATGAGGTCTCCTCGTTGTCAAAAAGAAGCTGGATAACTACCTGCTGGGGATGCTTTAGCTGGAGATCATGTATTGAGGCAAAGGATTGGACTAGATGGCTCATGAGGCCCCTTCTAACTCTGATTATGAGAAAACAACACATACACACACACACAGAGAGAGAGAGAGAGAGAGAGCTTAGAGAGTTGGTTCAGAGACTTGAGAGATCTAGACTGAGGTCGCTATTCAACAGTGAAACTTGAGTGACCTTGGGCCAATCACTTTTCCACCTGACCTGTCTCACAGGGGTGTTGGTGAAGCTAAAGTACAAAGAAGAGAATAATGTTTGATACTTCGAGCTCATTGGATATAGGTGTAGTAACTTATATGTAATCAGGGTCAAACTATCTGTATTATCTAGCTAGAACCCATGCCAAGTTTTAAAAGTGCCTTCCTGTGCTTAGAGGTGGAAGATCTATTTTTATCAGGACAAGCGCAATGTACTTTTCTTCTCCAGGTTCCGTTGAGCCCACTTTCAACTTCCCTAGTTTTAATTTGAAATGAGGGTTCTCCCCAAAGGCTAACTGCAATACTTCTGCAAGATGGGATTTTAATTGACAGTGTGCATGAGAAGGTTGAAACCTTTATCCCTATACATTAACAATCCTCATGAAAATTTGGAACTTCTTGGGAAAAGTGTGCCATAAAAGCTGCTAGTTCAGCCTTGGGTTTAGCATGAGATGTAGTTTGACCCTCATTCTGCATGCTTAAAGGCAGTGGGGGGCGGGAGAGGGATTAGTGGGAGGTGCTTGTCAGGAGTACCCTTTATCAAGGTCTGATTTTCCTCTCGCTAGCTGATTGATAAACCCACTGTAACCTAGACACTCTGTATGCCTCAAATTACCTGTTCAGCTTAACATCTTGTATTCCCACAAACACAATCTGGAAGGAAGCTTTCTTTTTCCCCCACTTCTTCTGGCACATTCTTTGGTTAGGGTTTTTTTAAAATGTGAGGAATAATAACAACTGCTTTATATAAAAATGACTGAAATTTCTAATGTGCCATGTTGGCAGATCTCATCCATGACTTTGCAGAATGCCCTCACAACTGCAATGAGAATTCCACAGCATGTGCAAAAAAAGGCAGTGTAGGCTTTAAAAATTGGATCATATTGCACTTCAAAAATTGGATCACGGTGCACTTCTTTTCTAAAGGAGTTTCTGTCTCTTGAGGGGCTGGAGGAGGAGTGATCTAGAATACGTTCTCCATTTCACCTTTATCTGCTGTCAGATTACGTTCACTTGCTTTTGGGGCAGAGCTGCAGTTTTACACATCTCATAAATAAGAATAAGTCCTTTTTCATAAAAAATATTTTTGGAATCTTGCTTGAAGCTTGTGCTTCAGTTTACACAGGAAAAAAAAGGCAGCAGACCTTTCTTTTAAAAATTACTCTAGATTACCATGGGTGTATATGCCTTTTCTGGAGGCTGTGATGGTTATTTGGTTCTAATTCTTTCTTGGTAAGACAAATGAGAAACACTTGATACGTATTATGCTGTTTTTGCCCTTATAGATTTGAGAGGAAATGGAGCCTCTGTTGCTACTCTTTCTTCTAAAATCTGCAGTTATGGATGTCTGGACTAGTTAGGTGTCACTTTGTTGTTCTTCTGTGCCTTCAAGTTGTTTCCAGCTTATGGCAACCCTAAGATGAATATATGACAGGGTTTTCTGGGGTTGAGATTGCACAACACACCCCACAGTCACCAAGGGGGTTTCATGGCTGAGTGGGGAATCTAAGTCTAGTTTCCAGGGCCATACACCAATGCTCAAACCATTACACTGGTATAAATTAGAAATAATAAAGTAGAAATAAAGTAGAAGCTGGGGGCTTAGGTCAGAGGAACGGAGAAAGATTTAAGAAGGGTAAAAAGGTCACGAGAGCCAATGTATCACGTAGCTAGGATGTTGATCACGTAGCCAGGGTGTTGTTTGTTTATTGGCTGCGGTAATTGCAGATTGTGGATAAGCACTTTCCAGGGTCTGAGTGCGGGGGTAATTAGCTAGTAACAGCATGTGGTATTTGTGACCCCGGAGGGGCTGACCGAGACATGCCTGCGATCTTTGCCTGTGATCTTTGTGTATGCTGTGAACTTTGTCTATAAAAGAGCTGTGAAACTTGAATTCAGGGCTTTTGGTCTTTTGGAGACATCCAGCCAAAAGCCCGCGCGTAATAAGTTACTCTTTTTCTTGCTCTGTGGTCTCTTGTGTTCTCTGGGCTCCTGCAACAACACAATGCTACCTTTCACTAGTCACTGTTTATGCTTTTAATCTGGAAATACTTAAAAGTTTTTAATATCGTGTGCTATCCTGAGATCCTGTGATGAAGGGCACAATGGAAGTGTTTGAAAAAAGAAATAAAGTTAATAAATAATTGCTGACTTAATAATCCTCATAGCTGTAATTGTTCGCCTTGGGCAATGAGAGGAAAAAGAAGGCGGTCCCAGAAAACCCAGGCACCTCTGAGACAGTGCAGTAGGCAGCCAGTGTTGGTGTTGAAGCTCAAGCCTGTCCCACTACTTAGAACAGCCTTCAGAAGGGATGGCCAGTGCAGTTAAATGGTGACTTAAGGAGGCTGGTGCACAAGTAGAACAGCATGGAAAGGAAACGTTTTCATCTACAGTTCCCAGAATCCCCCCATGTGATATTGCTGTAGTTGTGCCTGTGTGAACTAGCACTTTGTGACAGATATCTTTAATGGAAGATTCCCTGCTTTGTCTCTTAACTATCACTGTTTCATCTGCATTAGCAGCAGAACTCTGTAATACTTGCAGCTGTGGTGATCGTGTAGTTTGGCAGAATAAGTCTGTGACAAATACATGGCATTTTGTGAGTACTTCTTGTTCTATTCAGTCGTTGGTTCTAGCAATGAGAGAATCTAAAGTTCTTTTAAAAGCTTGGTGAAGGTGGAGGTTCTGGCCTTTATTAGTTAGGCAAGTATGAAATATGTACAGTGAACTGGGTGAGCTGGGCCTGTTGGCTAAAGTAGATATTTGCTACATGCATGCATACATACTCCTTTGTAAATGTAATGCTGATAGAGTTACTTGCTTGATAGATGAAGGGAATGCCGTGGACATAGTATATCTTGATTTCAGTAAGGCCTTTGACAAAGTTCCCCATGACATTCTTGCAAAGAAGCTAGTAAGATGTGGGCTGGACAGGGCTACTGTCAGGTGGATTTGTAACTGGTTGACTGACCGTACCCAAAGGGTGGTCACCAATGGCAGATTCTCATCCTGGAGAGAAGTGACTAGCGGGGTGCCACAGGGTTCTGTCCTGGGCCCGGTGCTGTTCAATATCTTCATTAATGACTTGGATGAAGGAATAGAGGGCACGCTGATCAAATTTGCAGATGACACCAAATTGGGAGGGGTTGCTAATACGCCTGATGACAGGATCAAAATTCAAAAGGACCTGGACAGATTGGAGAGCTGGGCCAAGGCTAACAAAATGAATTTCAACAGAGAGAAATGTAAGGTCCTATACTTAGGCAGAAAAAATGGTATGCAGAAATATAGGATGGGGGACACGTGGCTGGATAGCAATACATGTGAAAGGGATCTAGGAGTCTTAATAGACCACAAGCTGAACATGAGTCAGCAGTGTGATGCGGCAGCCAAGAAAGCCAATGCAATTCTTGGTTGCATCAATAGGAGTATGGTGTCTAGATCGAGGGAGGTATTGGTACCACTTTATTCTGCTTTGGTTAGACCTCATCTGGAATACTGTGTCCAGTTCTGGGCACCCCAATTCAAGAAGGATATAGATAAGCTGGAGCAGGTCCAGAGGAGGGCGACCAGAATGGTGAGGGGCCTGGAAGCCATGCCCTATGAGGACAGACTTAGAGAGCTGGGTATGCAGAAGAGAAGGTTGAGAGGGGACATGATAGCCATGTTTAAATATTTAAAGGGATGTCATGTCGAGGAGGGAGTGGGCTTGTTTTCTCCTGCTCTTGAGATCAGGACAAGGAGCAATGGATACAAGCTGCAGGAGGGGAGATTCCACCTGAACCTCAGGAGGAATTTCCTGACGGTCAGGGCTGTCCGGCAGTGGAATGTGCTGCCACGGAGTGTGGTGGAGTCTCCTTCATTGGAGGTTTTTAAGCGGAGGCTGGATGGCCACTTGTCGGGAGTGCTTTGAGGGTTTTCCTGCCATGGCAAGGGGTTGGACTGGATGGCCCTTGTGGTCTCTTCCAACTCTACATTTCTATGATTCTATGACTTTTCTACTTCCACTATAGAAAATCCTTAAAGTAAATACTGCTGGAAGGCATTTCCTGTGATAGAAACATCTTGAATATTTATCCATTTGGCTAGCTCCCAGGAATCTTCCCTTTGCTGTCCTGTTCTTGATTTTTTTCTGTGGTGGTTTTTCAGTCTGAGTGGTATGTATTCTCTCACTTTTTGTTTTAAAGTGACATGTTAAAAGAAGAGAGCAGCCTACTCATAGATTTTGGTTCCATGACCGGGGGCATGAATGCTGAGCCCCTAGTTCATAACCTTGCTGTCTTGATTAGGTGATGGATCCAGGAGAGACAACAGAAGGTGGCTATTCAAGAGTGTGTAACTGAGGGAGGTTGGCTTTCTTTACAGAAAGGGCAAGGGGAGGCCTCTTTACCCTTTCAGAAGTTATTACTATTTCCATCATCTCCTGTCATTGACCAAGCCAGCTGAGGCTGATTGGCATGAAGAGGCCAACAACAGGGCTGCAGGTTCACCAGCCTGGCTTTGCAAACTGTTCCATGTGCTGTGAGCTGCAGCATTTGGGGGGCCAAGCAAAGAGGAGCCCACCAGGCTTTGAAGGAGAAACACCCTCTCTCAACAGGATTGCATACATGGGGGTCTGAGGCTCAGACCCATTTGCTGGTCACAAACAGAGTATACCCAGTAGGATTCAAGGAGGTATTGCCTTACAATCCAACGGTTGGCTTGGTAGATGGAACTAACAATTGCATTTTGGTTTCAGTCTCCTTTATGCCTTCTCTTCTAGACTAAAATCCGCTGGTTCTGTGTATTGTACCTCAGTTTTACAAATGCAGTTCATCTCAGCCTGATTGGAACTTAAAAAAGAGAAAGGAAGCAAATCAATATGAGGTTGGAGGGAGGGGGTTGGTTGGAGGAAAGAGTCCTAAATTACTCCCTTTCAGTTTTTTCTAGATGGCAACTATAGTGCCTCATTAACCTAACACAATTGGTTTGCACAGTGGCTTTCTTATATTGTGCCAAAATTTATCTCAGGCCGAAGACTGCAGCACTTGAGAGCAGGATAGAGGAAATTGAAGGGACCAGAGTAGAAGGGAGAGGCAGAGCAAAGAAAAGTCACAATGCAGTTAAGAAGATCTCTTGTGGTATAAACAGGCCTTTCTATAATTGTTGCCTCACAGTGTACACTGTCTTTTACTGTTCTGGTATTGGACTCAGTGGTGTGTTGCTGTCTGGCATCCAGTTGCTGGCATTGGCTCTTCATTGTATTGTGTAATTGTCCTAAGCCTCTGAAATCAAATTGTGCTGATATATGGAGTGTCTCCTCTATTTCTGTTGCTCTTCAAATGTGTAAATGCTTGCCATGCGTTTATGAGTTCTCTAGAAATGGCATGCTTGCTAGTTTTCCAGTCGCACTTCAACTAGATGTTTTCATTTAGCCAAGCAATACCTGGTGTGGGGGATTATTGGGAATGTTGGAATGGAGAATCATTCTACAAGACTGCTCATCCTAAAACAAACCAGTGTTTAGCCAGGGATTTCTGCACGCTCATAGATGTAGCATCCTTCACATGCTTTAGCACTAGGTCCATATTAGCCTTGGGAAGGTCAGGTGAGCAATCACAGGCTTTCTGACCTACTGAAAATACCATTAGAATGATGTCATATTAACATAAAGTTTACTTTCCCTATTTTGTAACTTGGTGGCTAACAAACAGTTGTATTCATGACCTGAGAGAACTGGAGGAACCTCTTTGAACCATCATAGTGGGAGGCATGGAATGAACATGAGTGGCTCTTGTACTATACATATTCTCTTTTACTACCAAACCCATTTTAAGAGGGTCGCCTCACATTCCTCTTGCAAGAAATTTATCTGTGTGGAGAGTTAGTTTTTGCAATTTTGCCAAATCTGTCTGTAATAACTGGCTGCAGAAGTTGCACTGTGCGATTGCTAAGCATGACTGTAATATCAAATGGAATGGCCTGTGGGGAATATAAAGATGAGAAAATGATGCGGGAAGAGGGAAATATTGAACTCTGTATCTTATAGCAGATGCTGCTGTCCTGTTTTGACACCTCACTGTAATGTAGTAAATGCTGCTGGATCCCAGTGCAACCACTTAACTTTTAACAAGATTTCTGGGTAACTGTTTGTTGATGTAAATATGTACAAGTGCCTTGTTTCAAGCTGATACTGTTTTGAATCTGAAAATATATGTATGGGAGGTTTTGTTACACTGCTTGATGGGGATTCCCAACGCCTGTCAAATTGTCATTTGTGGGGAAAATCAGCTAAGAGCACTGCTTTAGCCATGCAACGAGGGCAGGGTAATTAAGGATCTTTAACCCAATGTTTACAGGGTCAGGCTCAGTCAGAAATCACACAAAAAGGTCCAATGAATGAATTTATTGAATAGTGATAGTACGCACACATTCACACACTCATCCAAGGGTGGAAATAAAATAGAGAGATTGTTGAGGGATTCGCAGTTTGGGAAATACTGCACTCCTCCTGAAGTCCTTTGGCCCGGGAAGTAACGATAGAACAGCAGCTCAGTGAAGAGACGCTAAGGAGATGTGTAGCTGTTGGGAGGGGGGGCCGGTCAGTTGGTATGACCGGGAGGCATCATAACCATTGCATCGCCTTCGTCTTCTTGCCTCGATCTCTCCTGCCTAACTAGCCCAAAAACAGGGACTATTTGTAGGAGAAATTTACTTTGAAGGCAGATCCTTTCCCAGGGGAAAGAAACAGGGACAGAATAAGAAAAACACCTCCACACCACCTGGCAGTTCTCGGAGGATAACAAAGTGTCATCTAAATAACAGGATCTTCCTCCGCTTTGAGGCTGTGGTGTGAGTTTCTGGAGATGGAGTTGATAAGGTTTTATTGCTTCCAGTGCCCAGTTTTCTGGGAACATTTTTACTCCCTTCAAGTGGACCCCTTAAAAGTTAAAGGCCTTTTGTCCACCATGGGTTATCACAACATGAGGTCTTCTGTTGCTACGTGACTGGGGATTTTACTGGCCTGATCTGGTTCTTTCGATCCTGTGACTGTTATTGCTTACGTGCACATTCGAGTGACCTCTCTGGTGGTTTAGATTAATTTTATATCAAAGTTGTAGACCCCGGGACAGAGTTTTCCAAGGGGACAACAGTCTGGTCTTGGAAAATTCTGTTTGGCTTGAGATTACCTTTGACTTGGTGCTCCTGACTCCTAATAAAACTATATTAGAGGACTTACCGTATTTTCCGGCGTATAAGACGACTTTTTAACCCAAGAAAAACTTCTCAAAAGTTGGGGGTCGTCTTATACGCCGGGTGTCATCTTTGCGGTCGCCGCATACGGTGGGGGCAGCTCAAAAATGGCCGCGGCCGCATCCCCACCATATGCGGCCACCGTATGAAACCACCCAGGGTGGTGCTGTGCACTTACCTGAAGATGCGGGGGGGGAGGCTCCTCGCGCTCGCCGCTCTTCCCCCTCGCGTGAGCGCCGGTCGCGCTGCCTCCCCGCTTCCACCCCCACCCCCGCCTACAGCTCCCAGGCCAGGGAGCGCTGAGGCGGGGCTCCTCGCGCGAGCGCTGGTCGCGCTGCCTCCCCGCTTCCACCCCCACCCCCGCCTACAGCTCCCAGGCCAGGGAGCGCTGAGGCGGGGGAGCGGCGGCGTTTTGGGCGAGGCGAGGCTCCTCGCGCTCGCCGCTCTTCCCCCTCGCGCGAGCGCTGGTCGCGCTGCCTCCCCGCTTCCACCCCCACCCCCGCCTACAGCTCCCAGGCCAGGGAGCGCTGAGGCGGGGGGAGCGGCGGCGTTTTGGGCGAGGCGAGGCTCCTCGCGCGAGCGCCGGTCGCGCTGCCTCCCCGCTTCCACCCCCACCCCCGCCTACAGCTCGCAGGCCAGGGAGCGCTGAGGCGGGGGGAGCGGCGGCGTTTTGGGCGAGGACGGAGGTGGGGAAGAGTCCGGCCAAGTTGGCAGAGAGGGGGAAAGGAGGGCTTCCCTCCAGGCCGGTGGGTCAGGTGAAGGGCAAGGGCCAGCGCTGGCCTCCCCCGCTCTCCTCCCCTCTGGACACCCACCCCCCAGGCCCCCCCAGCCCCAAAGAGCCGGGCGCAGGGTGCTGCCCTCTTCCCTCTTCTCCTCTGCTTCCCTTGGTGGAAGCAGCTGCGGTGGCTCGGGCAAACATTTTGTTTCCTTCCCAGCCCCAGCGGAGGAGGCCAACGAGGGGAAAGCGGGCGAGAGCCGAGGAGGGCGTTGGAAGAGGGGTAGTCTTATACGGTGAGTATATCCCAAACTCTATATTTTAACTGGAAAAGTTGGGGGTCGTCTTATACGCCCAGTCGTCTTATACGCCGGAAAATACGGTAATAAGAGGATAAACAACTTTTTGGATGGGGGGAGGTCATTCCATCCTACAACCTTATGGGAGGTACAGAGTTGCCACTGATTTTGCTGCTGAAGTTTGGCGAGGAGAAAAGCAGTGCTGCTTCTACTTTAAAACTACACTTTGTCACTTAAATTGCATAGTTCTTGTACATCTTGTGGGGAAGTATTTGTGCTTCTGGGGTTGTAAATGTGCTGTTAAACAATACATGCAGGCCAAGCTCACACATCCCTCCCTAATATCAGTCAGTCTGTCTGTCTGTCTATTACCTACTTACCTTGTATCACAAATTCTCAGGGTGACATACATAATAAAATCTTGTTTCATTAAGACCTTGCTTAATTGAAAAATTGTGCTTTAAAAATTAAGTGCTACTTTTCTCACTTTGGTACTGTCAGATTCTGATATTTGGAGATGCTTCTCAGAAATGGATGTGGGGGAAAGATGTTGGCCACATTTTGCCCTTTCTTAAACTAATAGCAAGGTTTAATTATCAGCCCCCAGCAGATCTTAACTGCGTACTAGTCTATCTGCCTATACCAACAGATGTTAAGCATTTAACAGAACACAAAACCATCTTCTCTAAAAACTTCCTTTTTGGTTACCTAGAAGAGACTCTTATGTGTCACAAGTTATAGGTGCTTCCATATCTGTTAATACTCCATCTCTGAAAAACTCTAAAGTATTTTAGACTTGTACCGATGTTTCTTATGTTCAGAACCCACTGGTATAATTGATTTAATTTTTGTGAACCTCATAATAAATACAGATTAAAAAGAGTGACAAAATCTACAGCAATTGAGCTCTGCCAGAATGTTGCTTGCAATTTTGAAAAGACTGATGGGCAGTTTTCTTGCTCTGTCTTTAAGGCAGAGAGTTCCACTGGGTTGTGATATCCACAAGGTATGCTTTGTTCTGAGCTTTACAAAGAAAAAGGATGATTACATTAAGATAAACACTGTTTCAGCTCTGTAAAAACAGCAGGGCTTCTGTAGTTTGCTAACTAAAAAATCTGTGCCCAGTGGCCCTCATACCTGTGTTTACCACATTTGTATCAGTATTAGAGGCTATTCTTGCTTGTTCTGGGCTTCCAGATTAGTGGCTATATACAAGCCTCCTTGAGTTCAATTCCTTAAAGAGGGAGCCTTATAGGATAGCCAGATGCCAAATCTTGTAGAGCTTCTAAAAAATTAATTTGGAACATTGAATTGCTCCCAAAGGGGAAATTATACAAGAGTCATGGTAGTGTAGAATTGTATATCAAAGTTTCTGTTGTCCCATGTAGGCAGCCAGCTAGCTCTTATCCTAGAATAATTGTATCTTGTGTATCATTGTCTTGGTCCCCCAAGTAGCATGTTGACAATATAGCTCAGCCACTTGCCTGTTACTGAGGTAGGGATGACAGTCTTTAGTGTGTCTTCAACTGGGTATTTGGTCACCTGCGAAGAAAAAAGAAAAGAAAAAAGAAAACTGCTGCTAGAAATTGTCCCAATACTAGGCCCAGAGAGGAGAAGAGATGTTTGTTGCTTAGATACTGCTCTGAGCATCACACCACTTGTTCCAAAGCATCTTCTATCTGCTTTGAACACTGCCAGAATTCTTGCTGATCTGCACTGGGAGGAAACCAATTTCCTTTTGCAGGCTGAAGCTGAGCTGTGTTGCAGACTTTGTTGATGGAATCTCAATTTTGGCATTTGTTGGATTATGTAATAGTCTTAAGTCAGAATCCTGAACATTAGTCCTAGAACCATCATGTGCCAGCAGTGATGTGCCTGCTGTGTCTCTCTCTCTCTCTCTCTCTCTCTCACACACACACACACACACACACACACACACACACCTCATTACCTGGAGTGATTTTGGAGAAGCTCTGATAATGCTCCCTGCTCATCTTCTGAGAGGTTTCATGCCCCAGGACTGCTAGCGGTCTGTGTGGCAGGGTGTCTGTTTTCCATTGGAGTAGTATACATGTTAAACCAAGTTGCTCAATGTCAGCCTGAGCAATCTAGGAAGAGAATAATGTTTATGTCCATTGCTCAATAGGATCACAAGGATGAATGCTGAAGAGGTAAGTGAGGAGAGTGGTGGTGAGGAGAGCTAATCAGCAGGAATCCAGAGAACACTCAAAAGAAGAGGAGAGCGGGACTGCTGGTAGTAAGCAAAGAGCTGCTCCCGGGCCTTGAAAGATCTGTTCACCAGGACTGGCAGCTTGCAATTTGGCTGAACCCTAAGCTGCACTGCCTGCCTGACCTATTCTATGGGGGACAGTGGCATTTAGAGTTCTTATTCTTTGGGCCTCCAGGTGTTTGGAAGCTTCTGTTTCAGAAGCTGTAGCCCCAACAGTTGGTAATGGCAGAGGAATTGAAGTGAACTTGCATCCAATGTCGTAGTAGCAGGTCTAGAAATCTGAACCTTTAGAGAACTGAAAAGCAGTTTTGGAATTCTGTGCAAGCCCTGATCAGTGGAGGGTGGACTTGCATACTTTACTTGGGTCTTTTTTCTCAGTGCCATGAAACCCACTAGCCAGAGCCTGGTGTAAAAGATATACACTTAGAATTAAAGTTTTCTTAGACCAGATTTTTTTTAATGGGTGTATTTCCCAGCTCTTCTACACACACACACACACACGCTTCATTAACTCTAGCTTTTATCATTTCACTATTATAATACTGGGCAACTGGAAATGAGAATATAATGTTGTTGTTGCTATTGTTAAATAAGCTGCTGGTGTTGAAAAAACCCTTGCTGGTCTACTGCATGTCACACAGATTTTAACAGCTACATCCAGTCTACCTCTTGCCCAACCTTTGTGTCTATCAGGGTCCTCCATCAGATTGGCAGCACTTCCAGTCAAGAGGGATGCTTTCATTTTCACTGTAACTCTGATTGCTTGTTTGTGTGCACTGAATAGATGCCAGGGAATTTGCTTAATTAAACTAATGGGATTTAAGAACCCTTCATCTTGATGGCATAATCTCAGATTTTTATGAATGTCTACCTCAACCCACCTTTAGTGCTAGCAAATCATGTGTAACGGAGGTAAAGGCGGGCTGGGTTCTTGTAACGTAAAATGCTCTCTCAGATCCTTTTGGCTTGTTTCTTGCAAGTGTCTGAGCAGAAACATCACTTGATTTTCCAGCTGCCTTACAGACATTCTGGGACCTGCTTATTCTCATCTAGTTATTTTGTCCTTCCACCATGAAATATCATGGTTTGTTATTCTGTACAATAGAAAACAGAAGGAGAGATACTAGCTTTCAGTGATGTTGCGAATATGCCAGGACTGTCAAATTAGCCTTTTAATTGTGTAGCAGATTCCTTGGTTTTCCAAGAGGTATGATGTTCCTTCCATGTTCAGAAACAACATGTTTTTAGTCCTCATGATCAATAATAAGAAGAGGCAAATATGCAATACATACTAAAAGTTTTAAGTGTGACAGGAAAGGCTTCCTGCTTGTTTTTTTTTAGAGGAGGTATTTTAAAGACTCTCTTCCCTCTTTTGTCTCTGCTTCCCCGGTATCTAAGGAATCCTATTCCTCCATCTGGTCTTCTACTGAATTGCTTTGCAATTAGAACAGAGCCAGTGGTTTCTGATGATTCTGATGTGAATATTTACTGGGTTTCAATCTGAACTTTAAAGGAGGTGTCCGAGGATACTGAGCCTTATCTCTGAAATACTTTAGCACCTGAAATAGATCCTTTAAAGTTAGAGTTAAAACCTGGAGCAGAGTAACCTTGGTGTCACCAGGCTCCACTAGAGCGGTCTTAACCCTGGAACCTTAAATGCTGGCCTGTCGCGTAGACCAGGTCCTTGAATAAATTGTGAGAGAATTCTGGCATTTTGGTTGCAGTAAATTTAAGAGAGCCAACATGGCGTAGTGGTTTGAGCATTGGCTACAACCCTGGAGAGCAGGGTCCACTTCATCGTTCGGCCATGGAAACCCACTGGGTAACCTTGAGTGCATCATGCATTCTCAGCCCCAGAAAACCCTATGAAAGGATCTCCTTAGGGATGCCATAAGTTGGAAATGACCTGAAGGCACACGACAACAACAGCAACAAAGTCTCATGTGCATGTAAGACTGCCTGTCTGTCTTCTGTATGTGCAGCCATCTTCTTTTTGGGCTCTCTTGTTCTTTGTACCTTACCCTTGGGTGCTCCAGGTAGAGGTACATGTATATGTTTGGAGTGCCATGGCTTATTCCATGTGCAGGCTGCTTGGGGAGAGGGTGAAGTGCATTTGAGGGCAAGAGAGTAGTAGTACCTCTCTCTGTAAAGGGATCTGGATTACAGTGGATCTCAGCCTTCCAGCACAGTAAGGACTGACCGTCCCTTTCATTCATTGCTTCCTGTAGCACAGCTTATCTCCTTATTGTCTCTTCTGTTTAGGAGGGAAATGAGAGTAGGAAGGAGACAGTGGCTAGGGATTTGGGGCCTTAGTCTCTCATTTACACTTAAAGTGCAAATTATATTCCTGTCTGCTCTTCAGCTGGCAGCATACTTAAAAGAAACAACAACATGAAAACCTTAATATAACTTTGCGTTTTCCAAAACCAATTCAGCAGCAGTGAAAAAGGGGAAGAGCTTAATGCCTTGGAGAACAGTGCTGCCAACTCAGTGAAGGAAATTCCATTGGATTGATGCCAGAGCAGAAACCCTGTTGGCTCTTGTCACTGTAAAAGGAGTGTGGAGCAAATTTTCCTTAGATGATCTAAACCAGTAGGAGAGTACATGGGTACCAGTACATAGCTACTGAATCTTGTATTTTGTCAAGGTGTAGGGTTTCCCCACCTTAAATTATTTATTCCATGTTGGTGGTAGTTTCTGAGGAAATGAGATTAGAAGGTTGGTTCCCTTAAATAAGGGGTAGAAAAGCCACATATGGCCCAAAATGTGGCCATTGAAGCCCACCCATGCATCAATTTTTGTCCCTAAAATGGCTCAGATCTTCTGCAAAATGCAGCGGTTTTGCCCTCATTCGTCAATAAGGAAAAAGAAAGCCGCAGCAATAGACTGAAATTTAAATCAGCCCACTGGGAGGGCACATAGTGGTGAAAATGCCCTCCCTCTGCAGTTGCCCACCCCACCTTACATGATACATTCAAGTATGTATGGAGCTAAGATTATGCTGATCAAGAAGCAGATCTAAATTATTAGTTCCTTATTTATATGCCACAAGCTAGTCTTTTACAGTTTCTATTGATTTCTGTGCAAAGGAGGATTAGTTTTAAAGAGTCCATTTCTGGGCTCTGTGTAGCACAGAAATGGAAAATGTGTGGCCCTCTGGTTGTTGCACTGCTGTTCCTATTATCTCTTGCCATTGATTATGCTGGCTAGGACTGATGAGAGTTGCAGAATGGTGACACCTGAAGGGCCACATCTTCCCCATCCTGGTGTATGGTATACCAAAAACAAACTAGGAAGTTTGTATATTTCATGATCAGGATCAAAATGCTACAAGGAAAAAAAATCTGGATTTGGTTACTCCCACAAAGGGTGCAAATTAGACAATGCCTATATATATTTTTGTGTAACGTCTCTTTCTGGACCTGCATGGAGCCACAGAATGGTCTGAAGGTCTGGATATGGCCAGTGAACTGTGAGCATTTTTAAGTTGTGTGGATACGGGGATAAATTTCCAAGAGGTATTGGTTAATTCTCTGGACAACTGAAGTTACGCTGCTAAAGACTCGGCTAACAGATCAGTGACTGGTGTTGGCTCCTTTTGAACAATGTTTATAATAACCTTGTTGCAGTCTGTTTAAATTTTGGCCATTCTGGTGATGTCTCTCAACAAGAGACTGGAGTAAGACTGCAACTGTGTAATTCTAGTGTTGACCCTCATCAGCTTGCAAAGTATCCAATGCTGCTAAACCAGCAAGATTGCTGGACTGTGAAACCACAGCACACTCTGCTTTCCCTTGTGAGAGTGACTCATGACACTTGATGAGTGGGGCTCTGACCAAAACTCTTAGATGTCTGATGATAGGCATACAACATTGGTAAAAAGACCAGCGGATGTGAAAACAGAACTGTTCAAAGGGGAAATGTGGTATCAGTGAGGAGAATATAACTAAAAGGGAAAAGTAATAGCCTTTTTCCTGTAGCCCAGGCATGGTCAACTTGTGGCCATCCAGATGTTGCTAGGCTGTAGTTCCTATCAGCTCTAGCCAGCATATCCAAAGGTGAGAAATCGGAGGTGAGAGTTGTAGTCCCAACATCTGAATGGCCACAAGCTGCCCACCCCTGATGTAGTGAAAGAAAGAGGAGCCTGGTTTTAAAACAGCAGTAGGCAGTCTTTGACCTTCAAAATGTTTAGGACTTCAGCTCCCAAAAACCTCAGCCAGCAAGGGAGAGGGATTATAGGACCTGTATTTCAAGTGCATATAGAGGCAACATTTTGGAATTCCTGCTTAATATATTATAATTCTGTTGCAGCAAAACATTTATGTCTTGCTTTTAACTTAATCAATTCACAGATACAAGAAATATGTTCTTGTATGAATATTGTTACGGCTGGTTGCTTAGAGCTGCAATGTCTAGAGGCATCTTTGTGCACTCTGGGGGCAATCCCTGGAAAGGGCTTATGCCAAGTGCTTATGAAATTCCCTCCCCTCATTGAGTATGCTGTCAAAATATTGACAGCGCAGGACAGCAGAGTACACTTCGGTTACTCTAATAAAAATCTCACAGTCAAGGAGCAGAGTTGCCCATACAAGATGAAAGTCAAAGGGGAGTGATTAATAATGTGCTGTGGAAACACCTGCTTGAGTTGCATGTGAGAGTGTGAATCTTTAAAGAGGCACACTTTCCAGAGATTTTCAAGTCATGGAGATTTTTTAAAGTCCAGACTTTGCAGGAAGAAACAATTGGGGGAAATTGAAATATGTACTTCTGAAGTTTAAAAATGGAAAAGCCTAAATCTTGTACAAGCAAAATTGCGAATGTTCCCTGTGGAAGAGATTCACAAAGTGTTGCATCCTATACTACTTGAGCCTTAGTTTTTGCTATTGGAGAATCAAGAGAAAAATGAGAACAGAAACCACAGATGTTCTGAGTATGATGGTTTGATAATCAAAATGAAATGTATTTGGACAGAAACAGTCACAGGCATAATAAGGGTTAGGCCAGCAACATATTTGGGTAGAAAGTTTAGCTTGATAGTGAAAATACTAAATTCACTAGTAATTTATCACAAAAATTGAAGTCCCCATGTCAAAATCCACTAAGAGCAGAAATGCATTTTGGATTTGAGTGTTTTTATTTGTCTGCTGGATGCCCAGGAATTATCATTGTTTCATTTTGTAGACAATCTGACATACAAATCTTGAGCCCACAAAACCTTTTTGTGAAAAGCATTTCACAGATTACACAAGGGAAACTGTTTTGTTGGAGCTTTTGTCTGCGTTCTGCCAAGTTTCTTATTTTTTCACTGGAAAAACAGAAAAAAGCAAATATTGAGATACCTCTTCTTTCTCTTTGCAGAACTCATCATGTATAATTTTTGCGGCAAGACATGCCAGCACTTCCACGGTAAGCTGTTCTTTCATTTCCTTGTGGTTTGTGTAAGGGAAATTAATTTGACTATCATAATCTCCTGCTTATACCCAGGGCTACTCTAGGGCCATCATAGGATGATCATTGTGTCACTAGGATGGCCTCTGTACTTCAGGAGAGAATCCTCCATATTTTGTGACATCTGGGGGCATTTAAATCATAAAGTTTGGATTACACTTTTTTGGTTTTTTTGCAAGGCTGACAATAGGTCAGAATTGGGAAAAACTGGACCCTATCTCAATTAAAACCTGGTAGAAAAAAATCAGCAGAGGAAAAAGGGGAACTATCTCCTAACTAATACCAAAAACCAACAAACCTAGAAGTTAGAAATGGAAAATATTGTGGATCTACTGAGGAAGTGGAATTATATATAAATGAATTATAGTCTGAAATATTTATTTTATGTATTAACTGTTTACTTAGTGAACCATGTCAAAAGTCATTTAAAACCATAAACATACAAAATATGCAATAAAACCGTAGTGATATAAAAGGGTAAGGCTAATATGATACCTCATCAAATAATTACTTGACAACTTCCAGTAGGAGGAAGAACAATATTGGCTACTAGAGTTGATAGTCCAACAGCATAATTAAACAGCCATAGTCCTGTAAATAGTCCAATGTTTGTAAAACTCTAGAAAGATAGCTTCTGGTGAGGAGGAAAAAGACTTAGTGGTTCCTGTTATTTGGTATTCCACCTTGTGGTCCAAACAGCCAACTGCCAGACGTGTTTCGACATTACCGTCTTCTTCAGTAGCAGGATTTTTCTTCAAATTTCTTATGCCTCCCAGAAATAAATTGTGCAGCTGTTGAAAAGAGAAGGAATCCTCCTACACTCTTCCAGTTATTTTCTTATGCTGTCAATCTGTGAACCAAAGATTTCATATAAACCTAGAAAATCTTACTTCCAGGGAAAATAATACGCAGTGCCTGGTGAGTTCCTTATTTTCTTCTGTTAAAAAATAATTACATTATGCCAGTATGTCATAGTTTTACTAATTTTACAATGAAAAAAAAAAAGAGAGAGAAAGAATCCAATCCATCTGGCAGTCTTTCTTCTCTCTCTTTTTTTTATCCCACTTAGCGAGGTTAACATACATTGTTCTGTTGTCATTTTGTAGAAGGCCTGACTTGATTGTTCTGTTTTCAGAATTTGAAAGATGTTCTTGCAAACATGATCCCCAAGGAACAAGCAAGAATTAAAAGCTTCAGGCAACAATATGGAAGCACGGTCATTGGTCAAATCACTGTAGATATGGTGAGTTTTACCGGCACATTGGCAGGGTTTTAGAGTATGGGAGTATGTAAATACCCTAGCTGTTCTCTCTTGTAAATTAAATCACTGCCTACAGGCTGCTACCCAACTAAAGATGTTACAAAGAAGCCTCTGTGTTGTGCTCCCTTGCAGATATTTACATCAGATCTGGAGACTTTGATCATCTGACTAAATGCTTCAAGGGAAATGGTAAAAGATGGCCTGGGAGACCTGGAGTTCTTCCAGATGAGACCTGAGACTTGTATCATGCCATTGTCATGGCCTGTTCCTGGCAGCTGTCCATCCAGGGTCACCTTTGCTCCTATTCTAGAGATATCCCTTGTGGCTGCTATAAAATGAGACATTAGTGTGAAATCTAGGCAAAAGATCACAGTGAACTGTAGTTTTTTCTTTTTTTCTTTTTTTTAGTATTTGTGATACTAGAGCACAGCTAACAAAAACAAAGCCATGGCAAAAGGACATGGTTCAGTGCTAGACTGTAGGATTTGCATAAGAACACTAGCATCTTAAGTGAAAAGGTCAAAGAAACAGGAATAGAAATGACCTCTGCCAGGATTTTTGAGAGGGGCTTTTAGTCTGAATAAACAATAAGTGTTGGATTCAATGTATTAATTATCTGCTTCATGTATAAACATTCTTTTGCTATATCAGTAGTGAAAGTACCTGGCTTTACATGAGTTGAAGTCACCCCTGGTTTGATACACCAAGGCTATGTTATGGTAAAGTTGATTATGTTGTGCCAATCCTGTGCTACAAGGAGAGGAAGAGCAGATGCCACCCTATAATTGTCCCTTGAAGCCACTGTTCCTGGCTGCAGTCAATTGCAGTGCTGTGCCCTGGTTAGGGAAGTCTGCTACCTAGTGACTGAAGTTGCTGGAGGGTTGAAACACATAAGCACATTTAAATTAACTAATGTTAATTAGTATGTTTTAGTAATCAAATAGCCGTGAGGTGCACAGCCCCAGGGTCTTCTTGCAAGTTTCAGATGTCTTGAGTTTTGTGATCTCTGAGCTGTTGCTCCAACAGACAACAGCACATCCTCCTTTCATCATTATAGATCAGTGTTGGGGAAAATGCAGCCTCAGGTCTGCATGCATACTTCTAAATCCCAATTTATGCAGTTCTTAAAGCTACCTGATCCCCCAGTTTTACTTTTAGTGCAGTTTTACAGGGATTTTCACCTAAATGCTGTGCCCAAAGCTCCCAGATTTGTAAAAATGTGCAAAAACACACTCTCACCCCCCAGGATCCCCACCTCCTTTTTCAGCAGTATCCTGGACAGAATGTCAACCACCATTTTAACTGGGATACCACTGAAAGGGATACAGTTTTATACACGGGGTTGTTGGGGGCCATTTCCTTCCGGCCCCCATGCAATGGATCACTCTTATTAGATGGCAAGCAGCTACTTCTGGACTTTGGTCTTTTGTAGTCTATATCTAGTTTTCTGAGTTTGGGAGTGGCACAAGAAGCCTATTGGTGAATGGATTTTAATTAAGGATGTGTGTAGCTCTTAGTTTTGTCTTTTTAAGCAAACAGAAATTCTGTGTCTGTTGCCACATTCATCAGCAACTGTAATGCTGTAATATAGCTGAAGTGCTCTATCAGTGAATGTAGCTGTCGTAGGCTGATTCATGGAGATCTGTCTGAGTTTGTAAGCTTCTGAATTTGCCATACCAATCAACCTAACCTTCCCAGGCAGTGATTCAACTGCACCAGGTTTGCAGCAATAACCTGCTGTCCCTGTCATAGCGATTAGCAGAAATGCCTCAGCTCTAACTTATTAATCTGCAACTTCCTGCAGTAAGTTGCTCTCTTTTTCCTTTGTTGGCTGCACATAATTGCTGGCAACTCAGCCTCAGAGCTATGGAATCTCCCAGCTGATAACATTTTAGAGAAAGCTTTCTCTATCTCCACCTGCAAGGTAACCAGCATAAAAGGAAGACTTTAGCAACTTTGCCAAAGAAATTGCACTTACTCTAAAGTAATGCAGTTGCCTTACCTATTTTTTTTCCTGTACCATATCTCCATGGTTTATGTAGATGCCGAAGGGGCTTCCTGGTTTGTATTAGTTGCCAAGTTGTACTGAGTGTTTCCAGCCTTGCTTTGAGTCGGTTCATCTGGTAAATTGGCACCTTGATGCCCAGCAGCAAACCTATTTCTGAGTGCCAGGTGGACACAGCTGAACTCTGATACTTGTTGAAATGGACTCTGTTGAGGTCACTATTCTTGACAAAGAAAGTACTCAAAAAGGGAAAGGAATTTAAGCCAAGGCCAGCTTTTAAAGAGATTTGTCTCTGTTTCTCCTGCTTGCTGTCTTTAGATTGTTGAAGGAAGCATCAAGGAATAAAACTGTCCTTTGGCAGGCAGAATGGGGCCTTGAGAACAGCTCTGTGCCATAGGACACCGAAATGTGAGGCAGATAGTGCCTGGTATATGAATAATTCAGATTGTTGTGAGTGTTGGGATATAACAGCTTTGATCACCTATAAGTGGGTGGAAAGAGCAGTTCAAAGATGCCCCATCCCATTCTTTATTCCATGTTGCATTCTGTGACTTGTCTAATATTACTGATTTCACAGGATGTGTGCACACACTAACTCCAGACTAGGAGGAACATGCATATAAATTGTACGCAGGTTGTCATGGACATGAGATGATTGCTTTGTATGTCGGACACTCACTACAGCATCCAGGCCAAACTGAGTTTCTCATCCTGTTGTCCATCATTCCAACAGATATAATATTCCACATACTCATGGAACTTTCATCCCCCTTAACCCAGTCATGAGAAGCAAGAGAGGAATTTAATGGTAGCCGGGAGTTTCTGAAAGTTTAGAAAGCATGTAAAGGCTCCAGTTGGGCTGCTGCCCCCTCATCTTTCCCTCTGTGGCAAAGGATGGACTGGTGCCACTATTGGTAGACTCACGGGAGCTCACCCCTTCCCCTGTGGTATGGAAGCCCTCATGGTATGTGGGGATGGGGAGTATACTTCTCTCCAATCTTCATTTTCATCCACTGATCATCAATATAGTCACAAAAATCTTATTTTATAGCAGCAGCTTTTTTTTGTCTTAACTATTGAGGATCTGCTGATGGGCCCTGGATGGACGAGGTCACTGACCATAAAATGAGAGTTCCCAAGCCCAAGTGGGAAGCTTAGTCTGTGGATGTAACTTGTATCTGTGGGGAGAAAATGTGTGAGGATGGATACATGTTGCCTGCAGCCTATACGGCAGAGTTCGTTCTACTTTGTGCATTTAAGATGCCTTGTATGTCTTAGCAGAAGTATATTTTTCCACTTGTCTAACCAGTTCCCTTTGTTCCCAGCTCTACGGTGGTATGAGAGGCATGAAAGGGCTTATATACGAGACCTCAGTCTTAGACCCTGATGAGGTAAGGCGCTCCAAGCTTTCGAGGAAAACATATTGAGTAAATAATTTAATAGGTTTGTCCAAGAGAGATGACTTATTCCTGTATGATTTTAGGGCATCCGTTTCCGTGGCTACAGCATTCCCGAGTGCCAGAAGCTGTTGCCCAAAGCACCTGGAGGTGCAGAGCCCCTTCCTGAAGGACTGTTCTGGCTGCTGGTGACAGGGGAGATCCCCTCACAGGAACAGGTAAAGAAACAACAGTGTATCTTTGGTTTTCTGTATGTGCCAGAAATGGTTGAGAAGCCGCAGCTTGTACTT
The DNA here is from genome assembly GCA_948472985.1 of Iguana delicatissima. NCBI lineage: Eukaryota > Metazoa > Chordata > Lepidosauria > Squamata > Iguanidae > Iguana > Iguana delicatissima. Next base: position 1,915,169 of record CAOKZL010000701.1, on the reverse strand, counting down.
TCTGGCTTTGCAAATCACTTTAGTGGCCCCTATAACCATTATGCAACATGCTTCTGTATCCAAGAGCAGATGGGGAAAAGCACTGAGGGTGTTTGTGGAGCTGAAAGGTATAACAAAGAGCAGCTTGGCTCATATTCCTTCTTGGTTACAAAAGCAGAGCACTGCACTTTCTTTGTCCAGGTGAACTGGGTGTCTCGAGAGTGGGCCAAGAGAGCAGCTCTGCCTTCCCATGTGGTAACCATGCTGGACAACTTCCCCACCAACCTTCACCCCATGTCACAACTCAGTGCCGCTGTCACCGCCCTCAACAGTGAGAGTACTTTTGCCCGCGCCTACTCCGAGGGAATCAGCCGGACCAAGTACTGGGAGGTGAGCACAGAATGGGGGATGAACAGATGATGTACAACTTTTCTTTCTGTATTGAGGGTGGGCAATTTGGTCCATCAAGTGGCCATTTTCCAGCCCCACTGTAGGTTGTACTAGCGTCTCTTGATGTAACAGGAGGTAATTGGAAGGCAACTTCCAGTTCTTCAAAGACTGGTTGGGAGGGTTGTGAATGTGTATTGCTAAAAGTCATTGTGGAGGAGGGGCTTGTTCAACAGGGAATTGTGCCCCCTAGAGATGCACTTTCCTTCTTCGTTGTTGCAGGAAACAGTTTTTTGAAAGGCAGCAGGGGAGGGACTTGCAGCTCATGGGCCATGTAATTGCCATCTGTTCTTGAAAGGTGTACATGAACTACTATGGTCTTAGGTAGAAGATGTGCGTGTGAGTGCTTGTGCACACGAGTGTGTACAGCAGAGAGGCTCTCCAGATGTTTTGGATGACAGCTTCCATGGTCCCTTCCTTTTTGTCATGCTGGGTTGGACTGATGGAAATTGTAGGACCAAGTATCTGGAGTGCCAGAAGTTAATCACTCTTGCTGTATGCTTTTCTGTATGTAGAAGAAGGTCTTTAAGAGTCAAAGTCCTGAAGGTGCATGTTGGAAAGGAAATGTAGCTGGTATCCCTAACAGCTACATCAAAATGTTTCAGTACCTTGTTTGTACTGATGAAAACCAACACATTTGTTGTTCACCTGCAAGTCATTTTCAGCTTATGATGACCGTAAAGCAAACCTACCCTGGGCAAAGTTTCATCAGGGGGTTTGCTGTTGCCTTTCCTTGAGACTGACAGAGTGTGATTTGCCCAGTGTCATCCCGGGTTTCTGTGGCTGAGCTAAGATTCAAACCATGGTCTTAAAGAGTCATAGTCCAGTGCTCAAACCACTATACCATGCTGATTCAGAATTGTGCCATAAAGGTAAAATTTATTTTCTATTGCACAGTACAGTCATCCCCCTTTTTCCTCTTTCTTTCTTTATTTGAAAATAAGAGCGAATATCTCTAGCACTGACTGTTCAAAAAAACACGCCAATATAATGCTAGATGCTTAGGAACTGGAGGAATTCAGAAAGTGGTGATGCTTAGTTCATTGTAACTTAAGACATTGTAACGTAAGACATCACAAAAGTCATGTGAATAGCAAAATTGAAGGATTGCTTTATCCTGAACCTTCTATGTTAAATGGACCAGGAAATGGTGGTTTTTTTTATGGTACATACAGCTGCTGTCAGTATTTTTCAGCATGCTTTATCCTAGGACTTAACTTGCTAATGCCAAGGAACTGCATTGTAAAGGTAGTGGCCAAGGGTCACAGGCTTTCCTGTTTCTGTAGATGGTGGCAATTGCCATGAAAAGAGAGGATCTGGCCTGCTGAGTTCTGATTGAGTACTGCTGGATTCTGTCCTTCAGGTCAAGAGCATCACAACAGCACAGCTGAGCTGTTTGAAAATCCTCTAGCTAGTGTATGATAAAGGACATAACAAGTCAGCTTCATATGTGACCTTGTCTTGTGCTCTTGAACATAATGGCACATGCCTTTGGCTGACCTAGTATGTGTGTGCACAACTCCCATATTGAAACCATGGGACTTTGGTCCAGCTCCAGCAGTATAATCTGCCAGTTAAGAACTGATGCCTGGAATACACTCTCTCTCTCGCCCACTCTCTCCCACTCCATCCCTGTATGTATATGTGTGGGTGGGTGTGTTCATATATGTGTCTGTAAAGTAGAAGAGAATTGGTGATACTTCTGCTTTTACTGTTCATTATCTCTGAGCCCGTTCAGCTCCTGTTCAGTCCATATATTGAAATGAACCTGTTACAAGAGAACTGTGGAGTTATGGCCCCAGTCTTACATTCAGTTGTATTGTCTTGTCATCCCCATCTCCAAGAAGGCAAAAAAAGAGGATCCAAATAATTATCGCCTGGTCAGCCTGTCATCAATAACAGGAAAGATCCTAGAGCAGATCCTTAAACAGTCCGTTTGTAATTACTTAGAAAGCAAGGCCGTAATCATTAAAAGTCAACATGGATTTCTCAGAAATAAGTCATGCCAGACTAATCTTATCTCTTTTTATGATAGGGTTACAAGCTTGATAGATGAAGGGAATGTTGTAGACATAGCATATCTTGACTTCAGTAAGGCCTTTGATAAAGTTCCCCATGACATTCTTGCAAAGAAGCTAGTAAAGTGCAGGCTGGGCAGGGCTGCTGTTAGGTGGATTTGTAATTGGTTGACCGACCGAACCCAAAAGGTGATCACCAATGGCTGCTTTTCATCCTGAAGAGAAGTGACTAGTGGGGTGCCACAGGGTTCTGTCGTGGGCCCAGTGCTATTCAACATCTTCATCAATGAAGGAGTGGATGAAGGAGTGGAGAGCATGCTGATCAAATTTGCAGATGACACCAAATTAGGAGGGGTTGCTAATACACCAGAGGACAGGATCAACCTTGACAGATTGGAGAGCTGGGTGAAAGCTAACACAATGAATTTCAACAGAGAGAGAAATGTAAGGTCCTACACTTAGGCAGAAAAAATGAAATGCACAAATATAGGATGGGGGACGCGTGGCTGGATAGCAGTATGTGTGAAAGGGATCTAGGAGTCTTGGTAGATCACAAGCTGAACATGAATCAGCAGTGTGATGTGGCAGCCAAGAAAGCCAGCACGATTCTTGGTTGCATCAATAGGAGTATGGTGTCTAGATTGAGGGAGTTAATGGTACCACTCTATTCTGCTTTGGTTAGACCTCATTTGGAATACTGTGTCCAGTTCTGGGCACCTCAGTTCAAGAAGGATATCAACAAGCTGGAATGTATCCAGAGGAGGGCAACCAAAATGGTGAAGGGTCTGGAAGCTATGTCCTATGAGGAACGGCTTAGGGAGCTTGGTATGTTCAGTCTGCAGAAAAGAAGATTAAGAGGGGACATGATAGCCATGTTTAAATATTTGAAGGGATGTTATGTTGAGGAGGAAGTGGGCTTGTTTACCACTGCTCCAGAGACTAGGACAAGGAGCAATGGATTCAAGCTGAAGGAAAGGAGATTCCACCTGAACCTCAGGAAGAACTTCCTGACAATTAGAGCTATCCGGCAGTAGAATATGGCGCCTCGGGGGGTGATGGAGTCTCTTTGGGGGGTTTTAAGCAGAGGCTGGATGGCCATCTGTTAGGAATGCTTTGATGTGTGTTTCTGCATAGCAGGGAGTTGGACTGGATGGCCCTTGTGGTCTCTTCCAACTCTATGATTCTCTGATTCTTTGTGTGTAGTCTTAAAACACTTACTTAATAGGACAAGAAATTGCTCACTGTATTGCTTATGTGGGCTCCCCAATTCCAGGACCAGAAAACAGAGGATTCAGTGATTATGATTATGAGGATGCAGTATTCTGTGTTTTCCTCATTTCACTTAAAAAAACAACAACAACCAAACTTCATGACAGATCATCCATATCAGTCATGTATCATTATTGCAGGTAGCATTTTAGTTTCCTTGAACAGTTCAGAATAAATTTGGCAAAGGATCATTTGTTTGTAGCACACAGCAATGACCTGGGTTTTGGTGGTGGTGTTTTGTATTATTTAGTTTTGTATTATTTAGTTAGCATAAATTCCGCTGTTCCCTTCTGCCGTGTCTTCTTCTCCATTCAGCTCTTGAGTACTGTAGCTGAGCTGTTATGTCTCTACAGAACACATGGCTAAGGTGGGGATGATCACTTCTTTGAAGGTACCCCATATGCAAAGCTAGAACTTCACAGAGAAAGATAAAATTACATTATTCTGATGCATCACTCTTGCACTCATTTCTCCTGGTTTTGCCCCTGTCCTCTGAACATTCTGTCTTCTGTTCCTTTCACTATGTTGCCATGGATCAGCTCCCTCCTCCCTCCCTTTTGCCATACTGCTTCCATTTCAGTGAGATTGAGGGCTCCATAAAGCCTTTCCTGAACCTCCCCAGCCTCACCTTGCAGGTGCTGCCACCTATGCAGCTACCTGACTGTCTTCTGACCTAATCTACTTGTTGATTTGTCTGAATCAGGAACCCTTATCCTCCCTCCTTCTCTTCTCTGCGTCTGGCGGACGCAGAGCGCACAGTGACAGAGATAAACCTGCCTCACCAGATACTGGCTCTGCATCACACCTACTATAATATCCTGATCACTGAACTCTTTGTATGCAAGCACCCCATTGTTTGGCTTTATTGGGTTGCATGGTTACATCAGCCTTACAACTGCGTCAAGGCAACCAGCTTGGGAAATAACCAGGCAACCCAGACAATGCACTAGGTGCAGAAACTGCTAGAATGCAAAACCCAACCCTGTGGAGGTAGCTCTGTCGACTGTAATATATGAATATAGATTGCGCGCACCCTGTATTTAAAATGTGCAGAAATGTCTTATGGGAAATGGTGCTGCCCAGTGGGAAGCCAGGTTGGGATTACATAGCTGTGTCAATCTAGTACTCACTAATAATATAGAAGAGTAAGGATGGAAGTGGGCTAGGGGAGAGGACGAGAGGGGGAGGAAGCTTCCCCTGGACACACTGTTTTTACTTTTGAAAGCTTTCACGGGAAGACTTCTTAAAATCAAAGCCAAGAGTGAAAATCTAGGGTGCAGAGTGATGGAGTTGTTCATGTTTGACCCCCTAGTTATCAGTACAGAAAGGAAGTGCTTATCATAGTGCTGAGCCTATTGGAAGGGCTGTCTTCCCATGGCTTTTTACAATTGTGAAAGCTGGAAACATATCCATTTTTTTCATTCTTCATAGAATCTATTAGGCTATGGTGACAATGTTTATTGCTGTTTGCTTCCAGAACATGTGTTTTACAGACAGAAGCACCGTGAGGACATATTTATTATGTTACAAATTTTTGTAGACTAGAATCCTTCCATGCTGTGCATGGAAATGGAATTGGAAAGAATCTTATAGAAGGCTCCTTCAAATCTTAGAATTAGTGAATTGGAAGAGACCAAGGGCCATTGAGTCCAACCCTGCCATGCAGGAATATACGAGCAAAGCAATCCGAACAGATAGCCATCCAGCCTCTCTTTAAAAACCTCCAAAGAAGGAGACTCCACCACACTCCAAGGCAATATATTCACAGTCAAACTGCTCTTACCACCAAGAAATTCTTCCTAATGTTCTGATGGAATCTCTTCTCCTGAAGTCATTGCTCTGTGTCCTAGTTTCTGTAGCAGCAGAAAACAAGCTCGCTGCATCTTCCATATGACATTCCTTCAAATATTTAATCATAGCTATCATGCCAGCTCTTAACCTTCTCTTCTCCAGGCTTAACATATCCAGCTCTCTAAGCCATTCCTCATAGGTCAGGGTTTCCAGGTCTTTTACCATTTTGGTTACCCTCCTCTGGCCACATTCAAGCTTGCCAATATCCTTCTTGAATTTTGGTGCCCAGAACTGGATACAGTATTCCGGGGGAGGCAGGGTCTGACCAGTGCAGAATAGAGTGGTGCTATTACTTCCCTGGACCTAGGCATAATACTCCCCTTGGTATTAACTGTTCCAGCTGAGATCAGCTCACAAGGCAGTGGGTAATTATTTAAGGTGGAATTGGAGTGGGAAGAATTCTGTGAGTGATTCCTCACTTTCTCCCTGCCTCTTTACTACCTCATAGTTCATCTATGAAGATTCCATGGACTTGATTGCCAAGCTGCCGTGCATCGCTGCAAAGATCTACCGCAACCTGTACCGCGAGGGAAGTAGCATTGGCGCCATCGACCCTGCCTTAGACTGGTCACACAACTTCACCAACATGCTGGGCTACACTGACCCCCAGTTCATTGAACTTATGCGACTCTACCTCACCATTCACAGGTAAGTTGCATGTTTGTATGTTCATGTATGGGTGTACATATGTTAACTTTAATCTTCTACAAGGGTCAGCTTCTATGGCAAGAGTGGGAATCTTGCAGCTCTCCAGGTGCTATTGGAGTATAACTCCCAGCGTTCCTCACTGTTGGCTGTGTTGGCTAGGGATGGGAGTTGCAGTCAGCATCTGAAGAGCTGCTTGATTCCCATCTCTGTTTTGTGGGCTTCCTGCTTCTACAGACCTAAGCTGTGGAAGAAGGAGAACATGAAAAGCCAGTGTTGGGACAGAGGGAGCAGTGCATGCCTCTTGCTTCACTGTATCCACTGGTGTTTGGCTTGGGCAGAGGTGGCTGCAAGTGAAGACTTTCTCAGTTGGTGCTCAGATATTTACAGAATCTATGCACCTCAACTGGAACCAACCCCCGTTTTCTGCAGGTGCGGAATCGTAAGGAATTAGTTATGGAGAGAAATGGGAGTTATTTAGAACAGAGCTTCTGTGAATGTGTTTCTGTCTTCTGCTTTTGCATTAAGTGCAGAACTGTTTTCTCCACATGCATTATTTGTTCCATTGCTGGAAGGGTAGAAAGTGAAGATGCTCTTGCTGGGGGGCCAGGGCAGTGAACAGGTAATGCATGCTTCTGTATGTGGGAACCTTTCTGTTTACTCCTGCCTAAAGCATGGGTGTTCTTGTTAAGCCTTTGGCAATAGCAGAATTTTCTGCCCTTTTAACAAAGAGGGCCTGCACAACATGTGTCCCACTAAGCCAGGAATGAGGACCTTTTGGCTCTCCATGCATTTTGGACTTTTATCTCCCACAATCCCATACTATGGGCTGTGCTGGATGGAGCTAGGGAGAGTTGGCATTATTGATAGAGGTTTGATCTGATCTCCTAATGGGCCTCTCTAGGTTGGCCCCTGGCCCATGATGTGGGTCACAAGGCCTGGAGCTCTGGCTCTTCTTTCTGCCTAAGAGCAGCTTTTGCACATTGTTTTTCAGTGAGCTGCCTGTTTTCCCAAGCTTTGACACAGGGCTACAGTGAGCTTTTGTGACCAACACATAGGAGGGGGAGGGAAGGTGAGATGCTTGCATTACCAACAGGCCCGGAACCTAAACAGCTGGTGTTATCTGTAGCCTTTCCCAAACACTGGAGATGCTTGGAGAAACACTACAACTCAGTAGGGAGCATAAGCTGTGAGTGCATGAAGCCCCAAGCTCAGGCCACCACATACTCAGTGAAAGGATCTTGAGTAGCAGTGCTGGGAACACTCCCTTCCTGAAACCTTGGGAAGTTCTGCCAGGGTAGAAGAAATACGGGACTATAAAGGTGACTCCCTCTAATGGCACAGAATCCTCACTTTGTTACTCCCAGCTGCAATCCCCCATTACAAATATCATTGTGTGACCTCCTCCCTGCTTCCAATACCAGTCAGTTGTTCAGTATAGCTGGAGTAAGGTCTAAATTGAAAGAAGTTCTTCAAGCTTCCATATGAATGTCAAGAAATATTCAGCATGTATTTCTTTTTTTTAAAATGTTTATTAGAGCATACTATAAACAGAATGGTTCTAATAATTTTTTTAAATGTATCAGCATTTATTTCTAATCTGAAACCTGTCGACTTGCATACATACCATTGTGATGAGACTTGGTTGTGATACATAAAGTAATTTCAGAAGCTAATATTAGTCTCTTAAGTACCAGAAATGGCTTTTTCAGTTCTCACAAGAGCTGTAAGACCACAGTGCATATCTCAACACGGTCTTGAGTTCACTGGCTGACCTTTGGGAAGCTTCCCATGACTTAGCCTTCTGGATATGTTGAATTACAGCTACTGCTGTCCCCCAGGGTGCATGATTATTTGTCACGTGGGCTAGAAGTAGATGGAAATCAAAACACATCCTGGAGAGTGCCGGGTTGAGTGAAGTTGGTCGTGGACATTGTCTCTGTATCAATCTTCCTCTCTCCATCTGTAATTGGGAATAATATGGGTCTACTTTATAATGGTTGTTGCAGGCCATTTTATGCAGGTTGCCACTGAGTGCATGTACACCAGGTGCTACTCTCTGTCACGTTTTGGCCTTCTGAATGGACTGTTCTGTATGGTAACTTGATTTTGCAAACGTGCAGCCACTATTTGTGTGTTACATTTTAGATATTTGTCTACATGTATGAAGTGGTTCAGGAACATGGAATAAATTCACTGCAGTACTAACTCTTGTATACTTTTTCTTTTAAAGTAATACTTGGTTTCCCCCTGTTCTTTTTTGTTCCCCAAAACTACAAATAGAACTGTTGACAAGATGCCTTAGTCAAACCCATACAAAAGCTTGGCCTTGCACCTCTATGTACAGTTACAGGCTGGTCTGTTCGCTGCTCATTTCCTCTCTTCCCCTTTATCTTCCCACAGTGACCACGAGGGTGGAAATGTCAGTGCTCACACTAGCCACCTAGTGGGTAGTGCCCTCTCTGACCCTTACCTGGCCTTTGCTGCAGCCATGAATGGTCTGGCTGGGCTATTCACGGTCTTGCAAATCGGTGGGGCCACATCACCCAGCAGTGGTGTAGTGCACATTATGTTGAGGAGGAAGAGTTTGGGGAATTTTCCCTTTTCTTATATCATCAGCATACTTTCACGGTCTTGCAGGAAGTGCTGGTGTGGTTACCAACCTACAGAAGGAGCTGGGCGAGGATGTTCTGATCAAAAGCTGAGATTTTCATTGGACACCTGAACTCTGGCAGGGTGAGTAGCAGCATCCAGGTCTCAAGCACAACTGAAAGAAGACGTTACAGGAGAAATAAACAATTTGGATGCTTTCAGGTTTTATCAAGTGAGTCTTCTGAAATGGAGAAGAATGAGAGTTTGGTGTAGGGCACTAAACTTCCACTTTTCGTGGACTCACAGAATCTTAAGAGTCCGAAGGGGCTGCCATGCATCATCATCATGTTGTAGATGATGGGAAAGTCTGCTGCTTCCTAGCGGTAGCAGCTTTCTAGCTGTAGAAGGCAGTCCTGGGCTGAATTGACAGAATAGCCTGATCTGGTATAAGGCATATTCTTGTCTGCCTAACATGTTCAAGTATGTTTAACAGGCAGGTGCTGTGTAGAAACAAAGGTGAGTGAAGTGGCAAGCAAGTAGGCTCTACAGAAAAATTTTAAACTTCCCAACCTGGATTAATGGTAGTCAGAGTTGGGAAAAGTTTACCTTTTTGGACTGCAGGTTCCAGAATTCCCTAGCTAGCATGGCTATTAGCCATGCCAGCTATGGGGTTCTAGAAGTTGTAGTCCCCAAAAAGTAGTTCTTTTTCAAACTCTGATGATAGTGAGGACTAAGACTTTGCACATTAGGGAACTAATATTCTGTTCTGACATAAGCTGTCATAACTGTACTCCTGTATGTTGTGTAAACTCTGAGACTGTATATAATTTACCTCTTTTACAGAAGTTGGTTTTCATTATCAGGGCAGAGCCAGGGCATTGGTATCCCAACCCTTTATATACTAGAACCAGTAGTTCCATACATGCACTCTTTCACTACTCCCAGTCCCCACCTTCTGGGATCTCAGGGAGCCTTTCCCATACACTCTCTCAAGGATACCTTTCCAACCATTAAAAAAAAAAAAATCTTCTGAGGATGAGAGAGAAAACGAGAAAGCGCTGACATCCTTAGGAAGTACAAATCTGCCTGGAGTACGGCATATTCTTTCCCCCCTTCTTTTCTTTCCCTCTCATAGAATTGTGGCATATAGCAAATTCCTGATGGCTTGCTTTCCCATCCCTGTTTTCTTCACTCTGTTATAAACAGAACTCTGGGACACTTAGAATACCAACTCATGCATTTTAATTCCTGTGTTAGAAAAAGAATAAAAATCTGCCCTCTGTTTACTATTCATAATTATGCAACCACAAGGAGCATAGTCCAAATTGGAAATGGATTTGTGATGGCCAAAGGGCCTCTATTCTCCTACAGGGCCCACTAGAAAACAAAAGCAGGCAGAGAGGAGTTGGTTACTTGCTAGTAGATTCCCACTGTAGGGATGGTTGCGGTTGGCCTAATACTGTGGAATGAAAAAGACAAGTCCAATGCCTAAACAGAGAAAACAGACGGGGCAAGTCCAACCTGTGCTGTGGGGCTAGTGGGGAACTTCTGCTAGGCATCATCCATGAGACATGAGAATGTAGTAAAGTGGAAGACAGGTATGGTAGATACCATCCATACTTTGTGTGTGAGTTTAAAAACACAGCTCTGGTGCAGGAAAGAAAAAAATAGAAAAGTACAAACCTCGTTCATTTAACAGACTGTTTCCTTACAGTTATTCCAGTGGCTGTTTGATTGCATGAACGTTTGGCTCCTCTGAGGTTTGCTATCCATTTAACGTTTTGAAGATTTGAGAGCTGATGGCAGGCGCCTAAAACGAACCACTTCTAGGGTCTGATAGTGTAAATAAAGGGTGGCCATTTGGTAGTTTTCACAACTGCTGGTGAGATGTGCGTGTCAGTAAGTAGACAGGGGGGATGCATACCTGTCTCTCACCCTCTCTTGCTCCATGCCATCATGCTCCCTACAAGATTCTGACAGCATCTTGTGTTGCAGGTGGTTCCCGGCTACGGCCACGCAGTGCTGAGGAAGACAGATCCCCGCTATACTTGCCAGAGAGAATTTGCCCTCAAGCACCTTCCCAAAGATCCTCTCTTCAAGCTGGTGGCCCAGCTGTACAAGATTGTCCCTAATGTGCTGCTGGAACAAGGCAAAGCCAAGAACCCTTGGCCCAATGTGGATGCGCACAGCGGGGTCCTCTTGCAGGTGAGTTGCTACCATAGAGGAGATTGAGAAGCCCTGTGCTCCCTGAATTAAGGTGTGTGCTGGAATATGGGTCTCAAATTGTGAGCCTGTATACAGCTCAGTATTCCAGAAGAGCAGGAGCCTCCCCCCTCCCACTTCCCTGGATCTACAGAGGGGCCTTCCATCCGCTTGCCACAGGGCAACAAAAAACCTGGTTGGACGGATGCAGCAGTAACTGGTGCAGACTTTGCCTGGATAGCTGAATGAAGTCTGCATGCATTACTTCTCTGCTTTCCACATTTGCTACATCTAGTCAATCCTTTTAAAGTTTGTAAAAGTTACAAAAAGCAGCCATGCTGCTTTGTGGAGTCTGACAGCTGTAGTCCAAAGAAATAAAGCAGTCTTTCTAAGCTCTGCTCTGGCTCTTGTTACCTGGCTGTTTCCATGTCAATAAGCTGTCAGGTGAACACTTCCAGTCTGCTAGTGCCCAATTCAGTGATGGGATTTTTCTCCCTCTAGAGAAAGAATCAGTTGTGGGATTGGTGGTGGCCCCAGGCTGACTTGAACCCCACACACCTTGATTTCAGAGTTTCAGCCTGCATGTTACTTGCCTCTCTTGCAATTTGTTGCTCGGGTTAATACAGGAGCAACCAGGATTCAGGCAATATATTTTTGTAGACTGCAACTCCCATGACTGCTCTAGCCAATATGGCTGGCCATGCTGACTTGGGAGAATTCTGGGAGTTATAATCTAGGAAAGGTGATTTTTCAACATCTAGGAGCAACCTTGAACGTAGCTGGTATGCAAGAATAGTCTGTGGTGTTTCTCTCATACTCCTTTCCCCATCAGATGTCTTCCCTAGCCATGTCAGGTAATCCATCATGTTCCTCAGCAGTGAGAGGACAGACCAGCTTCCTAGAGGTATGGAAGCTTCTGTCTTATAGGGAAAGCTGTTTCATGCTGGTTGGTCCATTCTGCAACACGTTTTTTTGGATATACTACACTCAGTTTGTTGGAAGGCCTTTAGGTCTTCCTTTTCTGTATGGCCAGTATTTATAAGGCAGTTGTCACTGTCAGTACTTTGTGCACTGAACTTCCCATCTGATTTCACTGTCTACAGTTCTCCATCCTGAGCCCCATGCTCTTATATATCTTGAAAATACGGCTAGCTACACTGCTGGTTAGTAGGTTGGTTAGTAGGTATATACAAAAGTATATACACCAAAATATATTTGCTAGTCTTCAAGGTACTACAGGCTTGTCTGCTGTTTCTATGAATTAACTGTGCATGCTTTGTAGAATGTGGTCCACTCTCCTCTGTGTATTGCAGAAAAAGACTGAGAAGTGTATAAGGCAGCCTGAGACACAGCTTGTTCACAGTTTCCATTAGTCTGGTTGTGTTGCTCTTGGTTCAGAAACTGGAGGACAGGAGCAGAAAAGTGAGCTCTTAGAACCCAGGCAGGTTGATGGTGGTGGTGGTGGTGGTGGTGGTGTGGGCCTCCCTCTAGTGGTGGCAGTCAGGTTGTACTAATGCCGATTCTGTACTATCATAGTCAGGAATTGGAGGAAGGCAGTCATTCACCATTCAGGGAGTGGAGAAGTATTTCAGGTTTGGCTCAGGATGGGATCTAGTGCTTTTCTCATTCACATGTGTGCAGGAATCTTTCAAGGAATAATATTGGCTCAAAAACATCTTTTTCTTGCTCCCCCTTCCTGGAATTGAAATACAGGGAACCATTCCATGCCGCCATTTTGTTTCTCTCCCAGGGAATCTTTTTTGTCTCATAAGAACATAATTTTGTCATCTAGTTATAGTATAACATACGTTTTGCAGTCTCTTGGCACTGTGTGGAGGAGGCTTTTTTTGTTCATCCAGACTTTTTCAGTGAAATCTTCTCTCATAATCGAGGTCTCTTGGTTTTAAAGTCTATGTTCTTAATTGTTTTAGGTTTGTTTCTAATATCATGCTGTATGTGGGATTTTTTTTTTTGAGGCTCCCTATGGATTTATATTATGTAATGGCTAAAGTTAAACAAAAGTTGTATTACTGGATCAGATTAAGTTCAGTGTTGTACTTATAGCTGTGGCCAACCATCTCTCTCTGGGAGCCTCACAAGCTTCATATATGTTGTATATTGTGCCTGGATGAGGTCTGAGTGACTTCTGAAGGGTGAGGGGTCTCCAAGACCCTCTACAGGCCATGTTAGGAACAGAAATAAGCAAACGTCTTTTTTTTTTTTTAAATCAAACCTAGAAGTGAAATCTTCCCATTTTCAACTTAGGTATCTTGGAGCGGGTTACAACCTGTTTCCATCAAAGATGGAAGGGAAGTGGATTTTTTTGTGTAGGGAAGCAAAGCATCCTGGGGAGCACATACACATTGTAGCAGGAAACCCTACTATAGATATAAGTTCCATTTTTAGTTATTTTGATTAATATTTTTGCTTTGCCATAGAGAAAAATAAAGCCTTTTTAATACCCTGAACTGAAGACATCCATGCAGTAGCTTCAAGACTTAGATGATTATATTTAAAATAAAAACAAATCTGATTATACCATTCTACAGTTATTTCAGAAAGAGCCAGAAATCATTCATGGAAACATTTTGTTTTGTACTGAATTATAAAGAAGTGGAAGTTGACAGATAACTTTTCCATGGGACTCCAGGAGAGCTAGCCTGTCCAGTAAAATGAGATTCTTGTGAAATAACTTTGACTCATTTTCTGCCCATGTACCTAAAGAGATTCTTGAAGAATGTGTTGTATTTTTAGAAAGATTAGGGCAGCTTGATTAGGAGATCTGGGATCCAGCAGACTTTTACAGTTTAGGATTAAAAATGTTTTGAAATTGTGAAAATTACAGCAGATGAGGGGATATGGATGTGGGTGGGCATGCAAGAGGTCTTTTCCCCTTGGCTGTGTATGGAAAGGTCTCTTCCCTTGTCAGTTCCTTAAACCTCCAATTGTCCTCTCTCTCTCTGTCTCTGCAGTACTATGGCATGAAGGAGATGAACTACTACACAGTGCTGTTTGGTGTGTCCCGAGCCCTGGGTGTTCTGTCACAGCTCATCTGGAGCCGAGCCCTTGGCTTCCCTCTGGAAAGACCGAAGTCCATGAGCACAGATGGGCTGATGGTGCTTGTGGGTGCCAAATCTGGTTAGAGCAAGGGAAATATGGCAAGAGGGTTAGCTATTGAGGGAATGATAGAGACAATACAAATTGTTTTGTGTTTGTTCAAAGGGCCTTGAAAAGATCCTTCCTTAGAGGCACTGACCATCCGCATTTTTCAGGTTATTTATGGGATAAATTCAGATATGGCTAGGGTACTGACTCCCCTCCCCACCCATTACCTTAAATACCATCTAAAATTAGATTCCTGAGCACAGGGGGCCTGAGCACAGCTCTTCCCAACCTGAGCTGATGCGCCACGCTAGAGGATTGCTTTCTAGCTCATCCTCTTCTTCTTTGTTGTCCCCTGTTGCAGGCCAGGGGCAGAGGAAATTTACCTCCCTTTTTGCAATCATGTCATATCACATGCTCTTTTGGTACTGCCTTTCATTTCCATGCAGATAAGTTGTGCTTCTGCATTAGAACAACGCCCTCCTTTTCAACTGGCTTGAAATGCTGCTGTTGTTTGAGGAAGGCGGGAAGAATAGGAAGGGGGACCTTTCCTCCCTCCCAGATGCCCAGTCCCCTTTTCCCTTTGTATCTTCTTCTGTTAAAGAGGACTGGTATCCTTTAAAAGCTAGAGCAGGCAGGGCTGCAGCTCAAGTCTGAGCAGGAGTAACTCACCTCTAAGCCTACCAAAGTGTCAGTGCTGCCAGCCTTCCTGCTCCCCCACCCCAAACTTGCCACTGCACTTGCTTTGATGCGCACAGAACCCCCTTCCTGTGTGCGAGATGGTGCTCTGCTTCCAGAGGCAGGGTGATAGTGGACTGCTTCTTCCAGGAACAAGTGTCTCTTTGTTCCTTTTCTGGGTTTGCCCTGAGGGAGTGAGAGTAGTGTGTTTGAGGAACCTGCTTTTTCCTCCCCTTCCTTAAAAAAAAAAGTCTTTAAACGTCATTCTCAGTGCTGTGGTATTCAGAAGGTGGGGCAGACCCATCTTTAAAAATTAAAGAAGGTATTAGTATCGTTTCCAAATTGGCAGTTATGTTAATGCTGCCATGTGGCTGCTAAAATTGGCTATTCAGATTCTTGAGAGCAGTGATAGTGAAGAATGAAATCTGTCTCCTGGCCTCCTTTCCTCTCTAGAAAGGACTTCATACACTCCTACCAATGTTTTTTTTTCTCTGTGTGTTTGTGTGAAACTTTCTGTCCTATAACCACACAAAAAAGGAAAACCCCAATCTAAGTTGAAAGCACAGTGTAAGCATCAGCGTTCCGTTGCAAACTTCAGGTGGTTCTGTACAAACTGCAAAATAAATGTTTTTATTAACAAGTTACAGTGACAGTGTCTTTCTTAGTGTTGCCTGCAACTGATACTGGGATCAGAGTTTTACTCAAGCCTTTTCAGAGTAGCTTCTGACAACTGTGTGTGTCCTCCAGTTTTGATCCTGTTGCATTTTGTTGGCTTCGAATATGGAACACACACAGTCATTAGTGGAACAACAAGCAGCTTTATCATCAGAGTCCCTGGACCAGCCAAGCGGTCCTCCTGAGTTGAGTGGTCAGTGGGAAGAGCTGTCCCACTTAGCTGTTCTTATTGTTTAATGTTCTCAGTTGGCTGCTGCTTTCTTGCAAACATTGAGAGATGAAAACAGGTGTTCATCACAAATGTAGGAGGATAATCCTAATCATCTAGACCAGAGTGGGAATTATGTGACCCTCCAGATGTTATTGGACTTCACCTCCTAACACTTTTTTCTGTTGGTTGCACCATTTAGGGCTGTACAATCCCCTCCGCTGCTTTAGACTTGCCTTCATCTTTGCCCCCTTTTAGAGGTAGCATAAGTTTATCCAATAAAGCTCTAGGATATGAAGGAATTTTATCTGCAAAATGTTGGGTTTTTCTAAGCCACAGTTTTATGTGATGATGGTGGATTGGCAAATCAGGTCCATTTCTTTGCTGTACAAGGTAATTGCAGAGGTACCAGATGAGTTCACAGACACAACAGTGCAGTGGCCACTACCTCAACATTTATTTTTTTTTAGGGAGAATGCACTATCTTTCATGTATGATAAGTATGTCTGGTGAGTATTAGCAGCTACCTCAGCATAGAGCAGTGGCAGCAGGGCAAAAAAATATGTATTGGTCCTTTGCATTTTGGGTTGGAGAGGTAAATAGATTGCTCTCCCTTGGCATGCTAGGAACACTCAACTGCTTCTTTGACTGTGCCATTGGATATGATTTGAGTGGACTGTGCATAAAGTAGGGATTATGTATACAAGTGCTGATGGGTTCACTGAGTTGTACGCAGCTTAACATTGCATCCACTTTTTGTTAACCTCGCCTTTTTATATTGACAAAATATTGAGAGCAACCACTTAGCTTTTGCCTTCAAAAGTGGAAGTCTGTGATTCAAAAGCTGCCTTGTTATGAATCAGATCACTGGTGTAACTTATCTACGGCCATTTCCGCACTAGCCTGTTATAGTGCTATTATTCCACTTTCAACATCCTGGAATCCTGGGGTTTGCAGTTTAGGGAGGGGCTGACCGGAATAATAGTACTATAACAGGCTAATGCGGAAATGGCCTACATTGACTGGAGTCTTGACCAACCTGACCACTTTGCATGCAAAGCATGTGTTTTGTCGCTGAGCTCAGGCCCTTCATTATTTTTGCTCAAACCTGGTGTTAAACAGGCTGCTGAACTCTGTAAGCACAACTAGCTCTTGCAGCTACAATTTCTACAATATGCAAGTGGCTATGATAATGTAAACCAAGGCATGTGCACTGCTAGTAGTTCTAGAAGTCATCTTGCTGCAGACCCGGGGCAGTAGTTTGAACTCAGGTATCCAAGCCCAGACTTATTCTCCCACTTGATGTTTGGCAAGCTCTCCTTAGCCTTTATGGACACAGTGCACACACTGACTGCAGAGGAAAGGGAGACTGTTCTAAGTCCCTCTGGAATGGAGTTCCCAGAAGCATTCTATAAATAACCCAGTTCCCTTGTGGTTGTGCCAGGAAAAAGACACTGTGCTTTGAGACAGCAGGCCTGTCTCCGTGTCAACCCAGGAGCTGCATAAAACCTATCTAAAAAGTATGCAGTGCAGCTTTCCATTTGTACTGAAGGTGACTGCATTTGGATTTTCTTCCATCTGGAAAGCATTCAAAAGTTGTAAGTCACAGGCAGTTTGAATGACTCCAGTAAAAGAACTATGATAGATTTTCTAGATGGGAAGATTAAGTCTTGCTGTAAGTGGCTCTAGTCTAAACTGTTTCCAAAATTACTTAGCCAAGTTGACAATTATGGTGGATTTTGATTCATTGAAACATGTTTGATTACTGTACATCACTATCTACCTATGGTGTAGAATCTTGCTTCCAGTAAGGTTAGGTTGAAAGAGACCAAATAGCTGAAGCTGGGTTCTTCAGACTTAAAACCTGGAAGCCGTCTTGGATCATGTTATGATGATTGTGGGCTCAGGATCAGTTCTGTGTGTAATTATGTCTGTACACCAGATAGTTTTCCAGTTACCTCTGCTCTCTTCTCATATACAGAGTGTTTATGATAACTACTACCACCCACAGTGCAAAACACAGCATTATGCCATTTAAACAAATTAGGTGTACTGTTCACCTTACCATGCACCGAGAACAGACTGGTGATTTGTTGAGTGGGAGGATCTTACTTCCTAAGTGTAAAAAACCCAGTGGTTATACAGAGCTGATAAATAGGATACTAACCACACAAGAAAATCCAGCTGTGAAACGCATGTGAGTGCAGATACTTGCTGAAGAACTATACAAAGATTAAGATTCTCTCTTTTGCAACCCCCTGCAGACATTTCCAGAGGGCTATATCTCTATGCACCTTTCCTTATTGCAGTCCAAGAAAAATTTCAACCATACTGCTAATCAGCACAAGAAATAGTCAAGTCACCTGCATCCTTTTGCGAACAAGGTTTTTTTTTTAATTGGTCTATAAAAATGTGGGATTGGTTCAGTCTTTGAACATTCTCACAGAAAGTTTTGCAATTATCAAATAAGATTCACAGTTAAAGGGCAGGGAAAAAAAATCCATGATTCCCTCCTACTGTGCATGATTTCATAAACATTTTTCATTTTTTTCTGGAAGCATCCCCTTTGTTACAAGCTGAGGTAGCACATGCCAGTCTAAAAAGCAGGAGGCCAGCTGGGGCTGGTAGGATAATACATACAACTGGAAGCAGAAGGCACTCTGACATTTAGGACAGAGCTGCTTTGCCCTGGGATAGCAGGAGGACCAGGAGTTTAATACAGTGGCACACAAGAAGCTTAGAACCTCAGCCTCACTGGGTGAGGGGAGGAGGAGGCAGTTGTGTTAAGAACCAGCTGGTCTTTAAGGAAATAATTGTATAAGCAAACCACAAGTAGAGCCTAGCTGATTTTATGCAATGGAAAGATCACTCTGAAAGTCCAGCATGAATTGTAAGTAAAGTAATTCTCTGGTTGGAACTGAAAAAGCTGAGCAAGGACTAACAGGAAATTTGAATTTGTAGCCCAAGGGTTTTAAACAAGCCTTTAACTTGGACATGCTTGCTTATATGCCCTCTCAGTTATGTGCCCTACAGCAGCTGAAGTTCATCAGGTGTGGCTTAACTTTGCACTGGAACTCAGCTCCAATCAGATCAGCATTGTGGATTATTTAACTTCAGGGTTTAAAAGGTGGTTGAGTGCAGGTGACAGAAAATGCAGTTCATAACTCAGGTTTACTGAGTAACTCAGGTTTATTTGGAGTAACAGCAGAGTTACTAGCCTATCTTCTGACAGCAGACAGAGAAGACTAATCTGTGTTCGGATCTAGTCCACCCCCCATATTTTCCAATGGTCACAAATAGCTTGCTGTGTCTTTGTTAATAGTTAGCTGGACTTGGTTCCTACTCAGCAAATGATTAAATGTAACACTCCTCTGCTCCCCTATGATATTAGGTCACACTTTAAAAATTTACCAGACCTATGATAATCACCTTGCTGGAAGGAAAGTTCATTTGCAAGTGACTAGCAGGCTCATGAACCAAGAAGCACACAGGATCTGTTAAAGATACTGTTTTGGCAACAGCACAATGATATCCAGCAATCTTGCAGGACCAATACCTGCCCTAAAGGAGTCAGCATCCACAGCGCTGACAACATGGTTCTCAAGAATCTGCTTTCAAAAGCAATACGTATGTAGGGCACCCATGCAGAAACCAATGATATGCAGGTAATCTCACCAACAAGCCACAGGTGGTGAAGGGGCTGCCTGTAGATAAGTCACACTAGGAAGGAAGGGGAGAGAGAGCTTGTGCACACATATGTACTGGGTCCAAGGAAGACATGGTTTGTGTAAGTTACATAAATTGAAAAGATGTAACTTTATTGCACAACCCATCCTGCAGCTCCTACTGCTTTGAACGACACAGGAATAGGCAGCAGACTGCACAAAATCAGCCCCTGGAAATCTAATTTAACCACCTCTATGACCTCTGAGGTTTCATTAGGTACTACCTACAGATGTTAAAGTTGCAAGTCATAACCTGTAAGAGCTACAAGGTTGCTCTTTAAAAAAGGAAGAAAGCTAAGATTCTGCAGAAGGTGAATTCCACACAAATGCTCTGGGGTGTGGAGGAAGTGAGAGGAGTTTGGTACTCTGTGGAACAGCAGCATAACTGGTGTGCCACATTATCCCAGGGAAAAGCAAGTCAAGACATGCTCACAAGCAACCACTAGCTCCAGGCCTTCTCTTAAGAGTGCCCAGACACAGGCACAGCTAGGCAATTAGTCTGAAGAAGCATAGTCTATGTGGTGTGTTTATACAGAAGTTCAACCAAGTTTAATGGAACTTACTCCCAAGTAAGCATGACTATGATCACAGCCTTCATTAGGAAGATGAAGCATCAGTCCCTATACCCTATACCAAGATTGCCATATGATAGGAGGTCTTTTACTTTTAGATAAATTATGGAGAGGGGATTATAGCTTCTGGCAGTAAAGCAATGGTGTCAAGAGCCTCTGCTGGCATTATTCCTGCAATACACTTCACTATACCAAATGCTTTGAAATGCTTATTTCATTTATCTTCACAGCCTCTCTTCTGACCAGGTGCAGTAGAGATTCCAACCTCCCTCTAACTATCAGACTTGATACTGAGATCTGACGCTGTGGCTTTCCCAGCCAAACTAGAATTCTTCCTGAATTGTAAGAGTTGTGTATAAACATACAAGTTTAAGCTGGTTTTTATTTCAAGCATGCATGAAGGATGAGAGAAGGATTTCTTTTTCCCTTCCTCATGCACTGTCCCGTTGTTATGCCAGGCACAGATATGGGCTGATTCAAGGGTTGCTTTCCCATACCCGCATGCATTTGTGGCCATGCTAGCTGCAACCTTTTCTCTGCAAGACCCACTTTGGAGCACAAGGGCAACAAAGCCAGACAGTTGGACATTCCTGGCAGATGATAGGAGTTGATGACCATGAGGCAACTTCCTGCTAGGGACCTAGAAGGTATGTCTCCCACGTTTCAATGAGAAAAGCTCCCTGCTTAGACAAACATGCTAGGAAACAGTGACCTTAAAAATGCAACCTCTTCCCTTCCCAAAAGGGTTAAGAAGAGACCACTTTCAGATACTGTTGTCTACTGTTTGTCCTTCTGTATATAACTGCAGAAATTAGGATAAAGAGTAAGTAAAGAGCTTTAATGTCACCACAGGGCAGAATGATTGCAACCAAGCTTCTTTCCATCAGTTGGTACAATCTGGGAGTGAGGAGGGAGAGGTACCCCCGTAAATGTGAAATGAGAAAATATGGAAGGCCAAAGGAACATCTCAGCAAAGGATGCCAATGGTAGGGCCAAATCCAGGCAGCTCATGTGATTGCAATACAATTCTGCACTGTGACAGCTGACATTCAAAGTCGGGTGTGCAGAGGGGAGAGGCAGCAGACTGACTTGTGGAAGCCACCTCACAGCCAGATTGCAAGCTCAGCACAGCAGGTGGGGATCTGTTTCCAGAACTGGCACACAAGTGTAACCTCACAGATTGAGGGGCAGACACAGAACTAGACTAAAGGAAACAACTGTCTATGCCACAACAGCCATCCCCCTTCTTTGTTAGAGAACAAAGCAGGTCTTCCCAATAGCTGTACAGGTGTTGTTTACCAGCCATTACCCACACATGGCTGGCTTTGATCATGCAGGCCCAGTCTGGGGATTCTGGTCCCAAAAGAGATGGCTCAGAGAAGGTTTATTTTAGTCACCTCTGCCAAGCCATTCACCCATGAGAACTGCCCCATCCCTCTGCAGCATTACACTGAGGCAAGTGGGACAGTCTGACTGCTGAACAGGGTCTCAAAGAGCAGCGCCTTGACCACCTAGGTTCCCTCATGGCAATATTTATTCATTCTTTATTACTGACATTTATACCATATCTTTCCAGAAAAAATGCTGCCCCAAATCCCCTGAACATTGGGCAGAAAGCCTCAGGAAGCTAGAAAAAATGAGTAGCCAAGAAAACAAAGATATATATACACAGTGATTGCTCTCCCTCCCTCATCTTCGCCCAGTGATACAGCTGTACAAAAGCTATCCAACACGCTTAGGCACACTATCCCAGAATCCCATAGTGCCCAGCCTGCCCCAAGCCCACACTTCATGGGCCAGCCCTTGATCCAGTCCTGTGGGACATTGCGGTTGAGGTTGGGGTGGCCCCTCTCTCTGGACATCTAGCCAAGACAGAGCTTGTTCCCAACTCTGGCCATCATGTGTGTGCATGCAGCTTGTGCAAAATGTGCATCTAACATAGATAAAACTTCTTTGCAAACCAAAAAGAGGGTATTGAGTTTAAAAACAGTATGGGCAGTACAAATGAATCTCTCAGATGGGACTGGGGAATGCCTACAACAGGGCCACAGTAAAGGAGGCAGTTTCTGCAGAACTCATAAAAAGCTTTTTGGACAGCAACTTTCAGCTAGTGTGGCTAGTGGCAAACATACTGGGGGATTCTGGGAGTTGTAGTACAAAACAGGACTCGTGCTATATAGCTTGTTCAAGACCTCTGGCTTTCTGGGACACCTATTCAGCACAAAGCAGGCTTGTAACAACCAGCTTTCAAGACAGCCCAGAATGAGAATTCTACAGGATTCAGAACTGCATCTTCAAGATCAGCAATTTCCAGATTGCTCTTACACATGGCCTGATTGGAGGCTGGTGTACTCTATCACTTTTCTCTAGCAGTCCACACTGTGGAAGCTTCCTCTTCATCAGCACAAGGAGTGGCCTTTGCTCTCGGTACAGGATTAAACAGATGGAAAAGAAAGCATCTAGTCCCCATAGCAGCAGCCCCAGACTACCATCGCCCAGTGCCTTAGTGGAGAGCAGCCAGTGGTGATGAGGACCAACCAAAAGGAAGAAGTCAGCTGAACCTTCCATCTGATTTCACTGTCCTGATAACTGCCCAAGATGCCTTAGTCACTGAAATTACCAAGACAGGACAGCTAAGGCATACAGCACTGGGGGTCCAAGTGGCAGTTGGGTACGTTGAAATTAGATTTAAATGAACCAGGAGGCCATGACAACCTGGATTTTACAAATCATTCTGGTAATATGTCTACGAGATGCGTTCATTTCCTCCCCTTCCCTCATCAAAATAAACCCACTGGGGACTTCTACTATTTCATTTCTAAAATAACCTAGACTCCAAGAACCATCTCTTCCTTAGTCTTATTTGGCACACATTCTTTGTTCCAAGCCTCAAAGCTCCTTTGCCTTCAGCTATCTACCAACCAAAAAAAGGCAATCAAAGCAAGGTGGACCGGGTGCCAGCCTCCCTAATGATGAACAAAGCTTACGATACCACACTGGAGTGAGGAAGAAGAATCCAAGCCTGATGGTGCGGCACTGGAACCGCATCTGCTTTAACACAGCATCAGGGCAGAACATCCTTGGTCCTCTACCAGCTCCTGTAACAGAAGCCAGATACTGTACTGCTACTCTGCCTGCCTTTTGTTACCTTTGCATTCCCTCCACTTGTTTGTTACCTTTGCATTCCCTCCACCCTCTGGAGCAGGGCGAAGCCACCAGAGTCCTGCAAAACCAACCACCAATGAGGTGGTCAGGCAGAAGGTACAGGCTCTCCTCACCCCTCCAGCCTTCCTTCCATTACCAAGAGGCAACTCTGGCCAGGTGCTAGTTTTAAACACATGATTTAAGAAGCACAGTTTCCAACCAGCCTTTCACTAGGCACAGAAAGAGATCCAGATGACACACAAGGGTTTCTGCCATCTCTCATCTGAAATACAGGCTTGGCACCGTCTGCAGCCTAAGGCAGCCACATTAGGATATATGAAAGGGGAGGATGAAAGGAGGGATAATCTTCAGACTGGGGATCTTAAAAGGGGCAAGAGGGCAAGGCCGGGGACTTCAAATAAAACTGTACTACAAAATATATAGATATATATAGTATATGTATGACCTAGCATAAAAGCACGGCCAGGCAAGATAGCAGGTGGAGAGGTTGCTCCAGAGGTAACACAACAGCCTGGCCCCTTCCTTAGGAACAAGTCTCTTTCATCACACCAGGACCAGTGGATAAATTAGACAGGATAACCAGAAGAAACCAAATAAATAGATAAAAACAGGAAGGCTGGAGAAGCCACACACTTCCCCAGCGCAAAATGTCAGTGCAACCACAAAAGCATCAGGGCAAGTCTTCACGTCTGGTGGACCTCGTGGAACATGAGCTCTCGGGGAATGCGAGTCTCCGGACCAAAGTTCTTTGCTGCCCGGCGTTCAAAGGCTGCCACCATCTGCTTGACCACCTCATCAAAGAAAACCGTGGCCAGCTGTGAGTGCAGCAGGGAACGGAACTCAAAAGAAATCTATGGAGGGAGAGAGAGAGGAGAAAGAGTGGTAAGACAGAGGAAAGAAACTCAGCATATGTTAAGCTTTAATACTGAGTCCAAGATCCAGCCAGTTACACTGGTGGAGTGCAACTCTGCCTGTGTAACTGCAACAGTGGACTTGGGGGAGACAGCTCCTTATCTGGTACGAAAAGGAAGGCAGTGGCTCCCAGGTGCAGTTGTGGCCCCAGCCCAGCCACTCACAGGCAACAGGATCTATGAGTTGTCTGGCTGTTTTTGTGCACTTAGCAGAAGAGTAGTAGCTGTTCCTTCTGGGCAAGGATAGGAGCTGCTTCTTCATTCACAGGTGCACAAGACAGCCAGAGGGCTCCCAGGTGCACCCCCCAGCAGTGGCTGGGTGCAGGACAGAGCTTTGTTCAGTGCAAAGGTATTGTGTAAGTGGGTTCAGGATACCTCCTTCCATAACATCTTCAAAAATACTTACAGTGGCATAACATGGATTAGACCAGCATAAGCCACCTACAGAATTCTGGATAGAATCTCGAAGTCTCACTTTCTGAACCAGAGAGGCTTGCTGAGTCAGACATGACAAACACTTGTGCTGTCTGGCTCTCTGTGGCTGACATTTACAAAGTGCTTGCAATCCCCTAAGCACAAGAGACAAAACTAACCAATCCTCTCCCTCCTCTGAGGAACATCAAATACATGATGGCAACAGCAAGGTTTACATTGTTCCTACAACAAATTGTTCAGAACAGTATATTTTTAAGCTCCCTGCCCCACCAAGATCCACAAAAACAGCAACCACATCATTGCTACTTATGGCAAAAGGCAGGAGTTTATGTCTGACCAGTTCTCACTTTCTTCTGCTGACAGAAGAAGAATCATTCAGATAATACCTGAATCTTAGAGCAACTGGTCAGGTTTACCATGGGTGGCTCCGTCTTGTTTTACCCCAGAGAAACTTGATCAGTATCTCTAGGAGTGCCAATATGACCTTGAAGACTCCATCCCAAAGAAAGCAGGCAGACAGGCGAGAAAGGAGAATTCCTTCTCTCCAATTTTTTTTCACCCTCTAATGACCAGAATGGTACCATCCTCTTATGGGTTCCCCCCAAACAATGGCACCATCTTAGAAACCAGCAACCACAAGAGGTACAAGGAGGCAGTGGTGCTTTTTGGAGGGCGAGGAAGTGTGATACTCACAAATTCTCACATTTTTATACATGAGGCAGGCACTATACCTTGCCTCATAATGAGACTGGCTCTGTCTAAAAACAGGGCTTCGTTTCATGAGCCCTGGAGCATTAAAAATTAGTAGAACAAGAGGAGACGCACCAGGCAGCTCTTGTACCACAGACTTTGATCATTTATGGTTGGAGGAAGAAACACAAGCTCATCAATACTCAATACATTTATACAGGAAGAGTGCAGGGCAAGGAAGAGACTGAGTCTCCAGAAGCAAGTATGCACACCCTTACAGAAAGTCACACCTCAAGGAGGAGACTGCTCAAGGTCACACCCATAAAGCCAAGTCAGGAGTTACAGCTCTCAGCCTCAGTTACTCTCTGTGAGCCAAGAAGTGAATCCAAGGGCCATAACGCTCCTGAGTCCCTTCTCTTGCATCAGCGCTTGTTCTCTAGACTGCTTGGTCACAGGATGAACAATGTTTGCTTCTTTGGCTGACTAACACTCTGCTGATAGAGCCCTGTTTCCTTCAGATAAGCAGGGATGGGATAAGTTACCCATGGCCTCTGCTTTTCAAGGATCTGCTCTTTTGACCCTTTTCAGTTACAACCAGAATCCATATAGTCAGGATGTGGTCCATTCTTTCAACCATGTGTACTAACTGAAAAGGGTTGAAATAAGGGAGCATCAAAAAGTGACCACATGCTCCTTTTTTCTTCCTTCTGCACGGCACCATCCATTCCAACAGCTAGAGGACAGAAAAGGAGATAGTCCAGTGGGCTGCGGAGGAGGAGCTGCAGGTAGCAAAATGTCAGCATGACTGATGAGCTTTCACCTTCCTCCTCTCCCTGTACCTGGGGAGCTGCTCTGTGGGCACATGTGTGTGTGGTAGTCCCAGTGGTGGGTTTCTTGAGGGAGAGTCTCCTTAGTGGTTCCTTTCAACACAGTATGGGCCAGCCATGGCTCTTCCACACCCTCACCCTCTTGGCTTCTTGGCTCCTGAAGAGGTCTAAAGGAGGCCAACCTAGCCACAGTGTAAAAACAAGGAAAGATGGGGCAGGGAGAGACTGGGAGGTGCCAGGCTGCCAGTCTTTCTTTCCAGGACTTTTTTCTCAGTTGACTTGGCACCAACTTCTTGTTCAGTCTGTATACTGAAGAGATCCACCACAAATCTCTTAAAAGTGCAGTGTGTCTCTTACATAGTATTTGTGACCACATGCTGCTATTTCTCTTAATCAACTTGGCTTCATCTTTTTGTTCAGTCCATACTCAGACCGAACAAAAAGTTGGTGCTGAGTTGATTCACAGTGTATCACTTAGAAATTGTGTGCAGTGTGTCTCTTACACAGGATTTTGGTGTTTTTCAGTGGCCAAAATGCATTTGCAAGCTAAAAACGATTTCTGCCCTTTGACAACATTCTGTTCCCTAACTTGCTGAATAAGTGGGGATGCCTGTACTTTTTAAAATGTTAACTCCACAAATCCTACAGCCAATATGGGCAATGACCATGCTATTGGGGTGAATCTGGAACAATAGTGCAATATTTTTCCCCACGCTTGGCTAATCAATTCAGAGCGTTTCACAGTGAAGCAACTTCCCTGCCCTGTTCTACAGGCGCAAGCCTATCCTCAACACCACAGCCTGACAGACTCTGTATGGAAGGAAGAGCTGAGCAGGTCAGAACACATTAGAGTCCTTGTGTGCTTACTGAGAAGTCCACCGTGCACGTGCGAGGGTAACCTGGAATGCCTGGGCTGAAACGCCAGTTTGTCTCTAGGTGGTTGAAGAGTTTTCCATCTGTACAGACAGCCTAGATGGGGAGAAGATGAGAGGCAAGATCAGACGTGGCCTTGGCTAACCAAACCTGTGTTTACCCTCAAAAGCTAACAGAAGAGTGCCCAGCCCCCTGTCCTCCTGGTTCCAGCTGCAGCTCTGTGGTCACAGGCAAACTGCATCTGGAAAGGATGGCTCTCTCCTTCCATGTTATACTTGAGCATGAAGCAGGAGAGGCTCCTTAGCACCTTAATCTTTAAAAATTTTGCAAGACAATTCTTGAAGACCCTTTACACTCTCACAGCCATTGGGGGCTGGTGCTTTATAAGGTGGTCCTTGCTGCCAACTGCGTCTCTTAACGGCAAAAATTCCTTCCTGAGAGGAGGGGATTACAGTTAGGATAGCCATACCAGCGTCCAGCTCACCTTCACCAAATGCGGCCGCACCAGGGTCACAATGGATGTATAACGTTCCACAACTGGAGGGAATCCGACTTCCAGCTGGGCTTTCACGTGGCCTGTGCGCTTAGAAACCACTATCGATTTCTTGCACCAAGGAACAAAATCCTTGTATTCATCCACATTGGATACAACATCATACATCTCCTGCATAGAGTAACTGCAAGTAAGGGGAGAGGGAATTCAGAAGCTACGTAAACACGAATAACACAACAGGGTGTTGAGTTCATTGCAAGGGAAAGGCCAACCATTATGAATGGCTGAATGAATGTGCTGACATTTAGAAAAATGAGGCAAACATCTGAAAGTGCTGTATTTTCCATATTCATGAAGACTTCCAGAAGATCTGTTATGGCCATAAGCAAGTCTAACGTAACTCTTCAGGGACAATAATCATAAGCCCTATGCTCAAAACAATACACCATGCTAGCTCTCAAGAAGTCAATATTACCAGTTAGCTAAAACTGTAACATTGCCACCTTATTTAATGAACAGTAACATTATGGTCCACTACCGCTCCCACAACCATAAGATGTTGCTTTTAACACATTATTTCCAAACTGTGGACAGAGGTGTATAAAACTGTACATGGCATGAGCTACATTATACATAATACTGAAACCCCAGGGTCATCTAATAAAGCTGAATAGTGGGAGATTTAAGACTGCAAAAAAGAAATCCTTCATACCACATACAGTTAAACTGTGGAATTCACATTATAGAGTGTGGTGATGGTAATCTAGTTAGATGGTTTTACAACCAGATTAGACCAACTCATGAAAAACAGGGCTACAGACAGCTACTAGTCATGATGACTATATTTTCCTTCCAGAATCAGAGATATTATGCCTCTGCATACCTGCTTCTGGGCCTGTGAGCAGGAAGGTGCTATTACATTCATATCCTGCTTGTGGACTTCCCTTTAGAAATCTGGTTGGCCGCTGTGAAAAGCAGAATACTGGGCTTAATAGGGCTTTGGTCTGATCCAGCAGAGAGGGCTCGTCTTAAGTTTTTGCCCACTAAATCCACTAGCAAAGCAGGTGAAAGGTATCAAAGACAGTCTTATCATCCAAAGTGGGCAATTTCTCTCTCTCTCTCTCTCTCTCTCTCACACACACACACACACACACACACAGCCTGTTCATCCTCCTGTGAGGCACATCTGCTCACCCAATGATCCTCCTTTCTGAGTATTCCTTTCGCTTGTTGGTGAAAGGCGCTGTAAAGTTGATAAAGGTCCGGCTGTGTTGAGTAGCAAGATCCAAATCAAGACTGCTAGTGGCCCGGGGAGCTCGGATCATCAAGATTCCACAGGATGGCATGTACCTGAAACTGAAAGACTACCATGGTCAGTTTGATTCAGCGGTTAGGAAACGCACTGCACCTGCCCAGAGGTATTAATTCCAAAGGGACTGATTCCTTGATCGTGACTAAAACCAAACCAGGAACATTCATCTGAGGCTTTACTTACTAAGTAACTGCAAGGAAACCTGACATAGCAGGGTCTTTCAGATCAGAGTTCTCTACATATAATAGTAAAATAACACTTCTGACATACTACCTGCATGATCAAGAGCATTAGCTAACTTCCACAGTACAAAAACCTCACCTATTGGGCAATTAATTTCTAAAGACAAATGTCCTGCTCATCATGGGGACAACTGTGACCCTTCCAATGTTTTTGGCCTACAATCCACGGCAGTACTAGCCACCACAGCTAATGGTGAGGGATTATGAGACTGAAAGACAAAAACATCAGGAAGTCCACAGTTGCTTACCCCCAAATTTTGAAGCTCCTATATAATTCCTACAGACAGACAACATACACATTATTCCCCCATCATTTGTAAAAATGAATCTTTGCAGCTGTGTACGTACATTACCCACCTGGAAGAGCTGCAGAGACTATTCAATAGGTCAGGACTGGGCTAGGTGTGGCCCTCCAGATGTTGTTGGACTGCAGCTCCAAGCAACTCTGGCCAATAGAATCAATGGTAAGGAATACTAGGAGGTGCAATTCAACTCTATCTGCAGTGAATCTGAAGAATCACACATTCTCTATCCGTGCAACAGAAGACAATTCTGTTGCAGAAGACAATTTGTGGTACATGCATCAATATTTGCCTGACACAGCATAGGGTGGAGGCAACCTCTTGGAAATTTCCACTAGCCATCACTATCCCTCTTACTGATTTCAAAGAGCTTTCTTAAGATTAGGTATACTAGTTTCCTCTCATACAATCTCTGTCTTTCTTCACATGAGAGGATTTTTTAAAAAAATATATAGTCATACCTTCACATTCCAGGGGTGCAGGACTGCCATGACAGTAGAAGAACTGTGAATAACTCTAGCTCCCCCAACCATATTTAACACAAAAAAAATATGATCAGCATATTCAACCCCCTGTACATGTCTTCAAGGTGTTGGGGTGCCTCTGCAAGGCAGAAGTGGGCAGCTGGTGGGGTTTGCTGCTACCTCCACTGCAGACCTATGCCATTTTTCAGTAGGGACTTACAAGCCTTGTTTGCAGTTTCTCAGTCTTGTGAAGATTGCAGTCCCTATTAAAAATGACATAGGACACCAGCAAAGGCAGCAGCAAATAATCCATGAATAATAAAATCTGCCAAAGTGAAACGGGCAAATATGGAGGGCTGAATGTAGCTACAACTGAGTTTATCACTGATGCCTGTTTACAAATTGAAATAAGGGTTCAGTGATGCTTGCTTGGACCACATAACTTTTGTCTCTCAAGCAGCCCCTCCCCAGCACCAAAGTGATTACAAACAGGGCTTCATTTGTTTTCCTTCTCAAAGTGTTATCCCAGAGATAGCCAGACAATGACGCAAGGCAGGAGTGCTGCTCAGGTGATCTGGTTTGGTTACTACTGGGGGTGGCCTAGCCCAGAGCTCTCCTACACACCTTGCACAGCTCCCGTCCATTTCATTGGGGGGCTTTCACAGCACAACTTCCTAGTGGACTTTGTGACCTACATTGGTCACTGAAGGAAAGAGGCAGCAGGCATCGGGATTTACATTCAAGCCAGTAAAACTCTTTTGCCCTTGACTATTCATTCATCTCTCTCTTGGATTGAGCCAGAGGAAGCATTTATACAAAATCCTAGACCCTGGCCAGAACCATTAGACCCTCCCACTATATATGAGGCGGTGATTTCCTCTTCCACTTCCCACAAGCCTTGTTCAAAACACCACGGGAAGAAACATCAAACAAGGTATGCCAGCTCACCTCCGCCCCTGCGCTTCCTTCTGCTTCAACCAGCCTCTCTCTTGGTTGCAAAAAAAGCCCTCCCACTGGGATCAGCTGAGCTGCCCTGTCAACCTATTGAAGCACAAATCTCCAACTAGAAAAAGTCTATCCACAGAAGGGGATTTTTTTTTCCTGGAGGGCAAAGAAAGAAATGCCTGAACTAACTAACCAAGGCTACAGGAGGCTTGCAATCACTGCATCATGATGATCAAGAAACTGAATAAGGACATGTATGTTTCCCCCTGCCTGTCACAGTCCTAGAGGAGCACTGCCACCTCATCTCTGTTCCATTATGTTCTGCCCCTATCCAGAAAAAGTTATTTGCAGTAGGGCTTCCTTCAAGCAAAGGTGCTCAACCTTTTCCACCCTAAGAGGTGCACCTGGTGTTAGCCGGGGTGTGTGCCCATTCACGTGCACATACACAAATGCAGATACAGTTGGCTCTTGGTACCCCTTAGGGTTTGGTTCAAGGACCCTCTGCCCCCGTGGATACCAAAATTCATGGATGTTCAAGTTCCATTATGAACAATGGTATAGTAAAATGGGGTCCTTTATATAAAATGGCAAAATCAAAAGTTGGTTTTTTGGACTATTATTATTATTGGGATATTTTCAAGCTGGGTTGGTTGAATCTATAGATATGAAGGGCCAATTATGCCCATATAAGGATACACACAAGGCACAAATACTGCCTCAAACATGTTCAGAGAGCCCCCCCCATTTACCCACTGCTACTAGCAGATGGTAAACAGTCAACTCAGAAACCAGGGAACAGCAGTCTTCCCCCTGCCCCCAACAACCCAGAGCCCTTTCACAACACACAACTATAGTGCTATGACTCTACTTCAAATGAAATGGATGTATCCCATGGAATCCTGGGGTCTGTAGTTTGGTCAGAGGCATCAGAGAAGCTCCCTGATCTGCAAACCCCAAGGTTCCATATGATGGTATTTAATATGGAATGATAGCACCATAATTCTGTAGCATGAAATTGAGTCCCCAGCTATGAAGGAAGCAGGGTGGGGTCCCACCATCTTCAAGGCCTGCATAAGGAGCAAGCAAGATTCACTTGCACATCTATGTTCACATACATCCCTAGGGTTGTACAACCCCTGGCTTTAAAGCCT
This sequence comes from Iguana delicatissima, assembly GCA_948472985.1. Lineage (NCBI taxonomy): Eukaryota > Metazoa > Chordata > Lepidosauria > Squamata > Iguanidae > Iguana > Iguana delicatissima. The sequence continues at coordinate 1,883,396 of CAOKZL010000701.1, read as the reverse complement.
TTTCCAGAAATGAGAGAAAAGAATCAAGGCACCCCTGTTGTGTCATCCACTGGTCCTTCAACACATGCTGTATGCAGCAAAACTGAGGGAGGCGCTTCTAATGCAGCTACACAGAGCATAAACTGAAGGAAGAGGGAGCAAGAGAATGACCTAAGGAAAGGAGCTGAGAAGGGGTGCCCCACTAAGCCTATCCAGCGTCTACTTGCCAATGTGACTCAGCCTGGAAGGAGTGCCCGCTCAATCTTCAAGGAGAAGACTGTGGCTTAATCAGGGACGAAGGAGCTCTAGAAATAATGGGCAGCTAACAGTAATAGCTGTTCAACAGGTTAGCTGGGACACACAGTCTGGAGCCCTGCCAAGGAAGTGCTTGTGAACAGCCCTATTACATAAGGAAGTTAAAGCACAGGAAATCCAACACACCACTGCTGAAACCTGGTGCTTTTAATCTGGGATGATATAGCTTCCAACCCTCCCTAGATTAACCCTCTCCAAACCCACCAGTCCATGAAGCAACAGGCTGCTCGGTTTCCCATTCCATCCTGCCACCGATGGGGTTGCAGCTTTTTAATTTCTGGTCACAAGCCATCCCTCAGAGCTCAGGAGAGTTCACTGGACTTTGACCCCTGTTACAAAATCTCAGGCTAGTATGTATATCAGCTCAGACTTCAATGGATCGGCACTGCAAATACATACAGGCAAAGACACATACATTGCAAAGCCAGCATTTACCTATCCAACAAACACTGCAAGACACCCAGTTCCAGCATCCCCATGTACTGTCCGCAGATATTGTGCACATAGGTCCTTTCTGCTTTTATTGACAAATTGTATGACCATTTCCAAAGGTCTCAGAGAGGCCTTTAAGAGGGAAAACAACAAGCCCAAAGCAGGCGTTCCTGTTTTGAAGACTGAATTATATAGTTCTTCAGAGCCCCCATGTAGAATGTATGGAATTCTCCACTAACACCGCACCAAGCCAAAAGTTGCATTAATCTTCCAAAGAACAATGTCTTACTATTTACCACAAGGCTGAGCAATTGTGGTAGGTTCATGGGTCAATTTTTTGGTTCCTGGAAAAAGCAGTTCCTATTCCACAGACTGTCAAATAACAAAAAACAAATATGGAAATGGCCAGAAGTCCTTTTCTGGTTTAGGAGGAAAGGGTTCTTTTAAAATCAATCAATCAATCAGTAATAAACAGGCTTCCAGGAGAAGCAGTTCACCATTGGGGAGGGCAGAAAAGGGCAGTCCAGGGAGTATGGAGGGCCGAAAGGTCAAAAAACAGCCCAGAAGGTTGAATATGGCCCCATTTTGCCCAAATCTTGTTTCATCACTATATTCATAATACTCCCTGATACCTACCATCTATATTTCAACCCAGCTTTTTAGCTCAATAGGCTCCCATAATAAGCAAGCTGACATTTAAACCAATCCAATTTAAATCCGTAAAACCACGTTTAAAAAAGAATACCAAAATGAACCCAACTTTGATAGCTCTGCTATACCTCTTGAAAAGCAACCATCTATATCTATTAGGAATGGAATTTGTTTTATTATTAGGACTAAGAAGTCAAAATCTGTAGAACATATCTGACCCAACTTGGGGTTCCTTGCAGTCTGCATTCCTGTTTAAGCACAACTCAAAGCCTTCTAGGTCTACAACAAAATTCAGGGTCAGGAGAAGGTAACAATTTTGAAAGTCAAGAATACACTGGGAAAGCAAAATCCAAAGGCACACCTAGGACAGGAAATCTGCAGCCAATATTTTAGTGACTTCCATGCAGTATAATCAGAAAGTCATACTCAACTATTGACTGCTTCTAGACACTCAGATTTTTGAAAAATGTGTAGAGATGCTGAAAAGGGTATCAGGTGTAAAAATTATTCATTACTAATAAGCACTAGATTTGAAGCAGGGAAGTTTCTAGTGGGGTGACCTTCAGATGTTTCCTATTTTGAAATAATATTTACCGGTTTTGCATGTTTATTAACAACTTATTCCAAATATAGTCAATCAAGGCTAGCAATAACACATAGAAAACAACATTGTTTTATTTTTTTTAATGATAAATATGAAAAAAGGAGTTGTCCCCGTGTCTATTTAATCGAATAAGTTACTGGAGCATTAAGAGCCTATTTTCTTAAGCATCAAGCTGTCAATGGATGCCACGTTCCACCCTTCATGTATTTTGGAATATAGCTGTCATCACCCCAGGCAACATGGATGATGGGCACTGCTGTCCAAATGTCTTGAAGGCACTGTGCTGAGGAAGGGTGCTCTAAATGGAAGATATCCATCAAAGTGGGAAGGAAATCTTCTCTCTTTCCGAAAAAAAGGAACTTCAGAGCACTGCAAGCGAATGAAGTTCCTTCTTTGGAGCGAAGAGCAATACAGCAGTTCAGCAGCACTTCTTAAAAGAAACTTGTGAGATTTGGGAATGGTTCTGCCCCATGACATATGAGAGAAAAGACAAACTCTGAAACTATAACTGTCCTTAAATGACCCAGTGAGCTCACATATGAAAGGAAATTTGAACTCAGGACTTTCAGCTTCTAGATCATGTTCTTAACTACTACTTAATGAAGAAAGAACAATCCCATGCTCCTCTTCTTGCAACATACAGCTCTGTTCGAATGCTCAAAGATCAAATATTTTGCCTGAGTGAAGCAACTCATTGGAGGACACCCACTTCCTAAACATCACTTCAATTCCTCTCAGCCTTGCATGGGACAATGCAGGCAGCACTCACTGTGGCTGCAACCTCCATATTCTAGTACATGCATTTCATACAAACATAAACAAATATTTCATCAAATGGCATCACACTCTCGTAACTAACGCCATGCACCTGAAACCTCAGCTTTTTCCTATCTCACGAAATCAAATATTGCACTATGGTAGCATATTGTTCTGGGAGGGCTTTGTTACACCTTGTTTTGCATTTTATGTTCCACGGGCCACTGACTGGCCACTCGAAGAAACAGAAAGCTGGCTATCTAAGCCTCTGCTCCAACCAAGCAAGGCTAGACTGTTCATCCATATTTCCTCCATTATCAGTGGCAACATGCCTCTGGATTACCATTTGTTTGGGAACATGGGTGGGACAGCACAACTACCTTGATGTTGTGGCTGTAGGTGTCCTAGAGGCAAACAATTGGCCACTGTGAGTACAGAATGCTGGACTAGACAAGGCCTTTGTCTGATCCAGGACAACGCTTCTCACATTTTTACAGCACTTTTCACACGGTGGTCACTAGCACAGTTAGAGAAAAACGTAACTGTGGGTTCATTTGCAATATCCCACGCATTTTATAAACATTCACATTGCAACCATTCTGTTTAGATATATGTTTAATCTAGAAGTCAAGTTTTTGTTTTTAAATCAAGCCTAGGAGAATACATTCAAAAACCACCCATGTCTTGAATATAGTCAGAGTTTGGGAAATGCACTTTTTGTACTAAATTCTCAGAATCCCACAGACCAAGTTGGCTAGCGATTCTGGGGGCTGTAGCTCCAAAAAAGAATTTTTACCAAGCTCTGGTTAGCTGGAGCAAAGGTTCATAATGGAAGTCACTCTGTTGATATCAGTTCAACTCTGAACTTCCATAAAGTGCCATTAAAGAAATAGGCACTAACTATCATCCTCTGCAGAAAGGGGCAAACAAGCAAAATGCTGCATTGAGCAGCCAGTGTTATAAGCCAGATTTGGGGAAGTTTCTGCCTTATTCTTGCTAGAACCAACACAAACCTAATGAATGATGGTAACAAATTCTACTCTAAAGACTATCAAGCACCTTCTTGAAAAAAAAACTCTACAGATCTCAAAAGCATTAACTGTTCAAATGCTGAGTTTTCTCTTTGCTTCCATTTCCAATGGGTCACCTTTAAATAGCTCAGGAGAAACCTTCAACAATGTTCTTACTCATCAGAAACCTGTCGCTGTTGTGTGCCTTCAAGTCACTTCTGACTTATGGCAACCCTATCACTGCGTTTTCTGGGGCTGAGAGTGCGACATGCTGAAGGTCACCCAGTAGGCATCCATGGCCACGTGGGGAATTGAACTCCAGGGTCGTAATCCAGTGTTCAAACCACTACATCACATTGGTTCTATCGGTTTATATTTACTATCTCTCATTATAAGCCTTACTCTTCCCTTATGTGCCCACTGGAGCAGACAAATTCATTTATATGTCTTAATAGTGACAACAAAACCCTTACAAAACCACAAAGTGTATATTACTGAGAAATGACCAGAGATATAGTTCCTAATGATAAGAGTGTTTAATTCTGGTGACAATGAGAAAAAAGGTGTGGCACAGCTGGCTCTTCAGAAGTTGCAGGACTACAACTTCTAACAGGCTTAGGGGAATCAAGGTAGTCCACCAGCATACGGAAAAAAACACTGCCAGCAACAGCAAGAGGCAAAGTGGCCTCTTTCAAAATAGTACCAGACAGTATCATGTGCTGGGGACAGCATCAAAGTAATAAGTTCAAAGTAGAGAAATTTCTATCAACATAAACACACACACAGTGTGCCTGCTGGCTTGCCCAGTTTTTTTTCTTTTTAACTCATCACGTACAACTTTTCCCACACACTTCCCTTTCATTAAAGGAACATAGTACTTAGCAGAACTTTCTGTAATTCTTTGGGTTCCAACTCTCATAGAACTCTTACCCCAACAAAGATTCCTCTCCCTCTTAGCATGTCCTTCTCTTTAACATATCTTCCTCATTGACCTCTTTGTCCTCTAATGATTTTCATCTTAACCCACAATATGCCTCCTTCTGCTATCCTTCCATGTTTCCCTGCCACAGACCTAACCAGTAAATCTCCATAAACTACCAATATGTTCCTATCCTTCTTCAGAATATGTATTTTAATCTTTCATTTCCAATAACTGCCTTTTTGCCATCTGCTCCCCTGATGACCTTCCAGAAGCCATATGGACTTTTCTCTCCAAAACACCTCAGTGCTACACAATCAAAATAAAGGGCATCTAGCACAGCAGCTGTTTCCCCTACTACCCTTTCCATGCTACCAGCACTTTCTGTGTAGAGTTTGCTAATATCCCTTGTTCAAGATAACCCATTCCACTGGATTTATCCCAGGCCATTTCCTCCCTACACCGTTATAGTGCTGCTATTCCACTTTCAACCTCCTGTGGAATTCTGGGGTCTGTAGTTTACTGAGGCCAAAGAACTCCCTGGCTGAGAATTCTAAACTGCTAGTCCCAGGATTCCACAGGAGGCTAAAACTGGAATAATAGCACTATCGCAGTGTAGGGCAGTAATGGCCCAAGACTCCAAGAGGGCTTTAACGCTGCTCCCTCTTTGATCCCTGTGCTCCTTCTGTGCTTTGAAACAGCTGCTCGGAAAACAGAAATTCAACAGATCAATCTTTTCCTAAAATGAAGATAGACTGCTGGGAGAGGAGAAGCTTCACCTGTTGAATTTACCTGCCAAAACTACAGGCGACTTAAAGGAAGATGGATACCCTAATTACACCCTGTTACTGGAGAGAAGCAAATCCGAGCTGTCCACCTCACCCCTGCCTTACTCTTCTTCGGCCAGACTCCTCCTCTTCCTTCCTTCCTTCCTTCCTTCCTTCCTTCCTTCCTTCCCTCCCTCCCTTCTTCCCAGCCACCTGTTGCTTCCCCCCTTTCCCCTCCTGGTCCCCGTCTCTTCCTTCTCTCGCCTGTTCTCACCAGCCAGCCGGGGGCGCTCTCGGTCTCAGCCCTCCCCGCGGTCCCAGTTGCAAGACTTCCCGGAGCCGGCGGGCCGCCATGAAGTGGGGAGCCTGATGGAAGCGTCCAACTCCCGGCCCGCTCAGCTCTGCCCTGCCAGCAACCAGATAGACGCCGGCTCCGGCCTCCGTGAACTCTCACCCGGCCTGCGTCACAAAACGTCAATGCGGCAGCGCCACCGCCTCGACACCATCCTTACGGGGAAAAGGGATCGAAGAGGAAGAGAGCGCAATGTATCCTGGGAGTTGTAGTCCACCCCTTATTGGCGTTGCTGGGACGCTTCGGGAATTTCTGGGGTATTCCCAGAGCGCCGGGGATGGGGGTGGAGAGAGAGGCTGGCAACTTTTGGAGCAATTAAATTACGCTCTACCGCTTCTACTGATTTATTTGTTCTATTTATGCCAGGGATGGCCCAAGACATTTTGCTACAGAAAAAGAAACCCACTCACCAAACTAATTTTGTTTGTTACCATGCATATTTTATCTTTCCTCCCGTAAGCTCAAGGAAGCGCACATATCTTCCCCTGGGCCGTTTCCACACTACACTGTTACAGTGCTACTATTCCACTTTCAACAGCCTATGGAATCCTGGGGTTTGCAGTTTAAGGAGGGGCATTTGGAATTCTCAGCCAGAGAGGTCTTGGGCCTCAGTAAACTGCAAACCCCAGGATTGCACAGGATGTTGAAAGTGGAATAATAGCACCATAACAGTGTAGTGTGGAAATGGCCTTTATTCTCACAGCAACGATTGTGGTAGGTCGAGCTGAGAGAGCGTAGCTGGCTCAGGGACACCTACTGACTTTCATGGCTTTTCATCCAACCCTCTGGCAACTATACCACAACTGGGCTTCACCAAAGGACTAGTTGAGGTGCCATTTTATTTATTTATTTAAGCACATAAGGAGAAAATCCCACTAATTCATCTTTCTAGGCCTGGCCAAAAAAAAGGCAGTAAACAATTAGAGTTTGCTGCTCTTTCATGACAACCACATTTGAGGTGATACTCCTGCTGCCAAATTGTGGAACTGGCTTTGATTTATAGCCCTCACTTTTCTCACAAGGAGTAGCAGTCTAGATGCCTGCTGTGTTGGTTTATAATCTGAAGAATGCTCAGATGAAAGTGGAAAATATACAGTGGAGGCTTCTTCACATGGGAAAGGGGAGGAGAGGAAGTACAGGTTTAGCCTCCCTTGTCTGAAAATCTGAAAACCTCCAAAAAACTCCCAAAACCTGAAACTTTTTGCTTTTTGCTGCCGGTTTCTGCCTTTGAGGCAGTGGCTGCTGCACTCCTGCTCGTTCATCTCAGATCCTCAGTCTCTCTCTTTTGCCACCAGCCGCCCACTTCTGTGTTCAAGGCTGCAGCAGCAGCGGTGCTCCTTCATCCCTTAGGTCTGAGGAAGGCTGCAGCTGCTGCCTTGAAGGCAGGAGTGGGCGGCTGGTGGCAAAAAGAGAGAGCCTGAGGATCTATGAAGTGGTAGGAGGTGTGAATTCGCACCGAACCCTATGCTTGGATTCCTGCCGTTTCACATATCTACAGTCTCTCTCCAGCTTGACATCTCATTCACAGGTAGCAAACAAATGAGATGCGAGGCTATTCTAAAAAGGTACTGTATTCCAAAATCAAAAATAAAACAATTAAAAAAAATCTGAAATGCAGAACACTTCTGGTCCCAAACATACCAGATAAGCGAAGCTCAATCTGTAATACTTTATTGTGGTGCAAACTTTCTTCAAATCCCCACTGACCTATGGAAACCCATTGGTTGAACTTGGGTGAATCTCAGTGCCTTTCCACACTATACGTTATAATGCTATTATTCCACTTTCAGCAGCCTGTGGAATCCTGGGGTTTGCAGGTTAAGGAGAGGCATTTAGAATCCTCAGCCAGAGAGCTCTTTGCCTTCAGTAAACTAAACACTGCAGAATTCCACAGGATGTTGAAAGTGGAATAATAGCGCTGTAACAGTGTAGTGAGGAAAGGCCCTCAGTCTCTCAGCTCAGAGGAAGGCAAAGGCAAACCCTTTCTGAACAAATGTTGCCAAGAAACCCCTGTGATAGGGTTGCCTTAGGGTTGCCATAAGTTGGAAATTACCTGTAGGCACACAGTAACAAGCTTTCTTACAAAATACCATGCTTCATCAGGTGCATTAAGAGAATTTAGGAAAAAAGCTAATAAGACAATATGGTTGTTATGTGCCTTCAAGTAATTTCCGACTTCACAGGGGTTTCTGGGGCTGAGAATGTGTAATGTGGCCAAGGTCACCCAGTGGGTTTCCGTGGGTGAGCAGGGAATCAAACCATGGTCTCCAGGTTCATGATCCGATGCTCAAACTACTGGACCACACTGGCTCTAGACATTATACATAGGGAAAAACTAAGAACATGACCTCACTTAGCTGAGAATCAGCCCGTCATTTAACACAATGAGAGTTGCTTCCATGCAGTGAGAATTACTTTCAAGTCAGTATGGATAGGAGTATAAAGGCAACAAAAATATGAATATAACCCATAACCAAATGAAGCATTTCTCTCAGTATACTGACAGAACTTCACAGAATCCCATGAGAATCAAATAATCTGTTAATACATTCCCTGTTTGTAGTCTGTTCCACTTATTCTTTCTGATTCTGTACTAGTCAGGCCTTATCTGGGCACCTCATTTTAGGAAGGATATAGACCAGTTGGAGCAGGTTCAAAAGAGGGCAACAGGGATGATGAGAAGAACAGGAAGCAAAACATACACACAAAGGTTGAGGAAGTTGTGAATGTTCATCCTGGTGAAGAGAAGACTGAGGGTTGACAAGACTGCGCTCATGGGGGCAGGGAGCGGGTTGCCAGTTTGTTCTTTGCTGCCCTAGAAGATGTAATTGTTTTAAGATACAGGAGGGCACATTTCAATAGAACATTAGAAGGAACTTCTCAGTAAGTGCGGTTCGGCAATGGAACCGATCACCTAGAGAGGTGTTTGGGTCTCTTCCTCTGGGTGTCTTTAAAAAGAGTTTGGACAGCTACCTGCTGGGGATACTCTAGCTGGAGTTCCTGCTTTGAGTTCCTGCTTTGAGTCGGGTAGGGGTTGGACTCAATAGCTTATGAGACACCTTCCAGCTTTATTCTTCTTCTTAAGACAGTATGATCTAGTTAGTGGAGGGGTGTTTTCCCTGCAGCTTTAGAGAGGATTTTAAAATAAAGGACATTCATATTATTTTCTGTAGGAAGTAATGAGAATACACACACAAAAGAAAAACTGTTATCACTGTTTCACAGGGCTCTGGCCTCGAAAACAGTAATGATCTTCTAGAATCCTGAGCTGTGGCTTTGAATCTGAAATGGAGACATAGATTAATTTGGGCCGTGTCTGTGTTGGTATCTGTTTCTAATACATATGAACTACATACTTGACTCTAAGCACAGTAAGTATGCATATGATACTGAGACACTGTGTTGATAACCACCAAGACTACATTACCCAGGTAAGTTGATCAGCCAATCAGATAAAGACATGGGCAAGAGTTGGATAGGCAGTGTTATGTGAAGGTTCTGGAACAATGACCACATAAAGAAAATTGTTGTTTGTGTTTGTTTTGCCTAAGTATAAAAGGCAATGGTGTACACCTATCGGGGCTCTCAGACTTTGTGGAATGATCCCTCTGAGGCCCTGCCGGCAGTTTAATAAAATCCTGCTTTCTCTCAGCTGTGGGTCTTGACTCCAGACTTGATTTCTGTTACAATACCAGACAGGGACAAAAATTTTAAAAATGCAGTAATGTGTAGGGAAATTGGCCAGTAAGTGACAGCGCCTGGAATGATGTGTTTGAAAGTGGCCAACCAGGGTTAAAATCTCTGCCCAATCATGATGCATGATCTTGGGAAGTTGTTATGTGTTCATCCTAATTTGCCTGACAGGCTATCCTTGTGTGAATCACTCTAAACAGCAGAAATTGACAAAATCCAGGTACCGCAAAGAGCAGCATCCCATCTCTCTGCATATCTTTTTCCTTCTTTGGTAATCTTCTTTCTTCATTGTACAGAGATTTTTGTACCCCGCTATTTCTTTCATTCTGATCTTTCTTTATTTGTTGAGCTGGCCCTAGTGCACGGTTAGGCAACATTTTAGCTCCACGAGCCACAGATAGTATAGTAGAGATAGTAATAGACAGTGTGTTGGGGGGATGCATAATCACATGTGCACATTTGCATGTGTGCATGTGTACATGCACCTTATATGCATGTACTGTATACACAATTTTGTGTACACACAGTCTCTCCCCGCCGCAATCTTAACAGACATAGCTGTAGAAATATAAAATGTCCTTGCTGGTCACTGAGGTCATGCCACCAACACCACTACACTATGCCAATCACCTCAGTAAAGGGGAGGCACGTGATTCAAATGGAGATGACTGCTTGTGAGAATTACTCTCCTTGTGTGCCCTCTTCCCCGTTTAAATCATGTTCTGACAGAGTGCCAAATTGTTACTGGGCAGCCTGTCTTAGCAATGTGATTATGCTTGGGAAGAGGGCAGGTGAGGAAGTCATCCCCATGTGCCCTCCTTCTGTGGCAGTCCTGGGGTGGTAGAGTTTGCAGGCTGTAGAAATGTGGGCATATTGGGCAGGCTATACACAAAGGCCCCGCGAGTTGCATTGGCCCTGCCAGTTGTACATCGCACACACATAAGGTATGTCTTAGACTAGGGCTGCCTCATCTATTAGGCACTTTAGGCACAGTGCCTAGAGCCTACAAAAATTTAGGGTCTATGAATACAGGATTTTAGCATCTACAAAAACATCCCTAGTGGTGAGGCAAGACAGGGAGTCAAATACAAGAGTGCCTGAGGTCTACAAAAACTTTCATGTGGCCCTATCTTAGACCACCTCTGAATATTCCTTGCCCAAGAAAACCCTATGAAATTAATAGGGTCACTGTAAGTGGACAGGTGACTTGAAGGTACACACACACATGGTATAATCTTACTACGTGCTTTTCATGTGAAGAACCATTAAGATTCTATTAGGCAATGCGTACTAGATAACTAATATTATTTAAATGCATACTTAGATGAAAGGAGCTTTTTTATATTAGGAATTCTAAATATAAAGCAAGATAATCTAGACACACCATAATAAAAGGATAATTTACAAATTATAGGTTCAGTAGAAACATTGGAAAGCGGATTGGACTTGGGGAAAGTGCAGACCAAGGATAGAAGGTAGAGGGAAAGGAGGTAAAGGGAAAGATGGGTGGGGAGGGAGGAAGAGAGAGAACGGAAAATACTGATCCGAGGGAAAATAGTTTATAGAATGAGAGGGAGGGAAATAGGGGTTTTATATATTGAAATATATATTGTAAAGATTGAAAATTCAAATAATTGTACATAGAGAACTTGCTTTTTTATATATGGAAATTAATTGTGTAGATAATGTAATATTGGAATATATACTGATAAATGCTTTGGAAAAAAATCATTTGGTTCATAAGCAGGTTCTTCGTTTCAAAATGTGCTCTGATGGTAGAAAAAATGTATGTAAACCTTCCTTGGAGTAAGTCAGTAATTCTGAAACGTTTTACCTCTGTGAACTCCACTTTAGATCTACATGTGGACATTGTGTCCCCCTGCTCAACATCATGCCCCCCTTGTCATATCCTATGCCTTTCTCTCCCTCTGTCTCTCACAGGCCACGAGTGCCACACACCCCCTCTGTCTTAATGCTGAGCTCTCCCACCCCCCACCTCCTCTCTAAGCTCCCCACACCTAAGAATCTGCCTCGTGGTCACTAAGGCGCATGGGCCTGCTCCACCAAGGATGTAACATTTGGAGAAGCAAAATGGGAAAAGCACAAAAAAGGGAAGCTGATTTTTGCTATGTCTGAGGCTTGAAGTAGGCATAATAGGAGAAGACATTTTGCATTGTTCTTTTGCAGACACCAGTCAGTACACAGTGGTGCACACAAACACACATGCACACACAGAGAAAGGCTTGTCCTTTTTCTCATCTGGTGTACTTGCTGATTGACTTTTCTTATGTCTCCCCTTGAGCAACTATCATACCCCCCTTTAGGATCTGCCACACATTTTGAGAACCACTGGTGTAAGTTGAATGTACCTGAGAAATTAATTTTTTGTTTTGATGCATATGCCTCATTTTACCATCATTCATTTGACATGACCCATACAGGCTGCTGGAGGGACAGGGCAGCAGACAGGAAAGAAAATGTTATCCTGTGGTTTTTGGACTATAGGGCCTTATGACAGGACCCTTCTCCAAGCTGTTCCCACAGTTCCAAACCCTTGAGCTCCTGTCACTCACCTTGCCCCCTTTTCCCTCAAGATCCCTCCCTGGATCAGGTACTTGGGCCTCATGGTGATCCATATATGGACCAATGGCAATGTTGTTCAATGGTTTCACTGTGGTGTGACCAGATTCTCTCTCAAAACTTAACAGGAATAGCCAGACACAGTTATAAACAAGAATAAGCAAAGCAGAAGTTTATTAATACACAATTAGATCACAAATTAACCCCTGAACTATTTTATCATTTACAGCTCTCCAAACCCTATTCAATTCTTCCCCCTAGCTAACTATCCTATCTCTGTAACAGCTTTTCCTTATCTCTAGGCCATCTTTCCCTATCTCTCTTCAATCTGTCCGTGGCCATTTTCACACTACACAGGACCTTTCCGCACCTTACCTTTTTCCGGCGCTGGGGTGCGGGGATCACGCAAGCAGCCCCCAGCAAGAGGCTCTCGCGTCCCTGCTGCGTCAGCTCCACACGAGCTGCCTGCTCATGTGAGAGCCTCACCTCTTCCTTCCGCAGTGCAGCCTGGGAGTTTCCCAGGCTGCGCTGGGGCAGGAAGCACGACTGGTGCGGCTCCGGAGCCTCCACATAGCAGGTAAGTGCATGCGGGGCCCGGGAGCAATGCGCGATCGCACACCATTTTTGGTTTCCAGCCAAAAATGAAAAGGTGCACGATCGGTGCCTGCCGGCCCCTGGAGCATCGCGCAATTGTGAGTGCGTCGTGCAGATCGTTCCTCACAATCACGCGACGCTCCAGGTACCCTTTCGCATGGCAAATGCTGTGTGAAAAGGGCCACAGTTATAGTGCTATTATTCCACTTTCAGCCTCCTGTGGAATCCTGGGGTTTGCAGCGTAGGGAGGAACATTTAGAATTCTGAGCCAGAGAGCTCTTTGGCCTCGGTAAACGACAAACCCCAGAATTCCACAGGATGTTGAAAATGGAATAATAACACTATAACAGAGCAATGTGGAAATGGCCCCTATCTCTAGGCTGTCTTTCCCCTATCTGTCTTTTGTCAGAGACAAGCCTCAGTTTTGTGTCTTTTCTCCCATGTAGGCCCCCCTCCACAGCAACCAGGGTTGCCTAGCTTCTCTCTTCATGGACCTAAATCCAACTGCTAGTCTTGACTTGAGTAGACCCATTGAATCAGTGCAACAATTTATTCAGTGGGTTGATTCTCCTTGGGGCAAGCAGTTGGATTTAGGCCCTCTGACTATTAGTTTCTGAAAATAAAAGAGCTGGTTCATTATCAGAAATTGATAAAATAGTCCAGAACTTTGGGATTGGGGTTGGGGTTGGGATAAGAATGTATCTGTATCTTTTTTTAAATTAAAAATATCAAAAAACTGTTCTGCTTCCAAAGCAAAGTCTGCTGTCAGTAATAGACTGGATAGGGATGGTGAGAATGAAGGTTAACCTAGGCCATTTCTGCACTAGACTGTTATAGTGCTATTATTCCACTTTCAACATCCTATGGAGTCCTCGGGTTTGCAGTTTAGCGAGGGGCCTCAAAGGCCCCCTGTAAACTGCAAACTCCAGGATTCCATAGGATGTTGAAAGTGGAATAATAGCACTATAACAGTCTAGTGCAGAAATGGCCCTAGACAAAACATAGATGATGCACTTGGTTACCAGTAGAAAGACTCCTCAGGGAACAGGGATTCAGTCTCTACTTGCTGGGATTATATTTCCCTTGAAGGCTCAGATTTACAGTTTGGGCATACTGTTAGAGTCCCATGGATGTCAAAATTTGGGCAGTGGTCTGGAGAACAATTGCACAGAGTTGCAAGTACACTTATCTCTAGAAGCATCTACTCTGGTCAGGCTTTAGTTATGATGGCAGTAATGTGTTTGATGAGGAGCTGCCTTTGAAAAAAAATTGGAAAATTTTGCAAAAATTTCAGCTTGTTTAGAATGCTATAGTAATACTTTGATTAATGCCAATTATAGGGAGCATGTGGAGTACCAATTTGGAAGTACCATGTTGCAAGAAATTACATTACCTGTACTACCTTACATGGTTGGGGTAATGGCAACATAGAAACATTTTTTTTTACAACTAAATAAACGGGTAATATTCTTACTTTTTAATATAATGATTACCATTCACTAATTATATTGTTTGGAAGGTCATTTGGGATAGGGACTGACCAACGTCTGTTTTTAAATTAAAAATTTTGGTGATGAGGAAAAAGAAAAAGTAACACATTAATAACATGTGGAATACCTAATGCTGAACTTTTCCCGAACAATGTTCCAAGCGCTGGTGATTCTCTTATTGCAATAGCTGTACTGCATATCGATATGTACCAGTAAAATGTCATTCTAATTCCCATGGTTTACCAAATAAATTGTTTCATTTAACAAGGCTTTGAAATGGTCCTTATTAGCATTCAGCAATATGAGTCACAAGTGAGCAAAATGGCCTTCCAGACGTTGCCAGACTGTGACTCCCATGTGCCCTAGATTAACTCCTAATAGTTAAGACTGATGGGAATTGCAGTCCAACAGCATCTAGAGGGCCACATTTTGCCTTTTCCATCCCTGCACTCCTTTGACTATCCCTAAATTGCCAAGCTCTTCTATGACATCAATGCAAACAAGAAGTTAGGCTGAGAGCAGGCAGAGGCAACATGAATGGATCTTTTTGCCTGCCAAGCCTCATTGTGATGTCAAAGCAGGACACCCACTACTGAACACCACAGCCTATGGCCATGCTACTTTGTAAAGGAAGCAGCGTTAGTACAGTAATACGGGGTACCATTCCGCCTCCTCCAAGAGACATTAGCTCTGCAAGGATCAACTGATGGTTAGGGATGTTTTGCTCCCATATGGTATTACATTTTCTTTCACTAACGACAGGATGAAATGAAGCATTGATTTTCCAGCAGTTCACAGTTAGGATGGTGTACAGTTCTCACGGCTTAAGGACGGAAGAATCTAAGCGATCTTTAAAAATGACTAAATACAATATGCCTGTCTGATTCTATGAAAAGGAATACAATTCTAGACAAAAGCCTACGTGGAAATACAATGCCGTTCCCCTGTTCCACTTCCTTTCCAAGTAGCTTTCTAGAGAAAGTGTTCAGTGGTGAATGAAAATGTCAGCAACTGATCTTTATGCCTCTTGTCATTTCACCTTGATTTCACTGTTAGGCAACGTGGCTAATTTCAGGTCCAATAACATGATTAAAAATAGCCTTGGCAGCACACTCCCATGCTCTCTCCCCCATGAACTCGCTTGAACCAATTTAAAAGCTGAAACTCCTAGAGATGAGCTGTCTCATGCCAAGTCACACTACAAAGTTACCGTAACCAGCATCCCTTCCCTTGCCTCCAGGCGGCATTCAGCTTGATATTTTTGAATTTTAGATCATAACAGAGTAACAAATATTTCCTTCTTTTCCTTTCATTCTCAATGACTTCACCACCACAGCATGTGCTATTCAACTCTTTTAAGTGGTTTTTCAGAGTCCCTTATTCCAAAAAATAATGTTTGGCCAGGGCCCCCTTCTTCAGCTGTTTTTACCTCTGAAGTCAAAATAGCACATGCAGACGCATCCCTCCTTTGGACTGGAGTTTGTATTTCTAGTTACAGACAGAAATAGAGAGCAGCGTGGAGGAAACAAGACCATCTCTGAATTTAATACTGTGGAACTGATTTGCCTTGCTTCAGAGGCCTTGTGTATAGCAAATCTTCCTGTTTTCTCTCTGTGAAGTAGCTCAATCTCACTCAAGTTGATTTGAAATCAAGTCCCACTGTGTTAACTTGTGTTTATTCCTTGTTGAATATACACAGGAATGCAGCGTTAAGAGGCACACTGAAGATCATTTACTGTTAGTCACCCATTATCTTCTTTTAATCATAGCATCATAGTAGGAATTCTGGAGGAATACCAGATAAAGATGGCATGGGACAGACTTTGCAAGGAAAGGGGTGGATGGGAAGATAGTTGGCTTAGCTGATGGGCTCTAGGTGCTATAAGGAACCCCTTTTGGGATGTAAAAATAGCCATAGCCTCCTATCCAGCAGAGGATGTGGGGAACTCCCAACTGAACTCAGTATTAGTTATTTTCAAAGAGGTAGTTTTTACACGATTAGTAGGTAGTAGCAATAGTTGTTGTGTGCCTTCAGGTGGTTTCTGACTTATGGTGACCCTAAGGTGAACCTGTCATGGGGTTTTCTGGGGCTAAGAGTGTGTGACATGCCCACAATCACTCAGTGAGTTTCCGTGGCCAAGTGGGGAATTTAATCCTGGTCTCCAAGGTCGTAGTCCAATGCTCAAACCACTATACCATGCTAGCTCAGCAGTTAATTACCAGTGATATTTCTCATTCCTGAAAGAAAATCACACAGTCTGGGAGAAGTAGATAGCCTGAACAGCTAAAATTAATTCTCTGCCTCTGTATAAAAAGCAAAACTGGGTTTATTAGGAAGATCAGAAAACTTGGTTATAGCACACAGGACACTGATTATAGATAGGAGTATTAATAATTCCTAAGGCTTGAAAACTTATGGGTTGCTAGCCTTGCCTTGTTAATAAAGGAAGCAATAGTCAGTGAACAGAAAAATTTTGAGTTCATTTCGTATAAGCACTTTCCATTATCCCTGATCTTTTGCCTTTGCAAGGGGCAGAACTGACTAGCATGAGCCACTGATTCTTGATGTAGTGAAACTAGAAAGCGGAAAAGAGTATAGTTTGATGTGAAGCTTTGGCTATCACCAGTTGACAAAGGAAGACAAACACTGACTAAGCAATATCAGAGAGATGGGGAAACCTGCCCCAGAATACTTAACAAATACGTAGCCTGCCAAAGAACAAAGGACAGGCTTGGGGGAAAGGGCTCGAGTGGATTTGCTCATGTCCATAGCAAAAACAAGACAGACCTCCATTTGAGGCTGGTTTGAAATGAGGCCTATGCATTTGAAAAACAGACTCTTAATCAAAGTTCATAAACATAAAACATGGGATCTTACATTATGGTTTTACTGTTTGAAAAAGTCCCATCCCACATGGCCAGAACCATATAAATGATGGTGGAAGGACACAGAAAATGGTCCCTGTGGAAGGTGTAGGGTCCTATGGCAGTCAGTAGTCAGTAAATTATCATGTATTTGGACTTCATGGCACCAGATGCGGATAGTGGAAATGGTGATTACAAGCAGAGAAGAGGACAGAAGGAAATGAAATAAAGAAAATAAAGACAGTGGGAGCCAGCATAGTGTAGTGGTTTGAGTGTTGGAATACAACTCTGAATACAACTTGTCCCTTGAACCATGGAAAATCACTGGGTGATCTTGGACAAGTCACACTCTCTCAGGCTCTTTCTGCAGCTTATTTTCGTCCAGCGCAGTAGCACGGGGATCATGCAAGCAGCCTCTTCCATGAGGCTCTCGCATCCCCGCTGCTTCCGCTCCGTAGGAGTTGCCTGCATGAGGACTCCACCTCTTCCTTCCGCAGTGCAGCCGGGCATTTTCCCAGGCTGCACTGCGGGAGGAAGCACGGGGGCCATGGCTCCAGGGGCTCCGCACAGACAGTAAGTGTGTGTGGGGCCCTGGAGTGATGCGCAATGCTGGCCCTGGCAGCATTGCGCGATTGCGAGGACATCATGTGAAACACTCCTCACAATCATGCGACGCTCTGGAGGCCCTTTCACATGACAAATGCCATGCGAAAAGGACCCCTGTCTCAGCGAAAGGGAAAGGCAAACCCCCTCTCAACAAATAAGTTCAAGTTTGCTTTAGGGTCACCATAAGTCAGAAACAACATGAAGGCACACAACAACAACATGAAGACGGTAGCAATTCAAAAGAGATTGATACAGATAAGCACAGTGACCTTCATAATTGATGCTAACAAGGTAATCTTCACAATGCTGAATTCCTTACCTATATAGTGGGACAAAAACGTATTTTCTACTCAGATGCTAAGAATTAGGCATTAACCTTTTGATTGTCTGTAATTCAGTAGTTTTATGGTGGAATTTGCTCTGAAATTTTTTTTGTTCAAAAGTGACCACCTTAACATCTGCAGCAGTGTCCTGGTGAGTTGAAATTTTTCTCTGACATGTTTCTGAAGTCATATTTCTTTCCATTTATTATTTTCTATAGCAATTAATATATAAGGTAACCAGACCTGTTGCAGGGGTGGGAATGACGTGACCTTCCATATATTGGTGGACTGCAACTCTCAGCATTTTCCTCACCATTGGCGATGCTGGAATTTACAACCCAATAACATCTGGACAGCCACATCATTCCCACCCCTATGCTACAGAAAAGAATCAATTAATACAAATCTGGCATCAAAAAAGGCAATGTTATAGAGAAGGAACATTTCTGGCAGGTGATGGCGTTGACATATCACATTAGAAGATAAACAGGTGAACGAAACTTTGATGTTATGCCTGATGCTAATAGTGTTGCCTAAGGAAGTATGGGGGCAGAGTTGGCACCTGGACCTACTTCAGTGTCTGGTCTCTGTGTTTGTATTTCTGTCGTTATTCTTCAGCAAGTAAAATTTTCTTTTTACTTCAGGAAGTAACATTTTCTTTTTCAATGTACAATAAAATATCCAGATTGATGTTACCTTGTTAGCGCTCAATATGTGCATATTAAAGGTGCAGGGAGATTTTAAGAGGAAATATATTAATTGGATTCCAACCCAGGCAGCGTTGCCAAATGGATTAAGCTATACTGTACAGCTCTGTAAGAATCAGAGTGTGCCGTCCTAGCCAGATGTATGAAGAGAGAAATATTAACTTAAGAGTGGGAGGGTGGCTTAAGGTTTTTATAGAAGTGAAACAAGCAAACACACAAATGCTTCCTGGAAAGTCCCAACTGAATTTTTGATACCATGCCAGTTTTTGTTCTGGCAATTTATATGTATACAATGTGTGTCACTTTACATTTACCTATACATAATTATTATACACTAGAGCACAGTTCATATTCGTAGTGGTTTTCCTAATCATCATGTGCAGATTCCAACCGTGATTTCTTTTATAATAATACATATTTAAAATTCACTTTAGAAAGCAATTATAGTATTATTAACTTGCTATTCCTTCCACTTTCCCCAGATATGTTCATTCGTGGCTGAAATCAAGGCTACAAGTTGCAATTTAGCCACCTGCCCAGAGCAGGCAACAGCCATGATGACTAAAAACGAGGAGGAAACTTCACTGATTGAGTTTCTGCCTGTCACTACCACTGAAACTCTGGTTGTCATACAACTAAAATATGGGCAGATATATTCACAGGCACCATTTCCATCCTTTGTTGTGAGCCTCCATCAAGTTGACTTCGACTTATGGTGACCTTGTGAAAGACTCAAAGTCACTCTGTTATCAACACCCCGCTCAGGTCTTGCAGACTCAGGGCTGTGGTTTTGTTGGCTGAATCTATCCATCTGTAATGCAGTCTTTGGCCCTTTCCACAACTTACCTTTTCTCGGTGCTGGGGTGTGGGGATCATGTGAGCAGCCTCTTGCGAGAGGCTCTCGTGTCCCCGCTGCTTCAGCTCTGCAGCTGCTGCCTGCCAGCTGGCAGGCAACATGAGGGCTCCACCTCTTCCTCCCACAGCGCAGCCTGGGATTTTCTCTGAGTGCACTGGGGCAGGAAGCAGGAGGCTCCGCACGCATAGTAAGTGCACACGGGGCCTGGAGTGATGCACGATCATGCACCATTTTTGGCTACAAGCCAAAAATGAAATGGTGCGTGATCAGCGCCTGCAAGCCCCGGTAGCATCGCGCAATTGTGAGGACGTCATGTAGACGGCTCCTCGCAATTGTGCGACACTCCAGAGGCCCTTTCGCATGGCAAATGCCATGCGAAAAGGGCCTTTCTCTTTTCTGACTGCCTTCTGCCTTAGCAAACTTTATTGTCTTTTCTGGTCAGTCATGTCTTCTCATGACATGGCCAAAGCACAATAGTCTCAGTTCAGTCATCTTGCTTTCCAGGGATAACTCAGGCTTCATTTGCTCTAGGACCCATTTATTTGTCCTTTTGGTGGCCCAGGGTATCCACGGCACTCTCTTGAAACATCACATCACAAATGAGTTGATTCTCTTCCTATCAGCCTTTTTCACTGTCCAACTTTCACAACCATACATAGAAATTGGAAATACAATGGCATGGACAATCCTAACTTTAGCATTCAATTATATATCTTTACACTTCAGGATCTTACCTAGTTCCTTCATGGCTGCCCTTCCAAGTCCTAGGCCCTTTCTGCACCTTATCTTTTCACAGCACTGGGGGACAGGGATCGCGTGAGCAGCCTCTTGCAAGAGGCTCTCATGTCCCCGCTGCTTCACCTCCGCAGCCGCTGCCTGCTGGTGAGCAGGCAGCGTGAGGGCTCCTCCTCTTCCTTCTGCAGCGCAGTCTGGGATTTTCCCAGGCTGTGCTGGGGCAGGAAGCGCAAGCGCCATGGCTCTGGAAGCTCCACACACATGGTAAGTGCGCACGGGGCCCTGGAGCGATGTGTAATCGCGCACCATTTTCGGCTACAAGCCGAAAATGAAATAGTGCATGATTGATGCTTGCTGGCCCCAGCAGCATCGCAAAATTGCGAGAACATCATATGGACTGCTCCTCACAATTGTGCAATGCTCCAGGGACCCTTTTGCATGGTGAATGCTGTGCGAAAAGGGCCCTAGTCTTCTTCTGATTTCTTGACTGCAGTCTCCATTCTGATTAATGACTGAACCAAGGTATAGGAAATCTTTGACTATCTCAATGACTTCCTTGTCTATTTTAAATTTATGTAAATAATCTGTGTTCATTATGTTAGTTTTCTTAATGTTCAACTGTAAAACTGCCTTTTGCCTTGATTTTCGTCAGTAGTTTGCAAGTCTTTGTTATTTTCTGTTAGAGGTATGGTATCATCTGCATATCTTAAATTGTTGGTGTTCCTTCCTCTAATTATCACACCTCATTCTTCAGAGTCATAATCCAGCTTTGCATCTGATACGTTCAGCGTACAAGTTAAACAAATAGGATGATAAAATACAGTCTTGCCTGACACTCTTGCCAATTGAAAACTTTTCAGCTTGTCAGTATTGTGTTCTAACAGCCATCTCTTGTCCTGATTACAGGTTACAAATTAGGATAATCAAATGTTGTGGTACACCTAATTCTTTAAGAGCAAGCCATAGCTTTTCATGGTCTAAACAATAAAATACTTGGCTATAATCTATAAAGTGCAGGATGATTTTCTTCTGAAGTTCTTTGGTGTACTCTGTTATCCAATGTATGCTTGCAATATGATCCCTAGTGCCTCTTCCTTTCCTGAACCCAGCTTGGACATCTGGCATTTCTCACTCCATATATGGTAAAAGTCTTCGTTGTAGAATTTTGAGCATCACTTTGCTTGCATGAGAAATTAATGCAGTGGTCCTGTGGTTACTGCCATCCCTGTTCCCCCTTTCTTGGGGATTAGCATGTACATTGAGGGTTCCCAATCTGTGGGCCATTTTTTTATTTTCCATATTTTCTGACAGATTTTAATAAGAGTGGATTCTGTCTCTGTTATTTGAAACAGCTCTTTCAGTATGCCATGTGTTCCTGGTGATTTATTTCTTCCAACTGAGTGTGGTTTCTACTTCACTTTCTAAAACTATGGGTTGATCTTCAAATGCTTCTTCCTTCAACAAATCTGGCATCCTTTCTTCTCTTGTATATAGTTCTCCAGTGTATTATTTCTATTGGTTTTTTATTTCTTCTTGATCATAAGGTATGTTCCACTGCTAGTTGTATAGCATATCTACTCTTGGTTTAAATTTTCCTTTGATTTCTCAGGCCTTGTGGAAGAGGTCTCTTGTTCTATCTGTTTTGTTGTCATCTTCTGTTTCTCCGTATTAATTGCTATAGTAGTTCTCTTTGTCCCTGCACATAAGTTGTTGAACATATGCATTCAGAGTTCTGACCCTATTTCCATTCCCTTTTTCTTTTGCTTCTTGTCTCTCTTTAAGTGCTGAAAGAGTTTCATCTGTGATCCAGTGAGGCTTTTCTTTCTTTTTGGCTGCAGATAGTGTTGTTGTGCATTCTTCTCTCATAATGTCCCTGGCTTCATTTGAGACCTCTTCTGGGTCCTGGTCAATTAGTGCAAATCTATATTTTACATTATTTTAAAATTCTACAGGGATGTTCTTCAGGATATATTTTGACATAATGGATCTGATTTCATGTTCTTCTTTAGTTTTACTTTAATTTTTAATATTAACAGTTCGTGGTCTGTGCTACAATCTGCTTCTCATCTTGTTTTTGTGGAGAGAATGGAGCTACTCCATCTTCTGCTTCTGATTATATAATCTATTTGATTTCTATATTGGTCATCAGATGATGTCCATGTATACCGTCAGTTCATTGATTGTCTAAATAATGTGTTCGTGATGAATAAATTGTTGTCTTCACAAAATTCATTCACTCTGTTGTTTAATTTCTTGATCCCATGCCAAATGCTCCTACACTGCTTGGTGCTTCTGTTTCCTACTTTTGCATTCCAATCACCAGCATGTCCTGTTTTAGTGTGTGATCAATTTCTTCCTGGACTCCATTGCAGAATATTTCAGTTTCTTCCTTTTCTATCTCTGTGGTTGGGGGATAAACTTGGATTATGGTTATACTGATAGGTTTTCCCTGAAGTCTTATTGATATTAGTCAGTCAGAATTTGTATTATATACCTTGATTGCTTTTGCTACATCTGTCCTCCCTATTAATATGACCCTGTTTCTTCTTAGATTTTCATTTCCTGGGTAAAACACTGTATAATTATCTGACTGAAAATGTCCCATTCCTGACCACTTTAGCCCACTCCCTCCAAGTATTGCAATGTTAATATGTTCCATTTCTTATTTTACTTTCTGCTTTCCCCTGATTCATGCTTCTCACATTCCATGTCCCTGTAATATCTGTTGTGTAGCTTTAGACTTTCCTTTAATCTGTGAGCATATCAACAGCTGAAATCATTTGGGCTTGAGTCCAGTTGCATCATTAGCCACAGTGCTACTCATACTTGTCCCCCAGTATTTTGTTGAGTACCACCCAAACTGCAAGTGTCATTTTCTGGCATTCTCTCTTGTTTCATTTTGAACTGTCTCATCATACAATTTTCCAAGTAGAAGGTTTCAGGTGTGGTTTACCATTGCCTTCTTCTGAGCAGTACTAACAGGTGTTAGCTATGGTGCCACTGCCACTGGTTGTGCGAGATCTTCTGGCAGTGTCACGTGCTACTTCTGCAACCCAGTAGCTATTCAACACGTGTAATCTGGCTGTTCAAGCAAAAGTCTGTCTGACATTGGAGACTCTAACAGCAGCACTGCCACCATCAGCATAGCCTCTTGCCTCACAGGAGCATGCAGTCCCATCACCACAGAAAGGGAGTGCCATGGTAGGCTTCCATCCTTAGATGCTAGACAAAGGGCCTTATCACAATGTCCAATTATAGTGTTATGATACCACTTTAACTGCCATGACTGCATCCTGTAGAATGCTGGGCTTTGTAATTTGATAAGGCTCTGAGCTCTCTAGCTGAGAATTATAAATATTCCTCCCTAAAGTATAAATCTCAGAATTCTATGAAATGGAACCATGGTACATAAAATGGAATCGTAATGCTATAACTGTGTAGTGTGATAGGGCCCAAAGTAGCACTTCTTGAATTTCTGCCTATGATGCCCTTGATATGAGTCCTGGGTGTTCTACCCCTTACAAGGAATTCAGCAATCCATTCCCTTTATCAGGGACATAAGACTAGAGGATGGTAAAAGCCAAACAGTAGGACTGAGACCTAGCAGTTTGAGATTTAAAAAAAGAAGAAGAAGAAAAAGAAAGGAGAACACCATTATATAAAAGCAGTCATGTTACAATTGCTGAAAAGCCAAGGACTATGTGGGTTATAGGAGCAATCTGTTAACAGTCATTAACCAAGGATAATAGCTGACCTTTATCTGAAGACTTTTCTCCTCCTTAGGAAAGAGGTGATAATTCAGATTTTACTAGACCTAACAAAAGCCCTTATCAGCTGTTTCTACAGCTAAAGGCAAATAGGAAGGAGGATACTTCCTGGACCCTATTTGCCCGTCATCCTTTCTCTGCACACTATTTTTTTTAATCTTCAGAGGAAAAGTAATAAAAACATTCCCTCTACAATGGCGTTGTCATATCATAGAGTGTTGGGGTGGGGCTTTGTGTTACAGAACCAGTGGTACTGCTAAGTTTGAAGTTTTCACTCATCTTCATGATATTCACAAGAAAGGAATCCACAAATTATAAATTTTGAATGAATCCTTTTTCCCCAGCTGTTTTAATTAATCAGCATAAAGTAAGAAAGCCTCATATTCCACCAGTATTATCTACATGTAGCAACAGAGACTGGAGACAAGGTAGCATCATTAATGTCATATAACTGCTTCAGTCATGGGAAACTGATTTTCCTTTGCCAGGGAAATCTGAATATTTGAACAGCTTTTTAAAACAAAATACTGCACATAGGGGGACCCCTCACCATTCCACAGTTAACTGATGGTGTAATGCTACTGAAGTGTAGTATGGAATTCAGAATAAATCTCTTTTGGATTAATAAGTGCCTCTACTTAAGGAGCTGTACATCTTCCCCAACACAATGGGCTGTGATGACAAATGTGTGACATCAATCACCACAGCCTATGGTGTTGTGAAATGTCTATAGCTCTTCTGTGGAAGTGCCCGTTAATGCAGCAGGGATTTCTCCTAAATCTCATATTGCACTCGAGTGACATTACTCCATTAAGTAGCTCATATTCACTGAAGAACACTGTATGTGAAAATGATGTTTCTTTATGGTGTTTTATGCTAGAGCACTCAGACATGCATGCCATTGTTAGATGTTATAATATATAAACCAAAACTTATATATACAAAAATCTGGGATGTTTAAAATATGGATGAGGAACTTGTAAATATCACAATGTTGTTGGACTGTAACTCCCAAAATTCCTCACTAGTCACTGAGACTGATGGGAGCTGCCACCCAACAACATCTGGAAATCCACTGATTTAAGTCAAAAGATGTAAACACACAACAGGAAACACTGAAGTGCATAGCTGAAATGATGGATTTCTTTTAACATATCCCTTTCTGGGGAAGACATTCCAGTGGGATTAGTCAACAGGAGGCCAAATGTTTCAGTGTAATTTGCAATCATAAAAAGCAAATAAAGGCATTTCTTTCTTCACATCTCAGACACAAGAACTGTTCCTACATGGGTGGGGATTTTTGAGCGACACACTGCTTCATAGCATCAGTACTGGTATTCAAGAATGGAGGAACAAATTCTTTGCTCTTACCAGATATTGTAGTTGCAGAATAGACTTTCTAAGGATGAGCAGTTAAAGTTCTACTTTTTCCTTTGTCTATACTTTCCCTAATAGCCATATAGTTGGGGAGAGATAATTGATAGGGAGCATATGGCAAAAAAAGGCTAGGTGAATCAGGGTTAGAAAGAACAATGTTCAGTCTAAGCCAGGAGCAGACCCTCCAACATTCACAAGTGAAAACCTGGACCTGCGTGGTCAAGCAACATTAGAGTGTGGTCATTAAGGCAGGAGTTACCTAATGATGAAAGGAAACAAGCTAGGAGAGGCTGCAGCAGTTTGCTTTTGCCTGTGCCTGCTGGGAAGGGCAAGATTCTGCCCTTCTCTCCTCTTCCCCCTGCTGAGTTAATTGAGTGCAAATGACTTGTCCACTTTGAACTCAATCTGCAGTAATGGAAGCAAGCTTAGGACAAAGGGGGAAGGTGGGAGGAGGTGACTGAAACTGGGACCTTTTGAAAAACAGCTGAAAAAGTGGGATAGGATAAGATTGATTGGAACTACCTCTGCCAAATCGGGACAGCTGAAGGAGATACAGGACTCATTTGTGCTTTGTCCCAGAACACAGTTATAATAATGGTTGTGTATATTGCTGCATTAGATCCAGCGTGTTGTAGTGGTTTGAGTATTGGTCTATGATCGTGGAGGTCAGTGTTCAACTCCCCACTTGGCCTTGGAAACGCACTGGGAGATCTTGGGCACATGACACACTCTCAGCCCCAGAAAACTCCATGATAGGTTCACCTTAGAGTTTCCATAAGTCAGAAACAAGTTGAAGACACACAATAACAATCTCTGCTTTATACAGAGTGCCTCCTCTGCTGTTTTACTGCAGCTTGTCTGATCCACATAAAGAGTCAGCTAATGACATAATCTTTAGAGAAGCACCTTTTGCTCTGTAAGCTAGCTAATTTTGATATTCTAGATGTTTTCTGTGTGGTTTTAAAATGGTTGATGTCTTACCATAAACATATTTTTAGGCAGGATTTTCTTGTTATTGAAAGGCAGGCAATAAATACTTTTTAAAAATGGGTCAGCATTACAATGACATTTCTTAAGATCGAACCTCTGCACTTCTAAATTACCATACTCACTTTATTGTTTGAGGCAAAGAAGAAGATGAACAGGCAAATTCTTCATTTTGCATGGAAAAGCCAGTTAGGCTGGGGGGGGGCAGCAGGCCAGGTGACATAAACAGATCTGTCCTGAAATGAAGGACAGTGCTAAAACTGCCCACAGCATCTGCTGTATGGGGTGTTTGCTTCCCTGTTACTAATGGTGGGGTCA
Source organism: Iguana delicatissima (assembly GCA_948472985.1). Lineage (NCBI taxonomy): Eukaryota > Metazoa > Chordata > Lepidosauria > Squamata > Iguanidae > Iguana > Iguana delicatissima. Next base: position 1,856,713 of record CAOKZL010000701.1, on the reverse strand, counting down.
ATCTTGTTCCCATCTACCAAAGCAGGCCTCATGCCCGTCTCACAGGGATGTGATGGAGTTCCTCAGATAATTGCTTATATATTAAATACTAATCAATGCTTTCAACTCCTTTCTTTTTTTTATTCCAAAACGCCTTCTATAATCTAATGTTAGACCTGCCAACCGAAAGCGAAGCCTTCCCGTATTCTTTTAATAACATCTTTGCCCTTCCCAATATCTATTAAGCTTTTCACTGTGTGAAGATAAACATCACTGCTGATATCTGCATATTTTTTAAAAAATGTTAAAGTCAGAATAATATGAATGAAATTGAAAGCTGGCAACCATAAATGTATTGGTTACAGCACGGTGGAGTTCTAACAAGAGCATCTGGGAATACATTGAGAGAGCTAGTGCCCTCTATTGGATCTCAGACATTCAGATCACTTCAGGAACTCAGGCTTTCAATCTTGTAAAGGTAACACACACATTTGATATGGAGTTTTTGTGTGGCACCCCAAAAAGTAAAACAAAGCACATGTAGGATTTTGCAGGCTTCAGTCTGGGCTGAAAAAGAACACCTATCTGCCGCCTATCATTTCTTTTGAATCAGTCTGATGCCTCTGAAATTTGTACAATTGTATATATGTTTCATATCTTTTGATCACCTAAAAGGATAGGCTGTAGATAACTGTAAAATAAGGACAGCCCTATAATGTTATCTTTTTCTTTTGTAACAGTAATTGGTGAGGCCTTAATGTAATTCTTGATGTAATTCTTAATGTAATTCCTGGGTGCTAACCCAGGAACAGTTTACACGTCACTGCAAGACAGCAGATTATAGAAGGAAGTGCAAAATTAAAGCAGACTGTCACAAAGGTGATGGTTTGGTAGGATGAGATTTGGGAGGCACAAAGCCTTCTGTTATTATGTGCCTTTAAGTCAACTCCAACTCATGACAACTGTGGAATAGAGTTTTCTTGGCAAGATCTCATCATAGGAAGTTTGTTGATGCCTTCTTCTAAGGCTGAGAGAATGTGACTTACTCAAGGCCATTGAGTGGGCTTTCATGGCCTGGTCTCTGGGAGTCTGAGACAGGGTCTCAGTTCAACTCATAGAAACCAGGTTGATGACCAAAAGGATTGCCCCTTCAGGAGCGGGAGGATCAGAAAGAGGAGAGGTAAGAGAGACTCAGGAAATTGAGACCCAGGTCCCCTGGAGAGCCACAGAAGCTAAGGCCATTGCGGACCAGCTTCGTCCTTTAAATAAATTGACTGGGATCATGTGGCTTAATGCCGTGATCCATTCCCACCCCACTGCTAACGGACAGGACTTGACCCAGCTGGCTAGGTTGTGCGTGTCCCCCTCAGAACTCCCCACGCTGGAGTTTGCTGTGGCCGCACAAGGGTTAGTCAGGTTGGAAGCCCATGAGTGGATGAGGGAAATCATCCAAATATTGTGGCCAGGAAAAAATGCAAGTGTTTTTTATGTAACGGAGCAACAAGGACACTGAGAAAACCCCCAGGCATACGTGGCCCGGAAACAGCTCCTGGCCATACTAGCAGAGAAAATCCCCTTCGCTCCCGGTGGGTACAACTTCAACCATGTGGAGTTCAAGACTCTCCTTTACGGAGGTCTGAACCACGAGACGAAGGCCCTTTCCACACGGGGGGAAAACATGGGGTAACACGGGGTAGGACGACCTCACCCGGACGTCGTCCACACCGTGGAGTGCGCTAGGACGGTTAGAAATGTGGAGGTTCCACACCTCAAACCGCCCTCGCGCGGCTGCGGGGGTGGCGCCGCGTGTTTTATAAAGACCACATTTCATGTGGTCTTTATGAAACACGCGTGCGATAGCCCATCGCTCGTCATCTCCACCCTGAGCAACAGGGACCAACAGCTGCAGCTTGTCTTCAGCAGCTCTGACAGGGGCTTCAGTTATTACAATTCCATGTGGAATTGTAGGGGCACACAAGCGCATCCCTGCAGAGCTGCCCAGGGGTGGGCTTCCGGCTGGCGCACTTCTCCAATTGGCGGAGAGCCACCAGAAGCCACCAGCCACCATTTTGGGCCCCGCCAGGCACCACCGGACGCTGCTGGACGCCGCTGCCATGTAGAGCGGCGAACATGCACTGCTCCCCGCAGCGACGGATCGAGGTAAGCTTCGTTCCCGCGTGCACTGCCACGTTTCCCAGCGTTTCACGCCCCCCCCGTGTGGAAAGGGCCGAAGATGGCCCTGGGATTAGTGGACCCTGAGACTACAGGCTGGCAGGAATTCAGTAACAACCTCTGGAGGGTTGCTGACCTGCTCTGCAAGGCTGGCTCGTTGAAACCTCCTCCCAAGTCTCACAGAAAAGAAGCTGGGAGTTGGGAGCCCATACAAGAAGTGACATACTCTAACTATGGCCCCCACTCCCAGCACAGGAAGACAGCTCCAAATTCTGTCCCAAAGGGGAACTGGAATTCACATCCCCCTCCAAGACAGGATCACCGACCTAGGCAGGAGCATTGGCAGACCAGGGGCTCCCGCAGTCAGCCCAGCAAGGCAGAGAATTTCGCTCCCCAGCCTCCAGCTCCAAAACAGGCGTCCGGCAGCTATGACCCTACTATCCAGATCTACTCGGCTGATCGAGTACAGATTTGGGGAATTCTGAGGAGACTCGGACTGGACATGAGCCAGTTCGACAAAAGGCCCACGGCAGAGCTCCTAGAGGCCCTAGAAAAGCAACTCCAAGCGGGAGGTAAACAGCCAGTAAATGCCATGACCAATGGCCCCCCTCCGGCTGGATACTATCCCACCTTGGAGATGTCTGAATAGGGGTGTCCCCAGTCCAGGAAGCTTCCTCGCAACATCGTGGCTCGACTGAAGCCAGACAAGTGGGGAAGATTCTGGGTGAAGGCAGGCATAGGGACCAAGAGGGATAAAACTCCTGCCGCCCCTCTCGCAGACTCCGGAGCAGCGCTAAAAGTGCTGCACCCTAACCTGATAAGACAGGGTGAGCCCACTGTAATAACTGAAGCCCCTGTCAGAGCTGCTGAAGACAAGCTGCAGCTGTTAGTCCCTGTTGCTCAGGGTGGAGATGACGAGCAGCAGCAGCTGGTCCCTGTGGCTCTGGCTGGAGATGAGTCCTGCAGCTCAAGAGCTCCCCCTGCTGCCATGGACCAAGCAGGCTTGGACGTTCCTCTGCCTGCTCCTTTAGGGCAACAGGGATCCGATTGTGAAGATGCTTTGGAGCCTGTGCCAATCATCCCACAGACAAAGCAGAGACTCAAGAGAGCTGAGCAAAGGGAGGCTTCCTTGATTAAGTTCAAGAAGCAGTGACTAGCCACACCTGTATCTTGAGCTATATAACTGCCTGCCTGGAAGCCTTCCTTTGCTTGTGGCAAACTTTCTATAAGCCCTCTCCTTATCTGTTCCTTGCTCCCAGCACCTGGTTCCTGCTACTTTGAATTGATCTCTTGACCCTTGGCTTTTGGAACTCTGACTACGGCTTTTGCTTGATGCTCTGGTAAATGAACTCCCTTGTGTAAAGTGCTTGCTAGTCTCCTCCTGGCTGGACTTTGCTGGCTCTCACACTCCCTTCTCTGGGCTGGCTCACCACCCAGGTCTCTGACCTTGACACCCACCCCAGATGCTATCTGTTTGACCAGGTACGGTGGGAGGGGCCCAATCTAAATCCTTTGGAGGACACAAGTGCTCAGTGCGTACTAAAACAAGGCAGATTGCCTCTCCTCCTGACATAGCCCCAAGTGTGAATCCAACCACCTCTGAGACAACAGTGCTTTCTGAGCACTGAGAAGGATCGTGCCAGGCTAAGGTTCAGGAAGAAACCCCCACAGAATCTGACAAGGCACAGAACATTGCTGGCATATGTGAGAGCCAGGAAAAGGAGAACACGCAGCAAGTGGAAGGTAACTCCAAGCTTCCAGAACTTGCCATTGTTCCCTCTCTGAGTCCCCTGTTAGAGACCTGCAGTTTCCCTCAAGATTTTCTTGAAACTTTGGCAGAGAGAGTCCTCCCTCTCCATGCCCTCTCCTGTGGGACTGGGAATTCAAGCAGCAAAATGCTCCTGCCCAACCAGAGCACAAGTTAGCAAAGGCACTCACGCTGGCACACTCTGACTTGACACTACATACTCCCCTTAACTGCATTCCATCAGGGGAGACCCTAACAAACATGACTGTGAGTCCCAAATACCACTCAGAGGCAGACATGGCTACTGCCTTCCCTTCCACAAAGTTATACTGGTGCCAGCTTACATTCCTATTCAGTGGCATCCAATACCATTTTACTCTGGTGATCTTGAGAGGGGCCAAGACAGTCCATGGCTCTGTCTCGATCACCATCCTGCCTTGAAATGCAATACTTCAGGAGGCACTTGGGCCAGATACCAGCTCCACTTTGATTTGGCCAAAAGGGTCTCGAGCCATGAGTGGGCACTGCTACTCTTGCAAGTAATTTCAGAGACCCACAAACAAGCCCACTCAAAGGACTGGAAGGGAAAGCCCCCAGACTGGGCAACCCCCTCCTTTGTGCAGCAGCCAAGGAGCGAGGCAACTGCCTTACTTCCCTTCATGAGCTGGCAGCCACATTGAAGAGACACATTCAAGCAAAGTTTCCCTCTCTTTGTGTATATAGTTTGTCTTAGTCGTAGTTGTAGATTTTAAACTTCTTCCCCTTTGCAACAAAGGCCACATAGCTCCAATCTTGAACAACATAGTGTCATTAATTTTACAGTGGTAAATATTTCTAAGGTCATTCCTGCTTGTCAATCCTATTTGAAGCTAGCCTGGACACAGTGGGAACACTGGGAAAAGCGATGGCTATCGTTTTCCCACCCACATGTTCACCCTAAGTGAAGTGTCCTAGGAACTGTTTTAGGAGGAATAGGAACTGGCAGCGCAATAATTAATGCAATGGACAATGAAGTATTAGCAAATAAACTGGGGATGATTGGATCTAAGACAAAGGAAATTGGAATATCCTCTGCCATGGGTTTAACTAACCTGGCGAGAGGAATGGATTTAATTAGTCAGTTACTACTGCAATGGGTTGGCGCAGAGAGAGACATAGAGTCTGACATGGATTGCTTCTTAAAAACCACAACTCATAACATGTCAGTAGCAGTCCAATGCACCCAATTGCAAAGCAACATAATCACATTTGCCGCCCAAGTAATCCAGGCTAGCCTCATGGGTTTAATGCACCCAGAGATTTTAAGCCTCCTTAGAGAGCGATATCCGGAATCCCTAGAACACCCCACCGCTTTGGCACAAATATGGCATGCCACTTGGGAAAGCCTAACTCTAAAGGTGGAAGTCGTGCATGAAAGGATTCTGGATCCGGCAATCTTGCACCCCATGTCCCATCTTGGACTACCACTGATAGCCATTAATGCCACTTTACTGCCCTGACGGTTGTATCACTGGTCTAATGGTACACACTCCTTTGATTTATCTGGTTGCCTGTTCCACCAACACTGGGTACAGTGCTTTTAAAATATGGGAAGGTTCAGTCATGGTAATACTTCAGAATACATTGCGATCCCTGTTAACTACTCAGTTATGGCTCAGATCACGAATGATTGCTTTCATTTACGAACCCTCTGTCTACAAGTAACCGTATTGCCTAGAGGTGCGACCGTAATCATTAACCGCCCCGCCGGCAACCCTTGCTTTTGTGCACAGCACGTCCAAGATTGTTTCGGGCAGAACTTTTATCTCAGGCAGGAGATAAAAGATTATATTTTGGAAACCGGATACGTGGCCCTGGAGTCTGAACTAGTCGGATTCCACCTCAAGGATGAGATCTCCATGTCTACATGGCTACAGAATCTCATCCACCTAGCACACAGAGTACTGGAGGTATCTCATTCCCTCCATCAAATTGCCTTAACGGTTAATCATTCAGCCAAGGTGATTGCAGAATCGTCCAAAGACTTGGAATCGGATTCCCAACAGTCGTGGTGGGATGCCTTCAGTTTGTCTTCCACAGGGCAAGCTATAGCCCACTTTGCCCTGCATCCTTTAATAATACTGGTAGTCTTCCAAGTCATATTAGCCCTATGTTTAATTGGCCTCGCACTGTGGGTCAAGAAACAAATTTTCCAGCTGCAAGCTGGCCGATTTTATTAAGGGCTGGGAGATTCGTGGTTCCTAATTTGTATATAGTTTTTGTTAGTATAAATAGTTTATGATTGTGATGTCTTGACTTTTGCAAAAAGCCTATCCGGGCGACCAGGCTCTCAGCCTGCCACGGAGTCCAGCTTTCTTGAGGCAGGGAAGTTGTGCACTCAGAACCTACATCGGACTACCATCACCTTTTCAGCAGCACCCCAGCCCTTGGATAAATCATCAGGCTGGAAGCCAAACCCTCAGTCTAGGCTGACTTTGGCTATTTGTCTGCTAACTGGATGCCAGTGTTACTCTGATTTCTGGGGGTCCCGTGAGGGACACCTAAATGCTCTCCAGATTATACAAGTTGGGGAAATTAGCAAAGAGCACAAGTTAGTACTGCGAGAGGCAGGGCAATGGAGCGAAAATCTTTTACCCAATGTCTACAGGGTCAGGCCGAGTCAAGGAGCAAACAGAAGTGAAATAATAATTGTTTTTATCAAAATACAATCAAACAAGTGTATGCAACACACTCACACCGATAATTAGAGAAATAAAGGTTGGAGTTGGATAGAGGGATTTTTAGAGGAGGTTTTTGATATGGGTAATACTACACCTGTCCTGAAGCCCGGGTAGTCTGAAGATAGAGTTCGTGGATATGAAGGTTCTCAGTATGTGGGACTGAGAGGAAGGCTCACCAAGCAAAGCGGCAGCAAGGTGATATGGAAGTCGGGAGCGATCCGAGGAAGCTCTCAAAGTCAGGGGTTCTTATAGGGGAAAACGTGGCCGTAGGCTAGTCCTTACTTGTGGAAAACAATGAGTTTTGGGCTGGAGACAAAGCCAGCAAAAGGTCAGAATTTAGCATGATTAAGTTAAGTCTGAATTGTCAATAGAGTAGCCAGTATGTAAACGCAGAGTGCTTGACGCTTGAGTATTCAGCTCGTCAAGCTGCCTGCTCGGGGCAGGGAGTTCTTTGTAAGTAGCGTGCATAAATAATATGGTACTTGCCTTGAGGTCTCCTGAAGTGGCGGGACAGCTATTTCTGGCCTGCCTGTATTTGTTTGGAATATTACAGCGATTAGTGGCCGTGCCTGTATGCGAGCTTATCCAGGGACCTTGCAGCACATGGAGCGGAATAGGTAAAGAAGGCCAAATTATTGATATCAAAATGATATCTAATATCCCACAAGTTCGGGCTAGGAAACTGCTGTAACACTGGCCTTGTTCCGGCATGACTTTGGCTATGCCCTGCCTCTGGACAGCAGCTCAATGCGGGTTCTGAATTCACAGCCTCGCTAACTGAATGAGCCCTGCTAAGTCTAATATAGCTCTGGTCCTGATAGCTATTTATATCCTCCCTCATCAATAACTTTCAGGTTATAGCGAAAACAAGGGTTTTATAGTTCCACTTGAACTCCCATCAGGTGCTGAGCTGGTAATTTGCATTTTATCTGTGCATTGGATAACCTTGTTGTCAGTTGTGTTGCGAAATAGTTATAGGTCAACAGCCATGGAGAACTGGGAAGATTCCCCAGACCTGACCATCACACCCGGTTATCCTGGGGTGTGTGTGAAGAAGAACATCGCTACTCCACTTGGGAGCCAGTCCAGGGAGATGCCTGTTTCCCCTGCAGTGGCTGTGGACTCATGGTGAGGGGTGATCCTCCCACCACCCGATGGAGATAAAAGAATTTTTGCCAAAAAGGACTATTGCTATTCTGGCCACCAGAAGCTCCAAATGGACTATTCCTCAAAACAAGATCTGCAGGATGCAAGCAGCTAATTGTCAGCAAGAAAGTGTTAGCTAATTCGCAAACATTGATAGTTTGTAACCCTTGTCATTTTTCACTGCTCGTATTTGCTGTGCCTCATTGTAGGTGTGCTTCTGCTTCAATTTTAAAAGTTTATGCATCGTGTTATTTACCTGTTGTTGATAGATTGCTACCACTTCTCTATTGATGGGAAGACTCTCTTGTTGTTTATCTTTTATGTATATTTTGTGTGAGTGTGTTTAGTTAAGTTAGAATTATATTTCTAGGATAGAAATCCTTCCTTTTCCCCTAAGGTTCCCTCTTTCCCTATGGAGAAATACTACTGCTGTGCCTTAAAGCCCCTATTCGGCTCTAAACCTATTTTTGCTTTTGATTGGAAAATGTTCGATATTGTCCCCAAATTGCCCATTTTCAGGGGAGGGATTGTTACTGTGGTTTATAGTCTGAGCCCAAGGTCTACTAAATATTATTTAATATCAAAAGATTGGTCATTCCAAACTGTTCCTCTCCACGTGTTTGGAGGCCCCCGGACAAGCACGCACACGGACATGGCCGAACAGGCTGAAAACAATTCCAGACAGGCCAGTAATTCTCCGGCATGCAGCTTCAGGAGACCTCCAGGCAAGTACACTTTAAACCTAAATTAAGTATGCACCAAGCATACAAAAGATTCTCTGCCCCAAACAGGCAGCTTGACGAGATTAGCGCTTTGGAATATTCAACTGTCAAGCACTCACCATTTGCATACTGTCTGCTCTATTGACAGCTCCATCAAAATCCAATCATTCTGAATACTGACCTTTCAGAGGCTTTGTCTCCAACCCAAAACCTATTGTTTTCCCCAGGATCGGACTACCCTACAGGCACATTTTTCTCTATAAGAACCCCTGATTTTGAGCGCTTCTTCGGATTGCTCTTGGCTTCCATCCCAGCTTGCTGCCACTCTGTTTGCTGAACCTTCCCCTCAGCTTCCACGTGCTGAGAATCTCCGCTCCAACTGACTTTCTTCTAGCTACCTGGGCTAGAGGATCAGATGTAGTATTCCCCCTGAAAAATCCTTCTCAAAATCCTCCATCAAATTTCCTTCCTTTACTTTCTTAGGTCTGTGTGAGTGAATATGTAAGTCTGCAGTGACTGTCTTTTAAATAAAGAAAACAATTATAATTTCATTTTGCTTGGTTTTTGACTCGGCCTGACCCCATAAACATTGGGTTTAAGATCTCGCTAAGTTGCCCTGCCTTATGTATTGCTACAGCTTGTGCTCTGGCTAATTCCCATTCCCCAGTATTTGGAGCACATTGAGGAGTCCCCTATGGGACCCCAGAAATCAGGGTAACACTGAAGTGTCTTGGACTAGGGTCATCTAGACTCATTTACAGGAGTCTAGATGAAGGGCCTATCCAGATACGATTGTGGAGAGGCAGTCACCACTCAGTCGTGAGGTGGCAAATGCAGAGACCCTTCCCAAAGCCAACTGTGGACCTGGCATTTGCAGTAAGAGCAGCAAGATTCTAGGAATTTCCCTTCTCAACCACATCATGTTTCCTCTAGGCTCATGCTTCTCTAACACAAAAGCCTTAGCATCACCGAGCCTGGAACACATGTTGAGAATGAGCAGATTCAAAAAAATTCTGGTGCTTTCATCATCCTGGATCCAGAGTTTAGCCATGTTGATTTAAGGAGATCCTTAGACTTGTTTCTGGGAAGAACAGGAAAGAATAGAAAACACAGGATGATGATGGTGATTTTGAGGAGTGAGAGAGATGAAATACAGAACAGAGGCAGGAACAAGACAGAATGACTCACACTGCTCTGCCTGCTGAGCACTCCTACAGACATTGTCATGCCTATCAGAGCAAATGATAGGAGCAACCTATATCAGGATGTCTCCCCTTCAGTGCTAGAAAATGTACTGTAAGTGGTATAGCCAGAATCTGTATTCCAGGAAGCTGATTACTCATTGTATTCATCAATTGCTTAGTGTTCCCCCTACCTTTTTTTAAAGCTAGCTTGTTTGTGTTTGTTCTTTGTGAGAATTTGTTCCTCATCACCTGACTGTGAATCATAGAATAATAGAGCTGGAAAATACCACATGGGCCAGTCCAACCCCTGTCATGCAGGAATACACCATCAAAGCATTCCCGACAGCCTCTATTTAAAAACCTCCAAAAAAGTAGAGTTCCTTCGTCCTGCAGACTGAGCACTTGGAGATCTGACATTGGCTGAAGTCCTTTTGGGAAGAGTATACTCTCTGGCAAAATGTCCTTTTCTATCACAGTTGCAGTAATTGAGTTCTCTTGGCTCAATCTGTCTATGCTATACACTGAGTAAGTAATTCAATTAATTTGAATTTTGAGTGGGAAAAGTTGAAGTCTCTTGATTCAGTATGTTCTCTTTTAGGCTATGAGACAACATCAACAGATTTCAGAGAATTTATGCTATCCAGAATAGATATAAAAAGTTAAAACTGTTCCTCCAGAGTTCCTATATAAAATTTTGCTTTCTGTTCATCTCTAAGATTAAATCTATTCAATCTCAATTTATCACTGGTTATGACTACTACAGTTAAATATATCTCACAATTTTTCAGAGAATCAAGTTTCAGTCTCACCAGCTTTCTAATCCAAATTATATGGGATTTAAAACACATGCAGCCAAATGATTTTTGAAGATTATCCAACATTTTTCTGGCTGTATTACACTCTGTCACAAAGAATAATTTATTGTCCTACAAAAAGTACAGATTATGTCCTATGCTATAGAAACCTTTTTCTACCAAGCAAGATCATCTTCTTCTGCTAGTTTGTCTGTTTCAAGGTGTTCATAAATGTTTTAGACTTCTAACAGAAGTTGAATCCTGTCTCTCCATTTCCAGCAATGATGACCGGTAAGTGTCATAATTTTCCTAATAATTATCCTATCATGTTTTAAGGACATTTTGCTTGGTTAGCAAGTAAAAAAAAAAACCTCAATGGAGCAAAACGGGGGGGAAATCTCTAGCTACTGTGTGAGGATGGGCACAGGACTGGTTGTTGGTTGTTGTTCAGCTCCTGTCTTGCCAAATAATCGTTCAGCCTGAGAGACTGACTATTGTCTAATACATTCTTAGTAGGCTGTTTGGTCCCAGGTATGAACAGTCAAACATAGTATCCAAGATTTATTTCCTTTCGTGTACTTTCATAGTATTTTTTTCTCCCCTCCCTCATCTTCGAAAAAGAAAATGACGGATGCAGTCCATGGAGAAAGATGTGATATGTTACTTGATGGTTGTTTTTGTGGTACAACCCATTTTAAAAACCCTGTAAACTTAAGAGGACCTGTTCTACTGAATTCATACTTTACTTGTTCTGGTGCTCTTCTCTGTCTTTTTGTCTATGAACACACATACTCTCTTGACCAATCTCATTTCACACTGCTTTTCTCTCAATCTCACTGCTCACTCCATTCTACCCACTATCACTCTACTTTCTACTCTGACATCCTTATTTCCTCCTACCTCAGTTTCTTATCCAACCAAGCATTAAACCTGTCTGGAAACTATTTCATTCCCATTCTCCTAATACCAGTGGCCATTGTAGAATCCCTACAATACACTGTCCAATATAGCAATCATCTATGAATAAAGAGGACAGAGCACCTCTGTCATACAGAAGCACTGCAACTGGTTCAAATAAGAATGTGAAGACAGTGAAAGCCATTTGGGGACACTGTTCTTAGTCTGTAACAGACAGTGGGAATATGCTACATAATCCATATAATTTGCTGTGTCATGAGCTCCTATTCAAAATGGAGAAATGAAAAGTAAGGGAGCTTGGCCATATGATCACAGAATTCAGTATATCAAAACTGAAAGTCAAATGTTAATTATTCTTTCTATTTTGTCAGTGTACTGTCTCAGAAACAGATTTAACCCATAGTTTTTGATGAAGTTCATGGTGTTGCTGGCAGTATATAGTTCCTGCATAGTAATATTCAGCTCAAAATTCAGCAAGGCTGGTTTTGGAGACTAAAATGCTATCTTCAAGGATTGTAAGATTAATATATAGATTTTGCCTATGATGAAAAGCATAAATCAGGTGGGTTTTGAAGAGTGTGCTCCAGATTTTATAATGTAAAGTATGTTAAACTGCAGAATACATTAGCAGATTGACAGTTAATGTGGCATCAGTCCAACACAAATGGCTTGTTTACATAATCTCTGACTCAATGTGTTACTCGTCTTTTTTAAAAGGCTTCAGCTCAAACCAGAGGATGACAACTAAAAGCTACAACTAAAGTGGAAAAGGATAAAACTGCAGTTCTTATTTTGATATTAAATCCTATTTAGACAGCTGGCAGCTTTCTGTATTTTTTCAATATGGGCTATTTTTTGCCCGACCCCTTTGCCAATGAATAATGGCAGGACATCAGACATTCAGAAATTGATTCTCACTTTTAATGGCAACAACAGAATCCTTGAGTGTGGTAACTGAGATCAGTATTGATAAACCAGAAAGAGCCTATCTAAAATGTAATTCTCATTAAAAAGTACTTTTGCAACGCATTTTTCCCCCAGTATTTGCCAAGAAGAAATACTGGTTGCTCTGGAGTACACTTGTGTTTCTTCTTTACAGTTACTGTGTTAGCCACAGTTTTGCAGAGGACTGAGAACCATGTATAAGACTAGTCTAACCCAGCCCAGTCTGTGTAGCAGGCATTCTAGAAACCATCAAGATGTGCACTGACTGAACTCTTCTGAACTGACATATGTTCTCCAAAGCTCATCTGGAAGATTTTCAAAAGCCTTGCCTGTCTCAAGGTCTGGCACTGTGAGTTGTATGGCCTTTCCAGATGCTATAGTTATCTGTTCAGATGGAACAACAGCTGTCACCAGTTGGGACAGGTTCATGGTGCACAAGACCTAAAATAATTATCCCAAGCTGCTTGGAAAGTGCATTTCTAATTTTTTTTTCCTATGCCAGGCATAATTGCTATGGATAGTTTGGGTCCATAGTGTTCACCCAAGATGTATCACAGAATGATCTCTTTGCTTAGTCACACCATCCAATTTTGAAGTGTTCCCATTTTCTAAGCTGAAAATCAAAGGCCAATGCTATTAATGACTCATAGTGTTAAGACAACTGGAGGAACTCATTTAGGGCAATCTTGAGTAAGGGATAAGATATATATGGCTCATCTGGAGTCCCAACTTCAAGGGAAGGGAAGGCTGCAAATAAAGCAATACTACTTGTAAGAGATCCCTTCTTCAGGTCAAAACTTACAGTTCCAAACCTTGAGCTCCTATCACTCACCTTGCTCTTTTACCCTCAGGATACCACCCCCTTTTTTTTATCTCCCTGGATAATATGACCCTAGTACTGGACAAGTAGCTATGTTGATGAGTGGGTTGAGTGTGAAAAATTCTCCTTATCAATTCTTAAGTGAAAACATTCAAACAAGAGTTGTAGAAAATAAAAATATTTATTATATAGCAAGTTAAATATGAACTCCATGAACTCTTTTCAGCTCCCATCAAACCACAACCCTATATCTCATCCATTCCCTTCTTCCCAACTGGCCCTATCTAACTCATCTTCTCAAGACTCAACCCATCCATATCTGACCCATCCTTATCTTCATTTCTGACTGGCCCCTTCTAATTAGGCCTTTTCTAATTAGACCTGCCTCTAGGCAATATCCTTTCTCCCATAGTACCTCCCTAGCATTCCAAAGGCTGTGATTGGCTGGGTCATTGCTTCACACTACTATACTATATACTTAATAGAGTATTTTCCACAGACTATTCCAACAGCTCCTAAGGGAGGCCTTAAAAGACTGGAATGTATTGAGCTTTTTACAAATAGACATTGGATACAGTTTCTTTGTTGTTTTAAATGCAAGTGGCAATTCTTACAAAATGTAAGAATTGGAAGAAATTTACAGGCTTAGTAACTTTTCAGGAGGGAATTATGTTTGTCAAACTGCAGATAAGTAGATAGAGAGTTTTTGTGTCTGTGTGCTAGAGCAGCTTTAACCAGTGGGAGTGATAGTCTTTAAGTATTAAATCTGAAATGTTTCAAAAGGGCAGGTGCAGTGGCTCATGTAGAACAGGAGTACCAACATTTTAAGGAGGGAAATGGCCCTCAGGCCATTGCTGCATTAGACTGTTATAGTGCTATTTTTCCACTTTCAACATCCTATGAAATCTTGGGGTTTGCAGTGCTATTAATCCACTTTCAACTTCCTATGGAATCCTTTGAGGCCCCTCCTTAACTGCAAACCCCAGGATTCCATAGGATGTTGAAAGTGGAATAACAGCACTATAGCAGTCTAGTGTGGAAATGGCCTCAATTTCTTGGGGGGGGGGAATTGTATGAAAATGGCACGAGTCATAAAGTTTAGAAATCCTCAAAGTTTCAAAAGTATAGATCCAAGAGCTAGTAGAAAGTTATGATGCAGGAAACCATGTAAGTCTTTTTCAAATAGTGAATCGTTAGGCATTAGGAAAGTGGAAGCACTGTCAAAGGTCCATCTAGACTGGAGAGAAATGTCAGGACGTGGCAGTTTTCATTGCTATACTTACTGATTTTATTTCTGAGGTCCAAACAATGGCCCTTTCCTCACGGGAGGGGGCCGAAACGGGGCTGCGCACGCAGGGGCAGAACTTACCCGCGAGTGGGTTGCTCCGTCCCTGCAGAGAGCGCGAATCCGCCGTTCCAAACGCAGCCGAATTTCGGCGGCACTCGGCGGCACCCAAAGTGGCGGCCAGCAGCTTCCGGCGGCGCTCCGCCAATTAGGACAGAGCGCCAGCCGGAAGCCCGCTCCCGGGCAGATCTGCAGGGATGCGCTACCGCATCTCTGCAGTTCTTCACCGGGGGCTGCTACGGGGCAGCACGGGTAAGTTTTATAAAAACCCCTTTTGAAGGTGGTTTTTATAAAACTCACAGCACCACCCCTGGGGCTGCGCTAGAGCAGTTTGAGGTCTAGAACCTCACTTTTTTTAACTGCTCTAGCGCAGACCCCGGTGAAGAAGACCTCCAGGAGAGGTCGCTCTAGCGTGGGCAATATGCTCGTGTGGAAATGGCCATAGTTTCCTCGCACCAATGTATTCCCCAGTAATTCCAGTTATTTGTAACTTTTTGTGCCTTTGCTGAATGCAACACTTTTTCCTGTCTTGGTACATTTTGAGTGTTATATCTTTATATGCAGCTAATTGTTGTGATTCATTTCATTTTGTTTTTTGGCAGTGCTTTCTGTGTGCAATAATGTGGGTTGTGGGTGTCATTTCATTCATAAAATGGGGTATTTCTATGATGTGAGTGAAGCTGGCCAGTGGTCCAGTCTGTGAACCATTTCCTGACAAAAAATGGAGCAGATGTTAAGAAATGGAAATACAATTTCAAAAATGGCAATATTGAACAAATGCACTGGTAATGAATGGTGGTATATGGATGAATCTTCCCAATGAAGAATAGGCAATGCAACAATTGCAAACAGAGGAGCAATGAAATACTGTAGTTCCAAATGCAGGCTTTTAAGAATGATCAAAAGGCAAAACAGTTCCATGAGAATGCGGGTTCTGAGTTCAAGATCTGGAGAGAGGTGAGATGCAAGTTGGAAAGTCCTCTACACTTCCCCCTAGATCAGTGGTTCTCAACCTGTGGGTCCCCAGATGTTTGTGGACTTCAGCTCCCAGAAGCCCCAGCCACTATGGTCAATGCTCAGGGCTTCTGGGAGCTGAAGTCCAAAAACATCTGGGGACCCACAGATTGAGAACCACTGCCCTAGATACAGGACAGTTCAAAGTCTGGTGATTGCGGGCATATGTGACACCCACAAAGATTAGAACCATGGCAAAGATTTCAGATTCAGCGGGTAGTTAGAACCAAATGGCGCTGCAATAGCGGTCAGTTCGTGGACGAACCAAATGGCGTGCTAGCTCTTGGCAGGATTAAAGTGACAAATGGAATAGGATTACATATAATGGATATATGAAACTAAGCAGCAAAAATACAACAGTATATAAATAAAATTGGCAATTGATTAGCAGTATCCTCCAACAATTGGAGCATAAGAAATGTGTACAACAGAATTTTCTTTAAAAAGTAGAATGTAAATGAAATCAACAATTGATTACAAAATCTTCTTGGCCACAACAGTATCTGAGTGAAATTACAGTATTTTCCAACAGTTGGAGCATACAAAATTTTCTTTGATCTATCTAACATAAATTTCTATTCTATGGTATGATGTCTTCCTTCATAATGATAGCTGTAGACAGATGAAAATCACAAAACTCATGCAAACAATCCAGAAAAATAACAATGATCAGTAATTCACAGTACAAACATAGTAGAGCATTTCTTATACTTGGATTAATTTTCAACTCAGGAATTTCAATTGTTAGATTTTTAAACTGCCCAAGTTTAGCAAATCCATGATTCTGGGTTCAAATCCTACCACATTTAGTCTATATTTTTACCACATGTCTACAAATCTTGCAAAGTCACACTAAAAATACATAAAAAGGAAAGAGAGAGAAAACATAGAGCATAACATTACCCATTACTAAAAGTATATATCAAATAACAACAATTAAGGGCAATACATCATAATGCAATTAAAAACAAACAGCTTCATCAGCAATCAAGGAGAATGGTGTAGCAATCAAGAATTTAAATAGAGCAATAGTTCAATTGAATGGCAGCGTTACAGAATAATTTCCAATACATTGTGTATGCAAAAGTTCCTGGAACATTAAAAAAAAATTGAAACAAAAATACATGCAAAATAGTGTTGTTGTTGTTGTTTTCAAATTTGTAAAGATGGAGTGAGGAATTCCCCCTCTTTAAGTGTCCAAAAAGTCTGTGTGGTTATTAAGAAATCTTCAAACAAACAAAAAAGTCCAACTGATGAAATGTACTGCATAGACCATCAGGCTTTTAATGCACAGAGTTCAGTGTTTTTGAGTAGAAAGTATATTTTCTTCTTGAGTAAAAGATATATTTTCTTCTGAAGCCTTAAAGAGGAAATCTGTTCAGGATGGTGGCTCAAAAGTTTTCCACACCCCCCCTTGTATCAAAGGGTAGTCAAAGTACTTTGGGATACAAAAAGTGGTGCCCTATTGTTCATGGCAACTGTTTGGATCAGTTGGCTGCTGTCAGTCTTAACATATAAAATAATTAGCTGCCATCAGAGTGTTGAATAGATCAGGATACCTGCATCAAAAAAGAAAACTCAAGAAAAGATTAATAGGAAATCCCACCCAGGAAAGCTGGGGGGCGTCTTGTCATGCATCAGAGCTTGGTATGTCCCTGTTAAGGCACAAAAGGAAAAGAGAAAAACAAAAACAAAAACAAAAAAGAAAGAAAATAAAAGAAAATAAAAGAAAAACATCTACACCATCCTTGCAGTGTAGACCACTGGCCCAAAATTAAAATCACCTAAAAAAAAAAGAGCTGATCACAAGAGGGGCTATTGCCATATTTTGCAGTGGTCTGCAAAAAGGTTGAAACAAAAGGTTTTAATTGGCTGGCAATTTTTATGTCAAATGCAATCTCTACATTTTGGATGAAGTTTTAAAAAAAATTAAAAAAAAGTTTGTCTCAAGAGAGGTTTGTCTCCAGGCCCCCCCCTTTTTCAGACCAAAAGATTTTTTAAAAAATGAGCTTGTTGAGGAGTCATTTACCTTGCCTCATAGTTATGCAAACGCTCAAGAGACAAAGAGATCTGCAGCACCAGGAGAAATAATTAAATGTTTCCTGAGCTCAGACTTTCAGTAAGCATTTTAAAAACATTTCTCTAGGAATCAAAAACAAGAAAATACAAAATAAAAATAAAACAAAAATCATATCATGCTATGTTGCTTACACAGAGCAAAACCAAGAACTGTATTATTTCATGGAGGTTTCCAAACAAACTTTAATTCCTCCTCAGAAATGAGAGCTACATTCTTTTCACCAAATTGCTCCAAATTCCCACCTCCTTTGTTTTCCTTTGAAAGAGGCAACGAGGAATAAAAGACTGTCTTTGCTAATGAAATCCTGTGGGGTCTGTGGCTGTCTATCTGCTGAAAAGGACCCCTTTTGAGGGCTAGCAACTTGGGGGAAAGGACAGTTTTTGAAAAGGACAGTTTCCTTTTCTGCAATTTCCTTATTGCAGTCCTCATGGCTAACATGTGGTGTTTCGGCATGTTCTTCCTCTTGAATTGGCAGTCCACTCTGAAGCATCTGGATTTGTGCTGAGGCTTTCTCAAATTTGGCCTGGGCTTCCGGTACAGCAAATGAAAGGGCCAATTTTTCTGCTTGCAGAGCACTGTTTTGTGCTCTCAATTGCTCCAATTCTTGTGCCTGCCTCTCAGTTTTTTGGGTAAGCTCCTGAATGTTCATGGTTTCCATTGAATCAACTAAAATAGTGGCAGAGATGGTGTCCTCAGGCAGCTTTTCTCTGGGGGTGGCAATGGAAGGGAAGGAGAAGACTCAGGGCAAACAAGAGAACTGACTGACTGCTGTGTTTGGAGCTCCCTCTCAAGCAACTCTATCCTTTTGTGACATGCTTCATGAATTGGTTGCAGCGCATTTAGTGCTGCTTCAGAATTTAAAAGTCCATTGGCAGAGGTTTTGTCCCTATCAGTCCCAATGCCTGCCTTCACCCAGGACCTCCCACATTTGTCAGGCCTCAATTTGGCCATGACATTACTAGGGAGTTCCTTGGACTAGGGCACCCCTCTTTTGAAAAATCCAAACTGGGATAGAGTCCAACAGGAGGAGGACTATTAGTGACGGTCTGAACAGGCTGTTTACCACTCGCTGCAAGCTGCTTGTCAAGCGCTGCTATAAGTTCTGAGGTGGGACGTTTAGATTACTCATGTCCAATCCAAATCTGCAAAGCATTCTCCAAATCTTAGCTCGATCTGACTGGGCTGTGGGATCATGTCCCCCAGCCGTCTCCCGAGGAGCGCTGGATTCAACAGACTGGTAAGGGGCAGTGGGCTTCTGAGGCATCTTCCTGCCTTGCCAGGGTGGCTGTGTGAATCTCTGCCTTACCATTGCCTGTCTTGTCTGGAATTTTGGCGTGAGTTCCAGTTCCCTCGAGGAACGGAATTCGGCGCAGATTTCCGGTGTTGGGAATGGGGTCCATAGTTGGAGTAAGTTACCTCCGCTATGGGTTCCCAGGTTCCTTTGTTCGCTTTTGAGATTTAGTGGGAGGTCTAAGGGAGCCAGCCTCACACAACAAGTCAGCGACCCTGCAGAGGTTGTTCCCAAATGCTTCCCAAGAAGTTGTAGCTGGATCCATCAAACCTAGAGCCATTTTAGTCTCGTGGTTCAAACCTCCATACAATAGAGTTTTGAACTCCAAAGTGTCAAAGTTGTGCCCATGGGCAGTTGATGGAACTTTATCTGCAAGAATAACCAGTAGCTGCTTCCACACCACGTAAGCCTCAGGGTTTTCTCGGGGCCCCTGTTGCTCCATGACGTAGACCAGCACTCTGTCCAGGCCTCACTATCTCTCTCATCCAGTCCTGTGCCTCAAGCCTAACTAGGCTACGAGCAGCCACAGCTGACTCAAGAGTAGGAAGTTCCGCGGGAGACATACAAAGGTGAGCTAACTGGGTTAAGTCCTGACCGTTAGCGGTGGGATGTGACTGAATGACTGCATTCAGCCACATGATCCCAGTGGACTTATTTAGGGGACCCAGTTGGTCTGCAATGGCTTTTGCCTCAGTGGCACGCCAGGGACCCTAGTTTCAGTGATCTGTGTCTCCTGTTCTTCTATGTCACTGGAACTACCTGCTCCAGTGGTAATAGTTCTGCGTGTCATAGACCGTGTCTCTAGGGATGGACTAGGACTCAGAGTCACTCCAGTCCCGGTTGACAGGAGGAGGGGCCAAAGCTTCCTCCAGCAAGGGCTCATCACTATTTTCCTGCTCAAACGAGGGGAGCAGCTCCAGGCACACAGCCGATATTAAAGCCTTACGAGTTTGGAGCTGACTCTCCAGTGTGGCAATTTGCTTCAGACATGCAGAGTGGCTGACTGCATCCTGCTGTTCCTTAACTTGCCCAACCATGAATTTAGCAGCGGCTTGGGCATGATCCAGCTGAGCCTCTAAGGCTTGCGCTTTCTCTTCCCATGTCTGGGCGACCAAAGTCAAATCACTCAATTTCTGAGCTGAGGCTTGTGCTACGGACGCAAAAGTCACCTTGTCAATGCCTCAATCTCGGCTTGAAGCCTGGAAATCTCCTTTTCTAGTTCTGCTAGCTTCCCCCGGGTCTCCACTAGGGTATTACTAGCATCTCTGGCCACAAGCCATAAACCCCAAACTGCCAACGCATCCTTTGATGGCCCAAATGGGTTTCTAGATTTTGTTGCCAGGGCATATGCTTCACGGAGTGAATCAAAGGGATTTGCTGTCTGAAAAACCGAATTTTTCCAGGGGCACCTGCCCTTACGCAACACCCCCGCGCCCTAACTTGCCTCGGACCTCCTCCTCGCACATGAGGTCCTTCACAGTAATGACAGACGTAACAACAGAACTGTCCTTAGCCATCTCTACACTTCTAAATTCACAAATCCACAAACCACAACTAACACTCACAAGTTAAACAACAAGGGACCAGGAATCTGGAGGGAAGGACCAACTAGGTCCCTGGGGGATTCGGAAAACGAACCCACTGGAACTTCAAAAGGAAAGAGGGAAGGGAACCAATTCTCCAGCCTGCCCAAACACAGTCTCTCTCATACAACAGGACGAGGAAACAGTTGGCGGATGGGATGGGGTGGGAAGGTCACTAAGACCCAGGAGACACCCTTCAGGAATACTCGCCTGCCTGAAAGGGGGAGGACAAACTCAATGGAACTTACTAAACTGTCTGGCCAAACAGCTGGAGAAAAGGGATGAAGGAACTGAAAACTGAAAACTCCTAAACTGGTTTTTCTCGGTGAGGGGTACCTTCCTCTACCTTGGGATAAACCTCTGAACCCAAGACTAGTTTGGGTTTTCCAACCCTATCCTAGTCGGCTAGCCAAATTTTAAGAAGCCAGGATGCACTCGCGCCTCTTTAACACAAAACTCAAGCCAAATCTCAAAGAAGGGGGGCGAAGGGGAAGAACCCGAAAGAGCAGGAGAGGATTCTGCTTTCTCCTCTAAAGTGCTTTGCGTGTGCCTTGCTGCTTGCTAAAATGTTGAATGTGTGTAGACTGTTCCTTAACGCTATCCACTAACGCTCAGAGCCAGCCCACAATAGACCCGAGATTGGAGGTGATTCCCAGGGCAAAGAAAAGAGGGGAAGAGATTCAGAGATTGAGATTCCCACCTGAAAGAATGCTAAGCACACAGGGAACACGCACACACACACACAACGTTCCTGCCTAACTGTGTTTTAATCTTGCTCACTGATCGTTCTCTAATTCAGCACCACCTGGTTTGAGAAAGTTAGGTATTAGGTATTCCTTCTCAAAACAGAGGTACGGGGCTGCCCGCGTGGCTCCACCAATCTGTTACCCTGTTTCTTGGGGGTCCTGGGAAGGATGCCCAAATGACTGGAGCAGACTCAAATGGCTAGCTAGAGGCAGGGTAACCAGCAGGACCTTTTGCCCTGTGTATACGGAGTCAGAGCAGTGAGCCAAACAAATTCAGAGTAAACCAATTAATGTTTTATTGAGAAGTAAACAAATAAGACAACAATCACACCACTAACTAAATAAGAAATAGGAAAATAGAAATGAATTTAGGAATAAGCAATACGACCTGATCACGTAGTCCTGAGCAGCTGAAGAAGATGAGACTTAGTAGAATTCCTGGGGAGCTCGCTATACAAACTGGCAGCAAGGCGAGGTGAAACTCAAAAAGCGGCTCTCTGAACTATCAAAACCAGGGGTTTTTATAACAAAATTGTGCCTGCGATCCATGTCATAAACTTTGAGAACAAAGTTAACTTTGAAATGCACCAAAAAGGTATCAATCATGCAACTCATGTGCCAGTCAATGGGCACTTTTATGGTGCTGTTATTTATGGGTGCGAATCAGGTATCTTGTGAGATGAAAGGAATAAACCATCCAGATCCCGGAACAACAGCCAAGGCTTTGAAATGCCCTCCTGAGAGAGGGGAAGTTGGAATTCCCGTCATTAAACGGCTGCTCCTTGTGTCTGTGTTTTTCTTAGGATCCTGGCAAACATATTAGCCAGGGTGTCATGGAAAGGTCAAATTATTTGATATCACAAAGGGATATCTAGTGCTATCAAAGCTTATGCCTAAATCACAGTTACAGTACCCTAAAGAATGTTTTTGCAGTTCACTCCCTGACCCTGTCTCGTTCCCTCTCCCCACTTCCCCCCACCCAATACATCTCCTGGAAAAAGTCCTTCTCCTCCCAATGAGTTTTTTTTTAAAAAAAAATGCTCTATGACATTGACACTAATTCTATAAAGAGGTATCTCTATGGCCAGCCTCACACTTCTTTCCCATTTTGCCTCTAGATGCAGTTTGTACCAGCTAAGGGAGTTCTGCAACACTGGTAAGCAGGGCACTGACCAGGTGATGCAGCCAGCCCTGCTAGCAAAGTGTGGTGCAGTTAGCAGGTGTGAGAAGACACTGAAGGCTTCCAGCTCCCTCACCCCATTCTAGCTTTCCAGCTTTCTCACACCATTCAGCCACTAGAAAAAAATCCATACTCCCCTCATTTTTTTCACCAAAGTAAAATGAAGGGTAAAGAGAGAGCCTTCACCTATGAAAAATCAATGGGGCTTATTTGTGACTCGATCATATAAAATTGTACTATGTACAGAAGAGAAGCTCTTGTCAGCTGGGAGGCAATACAGAAATACATTTAATAAGTAATCTGGAGCAAGTCCAAAGGAGGGCAACCAAAATGGTGAGGGGCCTGGAAGCCATGCCCTATGAGGATAGACTTAGAGAGCTGGGTATGTTTAGTCTGCAGAAGAGCAGGTCAAGAGGGGACATGATAGCCATGTTTAAATATTTGAAGGGATGCCATGTAGAGGAGGGAGAGGGCTTGTTTTCTGCTGCTCCAGAGACTAGGACAAGGAGCAATGGATTCAAGCTGCAGGAAAGGAGATTCCACCTAAACCTCAGGAAGAGCTTCCTGATGGTCAGGGCTGTCCGGCAGTGGAATATGCTGCCTCAGAGTGTGGTGGAATCTCCTTCATTGGAGATTTTTAAGCAGAGGCTGGATGGCCATCTGTTGGGAGTGCTTTGAGAGTGTTCCTGCATGGCAGGGGGTTGGACTGGACTGGTCTCTTCCAACTCTACATTTCTATGATTCTATGGTTCTATGAATAAAGCAGAGGTAACGTAGAGCACATGCAAATGAGGAAGAAATAAGACATTTAAAATAGAAATGAAAACACAAGAAATGAACAAGTTCATCAGATATTTGAACATGTGCATCTGCAGATATATAAATACAAGACACTGTAAATATTTCTTGGAAAATCACACATATATACATGCTGGGAATTTTTTAAAAAAATCCCAAGGGCTACAATTCATCCTGATCTGTGTAGCCAAGACAACATAGATTTCATGCTGATGGGAGATCCACATGCACTCTGCTGGCACCAAACTAGTCCAGTTGTGCCTGAATTTAAAAACACCAACTCCAATACACATCTGTCAGGATCCTACTGGTCACATTCCTCTGCTGTGAGAACTATTTGTTCCTGTTCATTGGTCCTCGTCCAATTGCTTATCCTAACTAGAGCAGACCCATTGAATCAATAAGAAATGGAGAAGTCATAGCAGACTGGAGGAGGGCAAATGTCGTCTCCATCTTCAAGAAGGGGAAAAGAGGACCCAAATAATTATCACCTGGTCAGCCTGACATCAATAGTAGGAAAGATCCTAGAGCAGATCATTCAACAGTCAGTTTGTAATTACTTAGAAAGCAATGCCATAATCACTGAAAGTCAACATGGATTTCACAGAAATAAGTCATGCCAGACTAATCTTATCTCTTTTTATGATAGGGTTACAAACTTGATAGATGAAGGGAATGCTGTAGACATAGCATATCTTGACTTCAAGTAAGGCCTTTGACAAAGTTTCCCATGACATTCTTGCAAAGAAGCTAGTAAAATGCGGGCTGGATGGGGCTACTGTTAGGTGGATTGGTAATTGGTTGACCAACTGAACCCAAAGGGTGATCACCAATGGCTGCTTTTCATCCTAGAGAGAATTGACTAGTGGGGTGCCACAGGGTTCTGTCCTGGGCCCAGTGCTATTCAACATCTTCATCAAAGACTTGGATGAAGGAGTGGGGGGCATGCTGATCAAATTTGCAGATGACACCAAATTGGGAGGGGTTGTTAATAGCCCAGAGGACAGGATCAAATTTCAAAATGACCTTGACGGATTGGAGAGCTGAACCAAAGCTGACAAAATGAATTTCAACAGAGAGAAACGTAAGGTACTACGCCTAGGCAGAAAAAATGGAATACACAATTATAGTATGGGGGACGCATGGCTGGATAGCAGTACGTATGAAAGGGATCTAGGAGTCTTGGTAGATCACAAGCTTGAACATGAGTCAGCAGTGTGATGCGGCAGCCAAGAAAGCCAATGTGATCCTTGGTTGCATCAATAGGAATATGGTGTCTAGATCAAGAGAGGTAATAGTACCATTGTATTCTGCATTGGTTAGGTCTCATTTGGAATACTCTGTCCAGTTCTCAGTTCAAGTCCTCAATTCAAGAAGGATATCAACAAGCTGGAATATGCCCAGAGGAGGGCGACCAAAATGGTGAGGGGTCTGGAAGCCATGCCCTATGAGGAACAGGTTAGGGATCTGGATATGTTTAGTCTGCAGAAGAGAAGGTTAAGAGGGAACATGATAGCTATGTTTAAATATTTGAAGAGATGTCATGTTGAAGAGGGAGCGGACTTGTTTTCTGCTGCTCCAGAGACTAGGACAAGGAGCAATGGATTCAAGCTACAGGAAAAGAGATTCCTCTTGCACCTCAGGAAGAAATGATTCTATAATTCTATGAAATGGGGAGGGGCAACATTTATGTATGCCCCATTGATTCAATGGGTCAAGTCTAATTGGTATTATTAATTCATGTTGTTGCTCCATGTTGTTAACCAGTTTTCAATCCACAAAAGAATTTTTTCTTATTCTGTGACTGCTAAGTTTCTACAGAACTCTTTAGTGAGCATTTTTTTCAAAATCCTTTTGAGAAGTCTAAGTAAACAAAATCCACCACTATATCACTCCTGTACATGTGTTTACTGTAGGGCTGCCAGATTTCAGGGCCTGGTCCTGAGTCTCCAGTTTTTATGGGTCATCTCCAGGCAAGATACAAGGGCTCAAATTCTCTCCTTACGGTGGGCTTTGCTCCAGGCGAAAGGAAAGGGCTATGTGCAAACCTACAGATCATATAGGAGAGCAGCAGCTTCCTACAATTTCCAAGGCTTAACTGATTTGTTGTTACAACTTGCAAAGACTCTCTGGGGCTCTATATGTTTAGCTAGCTTCTTCCTTCCCTCCCAATCATTTTGGTGCAAGGTCTAACCCTCCATTCTGGTCTGCATCCACCTTCTGCCTAGAAACAAGTAGGCTAGGTTAAGAGTCCTTTGTCCCATGACTCCCACTGGATGAAAAAGAAAAATCTCCATATTACACCTTGATCTGAAAATAACCCTTTAGTTAAGACTTCTGTCTTAATTTCCAAACAGGAAAATATGTTCTCTCTGCCTAACTGTATATTTGTAGGGGGAGAGTTGTGATTGAATGACAGGCTGTAAACAATTGTGGGTGGTACTTAATGCATAATGCTTAATGGCATACCAAAACAGTCCCTGTTCCTCAGGTTTGTGCCTAGAATCCTCAGGGCCTGGGACAATTCTGAACTGGCAATCCTAGTTTACTGACACTTTAAAAAAACATCAAATGTCAGCAAGACAGGCATTACTTTGCAGAAGAAGCTAAGTTGACTTGCATGAGCAGAAGCGAACATGTTGCAAATGAAACAACAAACCACCAATTGGAAGAAAAAAGGCCACAGCTTTATTGATTACAGAGTACAAAGTGGATTGACATTCGCATGGGTCTGGACTCCCTCATCGATCAACCCACCTGTTGACCAATAAGCCACACTTCCAGACCAAGTACTGGAATCTCCGGAGGATGCCATACAGCGAGTGACCTCCCAAACCAGCCACTCTCAGAACTACCTAGCACCCTCCCTGAAAACACCTGACATACCTTGTACCAGTGCCAGCAGATCCATGACTTCCACTGGTGACCTGCTTGGCCCCACATCCTGGGCAGCGGGGGCATGGTGAAATGTGACCTGCTACCCCAGTAATTTTTTTTAAAAAAATGCAAGTGCAGTGTCTGGATATGAGTTCTATGTGTGTGTGTGTGTGTGTGTGTGTGAGTATGTATATATGCAGATAGATAGAATGATGGATGGATGTATATGTAGATGTATAAATATATCAGAATCTGCCCCCCATCATCATTATTATTATCATTATCATGATCCCATTATTATTGTAATTATTGTTATTGCTGTATTATTAGTGTTAATATTGTGGGAATGTAACTGACTATGCACTGAATGTGTGTCTGTGCAATAGGTTGGGTGCGGGCCACTCACTGGGAGGATTGCAAAGAAAAAAAAATGTGGCAAACTGGCCTATAGGTGGAGAGTGGGGAGCAGGGAAGGCACCCAAGAGTGATGCCAGGGAGTGAAGGTGTGGAACCACCGACAATTTGTTTGCCATAAAAAGAGAGAGGGTGGGTGGGATGGTGGACCGGGTCCCCAATCTATCTCACTGCCAGGTGGAAGCCCAGGAGAGCCTGGACGAGTTGTACCGCCTGCATTGCCCCCCACCCACCCAGCACACTGTGGCTAAAGCCGCACCATGGACCAAGGTCTATTAGGAGGGGAAGGATGTTACTACAGTGAACTGGCCTGGCCTTCGGTACCCTTTAGATATCATTTTGATATCATAATTTGGCCCTGCTCTGCCACCAGCCAAGTGTTTGTGAGGCCACCGAACAAGAGCGAAGCTAGGCATGGCTATTATCTGCTGAGTCATACCAAGGCAAGCCAGAAACTGCCAGATCTGCTTTAGGGGACCTCCTGAAACAAACACCTTCATTATTAAAACAAAGAGACCTCTGCCCCAAGAGGGCACCCTGGTGAGCTAAGTGCTTAAACTACCAAGCTAGCCGCATCTACATACTGGCCATACCATTCTCAATTCGGACCATAACTCAATCATGTAAATTCTGACCTTTCGGAGACATTGTCTCCAACCCAAAACTCATTGTTTTCACCCAAGACCAGACTAGCCCACGGTCATTCCTTCCCCCATAAAAATCCCCTTCGGATCTCTCACTGGAATGCTCGGACTTCACTGGACTTCCATCCTGCCTTGCTGCCGCTTCTTCTGCGAGCTCCCCTCGGCCGCCACACCGGGTTTCCTTTTCTCCAATTGGCTTTCTTCAGGACAACGAGAAAGGTGGCGTATCACCCATTTCCCCAAAACTCTCTTTTCTATTTCTCATTGAGTAGTGAGGCTGTGTTTTTCTCAATAATTGTTTAATAAATATTGTTGTTAGTCTGAACTGTCTGACTGCTCACTGACCTGACGCTGTATACATTGGGTAAAAGATCCCCACTAAGTTACCCTGCCTCTCGTTAGCCAAGAGAGTGCTCCAGCTAATTTCCCCACATTGCCAGCAGATGCCCTGGCTTCTTCTCCTCATAATCCGGACTGGGATGCCCCTAAGGTTCCAGTCCATCCGGTTGAGACGCGGTCCATGACACGCAGGACTGTCCCCGCTGGTGAAGGTAGCACGGAAACCCTGGAGACACAGGTCACCGAGACTAGGGTCCCCTGGTGTGCAACTGAGGCGAAAGCGATCGCAGACCAGTTGGGACCTTTGAATTGGTCCACCGGCATCATGTGGCTAAATGCGGTGACACACTCTCACCCAACGGCCAATGGCCAGGACCTGACCCAATTGGCCCGCCTTTGCATGTCCCTTTCGGAGCTCCCTACCCTTGAGTTGGCCATGGCGGCTCGTGGCCTGGTTAGGCTCAAGGCACATGATTGGATGCGAGAGGTGGTGAGGATCCTTTGGCCTGGACAGAGTGCGAGTGTGCTGTATGTCATGGAGCAGCAGGGTCCTCGTGAGAATCCTGAGGCTTACATGGCTCAGAAGCAGATACTCGCTATTCTGGCCGAGAAGGTACTCCTGATGGCTCGTGGGTACAATTTTGATCATGTTGAGTTCAAGACTCTGTTGTATGGAGGCTTGAACCACGAGACAAGATTGGCCCTGGGCTTGGTGGACCCAGCCACGACACCGTGGGAAGAGTTTGGGAACAACCTCTGCAGGGTCGCTGACCTGCTGCGAGAGGCTGACTCCCTCCATCCTCCCCCAAGGCCCATAAGAGAGACCCCAGGAATTGGGAACCCGTATCGGAGGTGACATACTCCAATTACAGACCCCGTTCCCAACATAGGAAATCAGCACCAAATTCTGTTCCTCGAGGGAACTGGAACTCGTGCCCCGCTCCCCGACAGGACAGGCAGTGGCAGGGAAGGGACCCCAGCAGTCAGCCCACTGCCCCTAAACTGTCTTTCGAGTCTGGTCCTCCCCGGGAAACGTCTGGTGGGTACAATCCCACGACTCAGGCGTATTCCATGGACAGAGCCAGAGTCTGGAGTATGTTACATCGCTGCGGACTGGACATGACCCAGTTCGACAAGTGGCCCACGTTGGAGCTTCTCTAAGCTCTAGACAAACAGCTGGCATTGGGTGGTAAACAGCCAGTCCAAGCCGTGACGAACGTCCCACCTCCGGCTGGATACTACCCAACTTTGGACTTTAAGGAATAGGGGTGCCCTCAGTCCAGGAAGCTTCCCCGCAATGTTGTGGCCAAGCTGTGGCCAAACAAGTGGGGAAGGTTCTGGGTGAAGGCAGGCATAGGGACAGAGGGGAGTAAAACTCCTGCCACCGTTAGTGGACTCTGGTGCGGCTTTGAATGTGCTGCACCCTAAATTGGTCAAGCACAGTGAACCTACACCCGAGCATGTCCAGTTTTTTGGATATGGTGGGGGGGTCACCTTGCCCATGCTTGGAAAGACATCCCGATGTCCATAGAGACGTTTCGTT
This sequence comes from Iguana delicatissima, assembly GCA_948472985.1. Lineage (NCBI taxonomy): Eukaryota > Metazoa > Chordata > Lepidosauria > Squamata > Iguanidae > Iguana > Iguana delicatissima. Next base: position 1,827,712 of record CAOKZL010000701.1, on the reverse strand, counting down.
TTCAGTTTTGGGCTTGCAAGAACCGTGGCGAGGACAATGGCCTTTTGGGCATTGGCTTCCTACGGGGAAACAAGCTCACTGTTGACTACGCAAATGGGTTTCTGTGGAAGTTGGACCAGGGACCAGAGGAAATTTCGGCCATGCACCATTGTGCTGCCATTAAGGCTCCCGCCCCTGTACATTGTGTGACTAGCGACCCTTGGGTTAAGGCTTTCCTGGAGAATAAAATTGAGTGCGGGACTGTAAAGGAAGCTTGTGTCAACTAATAGAGGGCTGAGATCCCCTGCCTCAAAAGCAATACAAATACCCGACTGAGGCTGAAGAAGGCATTGGGAAAACCATGGAGGGGCTTCTCCAACGGGATGTAATTACCCCAATGCAGTCAATTTGTAATGCACCTCTGTGACCTGTCTTAAAATCAGATGGCAAAACGTGGAGGATGACTGTAGATTTCAGGCCTTTGAACTCTGTGACTCCTCCCGTGGCTCCGGTCGTGGCAAAATATAATGAAATCCTGTCTGCCATTGCGGCAGGAGCTAAATATTACATCATCATTGATTTGGCCAATGCTTTCCATTCGATCCCTCTTCACGAGGCATGTTGGTATAAATTTACATTTATATTCCGGGGCCAACAATATGTATTTAAACACATGCCCCAGGGCTTCCATTCCAGCCCAAGTATTTGCCACGTGCATGTGGTTAAGATGTGGAACAAGCTGCAACCAGCTTCACGGTCCCATGTCTTATCCTACGTGGATGACATTTTAGTTAATTCAGCCTCTGAGGAAAAGACACAGGAGATTACTCAGGAGGTGTTAGAAATCATTCGGGACACTGGCTTTAAGGTGAATAGGGAAAAGGCTCAGCTGGTGTCCACTGAAGTGAAGTATTTAGGTCTTTGTCTCGGCACTAACAGTCGCACTCCCAACGCACAGAGAGTGGAGGTGATCATGAAGTTGCTGGTCCCCACAGATGTGCACTCCCTGTGTTCTCTATTGGGAATGTTCAACTTTTCTAGGGACTTTATAGAGTCTTTTGCTGCCGAAGCAAAACCTCTATATGCCCTATATGCTCACTGTCCTGACGCTGTGTACATGGCGTAAAAGATCCCCGCTAAGTTACCCTGCCTCTCATTAGCCAAGAGAGTGCTCCAGCTAATTTCCCCATCTTGTTGTGTTTGTTTTGGTTCTTTGGGCGCCCCTCCCCTGACCCCCAAGTCACAGGGTAACAAGGAGGTGGCTGCGGTGACTCTGTCCGGTGCCCCCACCACCCAACCGAGATGTCCAACCCAGCAACGACCGCCCAGTAGATCGGCAACCCACTGTCTCGCATTGCCACTGACTTTGCCCGCCAACTCCACTTGGGCGTTGCTGCCGCTGCTCTACTTCCTGGCCTACACCTTCTTTCCGCAGCAGAGACATCTACCTCCCCAAGCAGCCAGCAGCAAAAGAAGCCAAGTCCTCTTCAGGGGGGGATATACCCCTCCATCCAGGTACTAGTCTGGCATATGCGGTCCCACCTATGCCCTGCCCAACAGCCAATGGGATTGCACCAGGCTCGCTCACATCGGCTATCTTCTTTGTGGGCATCTGGGTACTGCAGTGCTCTCTGCACACTGGGATGAAGCCTGCCCACCTCCTCCCTGCCAGGAAGGGAGGACCATGCTGGCTCTGTCACCTCACTCCACAAATGGCATTGCGTGGCAGATAAATCATGCAGTGCTCTTTCTTTTCCCAGCATGGCTCATCCTTCTACATACTTAAACATTTTATCTTTAATTGCACTTTCAACAAATTTACTAGGAACAGATTCAGACTAACTGGCTTGTAGTTTCCTGGATCCATTTTTTTTAAAAAAAAAAATGGTGTTACAATGGCTGCTCTCCAGTCCTCTAAGAAAGAGGCTAATTTTTTGGGAAATGTTGCATATTTTTGTTAGAAGATCAGTAATTTCATATTTTAGTTCTCTAGAACTTCCAGTCATGCCCGTCCTTGGAGATCCTGGCAGCAAGGAGAAGGACGATTCTGATTCAGAGGCAGAAGATTTTCCTGAGGCAGGAGCTTCCCAAGAAGAAGCTGCCCAGAGCAAGATAACAGACAACAAGAGGGGCCTGAACCAGGGGAACAAATAGAGGAAGACATATCAGAAAGACCTACCTTGCAAGAGAGATGCCGTGAGAGGGAGGGTCTGTGCCACTCGGAGCATTTAAGTAACAAGCAAGTCCTAATGAGGAAACACCTGTGGCGACAACATCCATAGATAAAAGAACTCCAGCTGGCCTTTCCTCCCAGAGTCAGTAACTGAACTCTTCGGTCCTGAAACCCCGTGTGGTGCTCTTGGATCTGGTTTACCTTAGATCTCTGCTTGTTTGGACTACATTTTGGATTTGCCCCCTTGGACTTGTTTGCTCTGGACTTACATTCTGTTTGGACCTTCTTCAGCTCTTGCTGCTTGAGTAGAAACTGAGCAGCGGCTCATAATTTATTGCTTAGCTTGGGACATGACACTTCCTTTTTTTCTCAGCACTGTTTATCATGCTATCTTCTCCTGGAAACATAAGTTCAGTTGCAGTTATTTGCTCTATATCTTCGGCAATGGAAACAGATGAAAAGAATTCATTTTGTTTCTCTGCTGGCTCCTTATCCTTAACCCTTGTCTTTTCTTATCCTGTCTCTAAGGGAGATTCTACACCTTTCAGTTTCCCTCCTTGGTTTTAAATGAAATTTTATGAAATATTTTCATATAAGATGAATCAGATACTAAACATGTTTGAGTAGCTCTTTTTGATTATTATTTTTTTTTAGGAGAAGCCAAGGTCACTAAAGACTAACCATGGGTCAAAGCATCCCTCATTTGTGTGACCCACTCCTCCAATGAAAATATGGAGAGTGAAGGCCGATTTTAGGGAAAAAAGGGTAGTTTCTTAGAAACACGAGTGGGCTTTACTCTACTTCAAACAACATGTTTTTTGTTCCTCTCTTTCCTGCATTTACAGTTCATTAATACTAAAAGCCTCACTGAAGTTTACTGTGGTGGCAAGGATATTTAGAGCCCATGGGCTACATTTTCTAAATGTCCTTGTGTTACTGTAGTTTAGGCCTGCCTGGTGATAGCACCTGATATCACTTTGATATCATAATTCAGCCTTACCATACCACCCTTCTCCACGTGTTTGTGAGGCCTCCGGACAAGCACAAAACTAGTCTCGGTACTTAACTGCTGAAATGTTCTCAAACAATACAGGCACGCCAGAAATAGCCAGATCGCAGCTTCAGGGACCTCCCCGGCAAATGCCACATTATGTATGTGAGCTACCTACAAAAGGCTCCTTGCCCCGAGCAGGCAACTTGACAAAGGCTGAACCATCCACTGTCAAGCGTTGCACGTTTACATACTGGTTACACCATCGTTAATTCGGCTCTGATTCCATCATGCTAAATTGTGACCTTTCAGAGACATTGTCTCGCACCCAAGACTCATTGTTGTTCCCGAGTAAGGCATAGCCTGCAGTCACACCTCTCCCTATAAAAAACCCTGATTCCGAGACCTTCCTTGGATCGCTCCCGAGTTCCAGACCGCCTTGCTGCCGCTTTGCCTGGCGAGCTTCCCCTCAGCTCCACGTGCTGAGCCACACCGAACCCCAGCATCGCTCTCTATCTTCTTCCGGGCTTCAGGAACAGGTGTCGTATCACCCGAACCAACTATCCCTCTGAAAATCCCACTATCTTACTTACACCTTTATTTTCCTTAGTTATCTGTGTGCATGCGTTGCTTACATTGTGTGCCTGTATTTAGAGGAACTAATAATAAACTACACCAAGACTAAGATCCTTACTTTTTCAAAACACCCTAAGCAAAGAAGTTGGGTCCTAGGAGGGCAATTAGTTGAGCAGGTTAAGATCTTTAAATATTTGGGGATAGTTTTCCAAGCTTCAGGAAGTAGAAATGCTCACTCAGATTACATGTCCAGTAATGCTCAGAGAGCTGCTGTAGCCATTCAAAATTACCATTTCAGCAAAGGAGCACAGTTTATCCCAGCTGCAATCAAATTGTTTACAGCTAAAGTCCGAGCTCAACTGTTATATGGAACTCAGCTGGGGATGTATAGTAATACGATCTCTCTAGAAAGAGTTCAAACAAAGTTTCTGAGGAGCATATTTCAGGTTGCTCGATGTGTTCCAAATGCTGTATTGCGAAGGGAGGCAGGAGTTAGTAAATTGGAAACAAGTATTTGGTTGAACATCTTTACCTATTGGCTAAAGCTACACAATAATCAGAATGGACTGACCCAGTTAATTCTGGCTGATAAATATAAATCCTCATGAGAAACAGCTGTGCTTCAGAAGTTGAGCCTTTGTGGACTTTCGAGCAATCATATCCTAGGATTAGGATTAGACCAAGCAAAAGCTATTGTAAAACAAAGGATATTAGATATAGAAGGTCAAACAGAAATTGCTACCTTTACTAAGTGCACACTTGTTAATAACCAATTGATGATCTCTAAACCGGCCGCATACTTATACTATGTCACTGTGCCCAAATTCAGGAGAGCCCTAACATTGGCCCATTTTAATGTTCTTCCCACAGCGATATTGGAAGGGAAATATGGGAAAATTCCTTACGAGATGCGATTCTGCCCTTGCAATACCAGTGCGGTAGAAACTACAATTCATGTACTCCTATATTGTCAGTTTTATCGAGACATTCAACAAGAGCTGATTACTCCTCTACTAACTCAATTCCCAGGACATTCTGATGGTTTCTATCTACGCCATCTGCTGGATAATCAGGAGCAAACTGTTATACTCAAAGTAGCAAAGTTTTTGTATATCATGTGTAAGATACATTCTCAAATGGTTAATAATAGCAATAGTGGCTGATGCGAGCCGTCTAATCTTTGCTATTTGTTTTTTTCTTTTATTAGTTTTTATGTATTTATTCTGTATTTATTATTGTTTTATTGGTCAATGACCGAAATAAAGTGTCTAAGTCTAAGTCTCATGCGTTGCTTACATTGTGTGCCCATATTTAATAAAGATCATTCATTGCTTTCAAACCGGTCTGCTCCTTGACTTGGCCTGACCCCGTAAACATTGGGTTACAAGATCCTGCTAAGTTACCCTGCCTCTCGTAATGCTAAAGTAGTGCTCTGAGCTAATTTTCCCCACCTATAGTAGAGCACATTTTGGAGTCCCTCCCGGAATCCTCAGTAAACAGGGTAACAGAGTGGTGGAGCAACGCGGGCAACCCCGGTACCCTTAATTTGAGAAGGAATCACGAACCTCCTCAAATCAGGCTGGTACTGACTTAGGGAACGGCCAGGCAAGTTGCAAGAATGCAGTCAGACAGGAACACGTGTGTGTGTGTTCTGTGTGTGTGAGCTCTAGGAACTACTCTACCGGGTTGGAATCTATCCCCCTTTCTTGGTTGGGTTGTGTATGTCAGCCACCCCGGCACTGCCAATTGCAAGGGGTGTGCACAAGCTGATCCAGGAATCACATCCCTAACTTGGGGTCTATCGTGGGCTGGGATCCGAAGTGATAGGGTGTTAGCACCGTAGGAACAGTCTACACCCATCCAACACCATAGCAGTAAGGCACAAAAGCACTTAAGGAAGGAGACCCTCCTCCTTTCTCTCCCCCTAGAGTTGAGAATGCGGGTGCGTCCTGCTAGTGTTGTTGTTAGTATAGTGGAAGCGCGGGTGTGTCCCGCTGTGTAATTTTCGGGTGCGTCCCGATTTGCTAGCATACTAGGTGCGGGTGGTGATTCCTGACCTAGCTTGGGGTTTAGAAGTTTAGCCCAAGGTGGAGGAAGGGCCCCCTCACCCGAAAAACTGTGAGGGATGGTTCGGTTTTGGTTCCTTGCCCCTTTTCCCCGCTGCTTGGCCAGGCGGCGTAGTAAGTTCCAAAGTGTTTGTTTCCCCCTTCAGGTAGGTGGAGTACTCCTGAGGGTCCCCTGGGTCTAGGTGGCCTCCCTGTCCATGAACCATTTCCTCGTTCTTTTGTCCCCAGTGCTGTCGAGGTGGAAAACCGGGCCTGGGTGTACAAAAGCGACTTTGTTTGGGCAGGCTGGAGATAGGTTCCCATCCCTCTTTCCTAGAGTAGTTCCACCGTGTTCATTTCCCTTCAGCTTCCCCAGGGGTGTAGGTGATCCTACCCATCACTCCAGTTCCTGGTCCCATGTTTGTGTTAGGAAGTGTACTTGTGCAGTGTTGAAATGGCTAAGGAGAGCCCAGTTACTGTTAAGGACCTCATGTGCGAGGAAGAGGTCCGAGGCAAGTTAGAGAGATGGGTGTTGAGTAAGGGGAAATGCCCCTGGAAGGACCATCTTCCAGATGGCCGATCCCTTTACCATACTCCGAGAAGCGTACACCTTGGTACGTAAATCAAGGAACCCATTCGGGCCATCAAAGGACGCTTTGGCTGCGTGAAGACTTTGGTTTATGGCCAGAGACGCTAGTAGTGCCCTAGTTGAGACCAGAGGGAAACTCGCAGAGGTAGAGAAGGAGAACGCCTGGCTTCATGTCGAGATCGAGGCACTGCACACGGACAAGGTAACGTTCGCGTCTGTCGTGCAGGCCTCCGCCCAGAAGCTCAGTGATGTTACTTTGGTGGCTCAGACATAGGAAGAGAAAGCTCACGCCTTAGAGGCCGAGCTTGATCACGCCCGGTCTGCAGCTAGAGTCATGGTTGGGCAGGTGAAGGAACAGCACGAGGCTGTGAGTCATGCAGCCTGCCTTAAGCAAATTGTTTCACTGGAGAGCCAGCTCCAAACACGTAAGGCATTGATTTCCGCCGTGTGCCCAGAGCTGCTCCCAACTGTTGCCCAGGGGAGCCCTTGCCAGAGGATGCTCTGGCAACCCTTCCCCATAATCCAGATTGGAATGACCCTAAGGTCCCAGTCCACCTGGTTGAGACCAGACCATGACCAGACAGTCCACCCCCATTGAAGAAGGCAATGCACATAGACCTGAGACACAGGAGACGCAAGTCACAGAGACTAGGGTCCCCTGGCATGCCACTGAGGCCAAGGCAATTGTGGACCAGTTGGGTCCACTGACCAGGTCCACAGGGATCATGTAGTTGAATGTGGTGATACATTCTCACCCGACAGCCAATGGGCAGAACCTGACTCAGTTGGCTTGGCTTTGCATGGCTTCTTCCAAGCTCCCAACTCTTGAATCGGCTGTGGCAGCTCGAGGCCTGGTTAGGCTCGAGGCCCACAATTGGATGTGGGAGGTAGTTAAGATTTTGTGGCCCAGACAGAGTGCAAGCGTGCTCTATGTCATGGAGCAACAGGGTCCTCGTGAGAACCCTGAGGCTTACGTGACGTGGAAGCAGCTGCTCACCATTCTGGCCGAGAAGGTCCCCCTGACCGCCTACGGGTACAGCTTTGACCATGTGGAGTTCAAGACTCTGTTTTACGGAGGCTTGAACAACGAAACAAAGATGGCCCTGGGTTTGGTGGATCCGACCACCACCACCTGGGAGGAGTTCGGAAACAAACTCCGGCGGGTCTCCGACCTGCTGAGAGAGGCTGGTTCCCTCAGACCCCCCATCAAGGCCCACAGAAAGGAACCTGGGAATTGGAAACCCATGGCTAAGGTGACATACTCGAACTACGAGCCCCATTTCCAACACCGGAAAAAGGCGCCAAATTCGGTTCCCAAGGGGAACTGGAATCAGCGCCCGCCACCCAGACATGAAGCAGGCAGTGGCAGGGAAGAGACACCCGCAGCCAACCCAGCAAGGCAGGGAGTCCCCCACAGCAGCCAACTGCCCCCAAACAGCCCTCTGACTCAAGCTCTCCCAAGGAGATGTCTGGCAGATATGATCCCACGACCCAGATGTACTTCTCAGATAGAGTGAGAATCTGGGGCGTGCTATATAGGTTCAGACTGGACATGAGCCAGTTCGACAAGCGGCCAATATCGGAGCTTTGGGAGCTCTGGAGAAGCAGCTTCAGGCGGGAGGTAAACAGCTGGTCAGTGCCGTGACCAACAGCCCTACTCCAGCTGGATACTACCCGAACCTGGATCTGCAAGAATAGGGGTGCCCTTGGTCCAGGAAGCTTCCCCGAAACGTTGTGGCTAAGTTGAAGCCAGACAAGTGGGGAAGGCTCTGGGTGAAGGCAGGCATAGGGACCGAGAGGGAAAAGACTCCTGCCACCCTGCTTGTGGACTCCGGTGCGGCACTGAACGTGCTGCACCCCAAATTGGTTAGACATGGTAAACCTACACCCGAACAGGTCCAGCTTTCTGGAAATGGCGGGGGGGGGTCACCAAGCCTGAGCCTGGACAAACATCTCGATGTACATAGAAATGTTCTATTTCCAGTTGTGGGCTTGCGAGAACTGGGACGAAGATGACGGCCTTTTGGGCATTGGCTTCCTCCCGGGGAACAAGCTCACGGTGGACTATGCGAACAGGTTTCTATGGCAATTAGATCAGGGACCAGCAGAGATTTCGACCGTGCACTGCTGTGCAGCCATTGAAGCCCCTGCCCCTGTCCCGGTGGCAACTGAGAGACATGTATGTCTACACTCGGAGAAGGCTTGGGCTAATGCCTACCCCTCCATGCAGACATTCTGGTGCCACATTGTCCTTCAGGGACCCGACGGCACCTTAACTGTAACGGTGGTTATCGTCAAGTGGGCCTGGACTAGCTACGGCTCTATTTCGGTCACCTTCATACCTGGAGAGGCAGCTTGTCAGGATGCACACAGGTCCAAGATCAACCTCCTCTTACGCTTGAAGAAAAGGGTCCCAAACCAGGAGCAGGCATTGCCACTCCTGCAGGTAGTTCCGGAGACCCAGGACAAGGACTGGAAAGGGAAACCTCCAGACAAGGAAGCCCTTCCACCAGAACAGCAAAGCAATAGACGGGCTTTGTTTCCCTTCATGGGATGGCAGCCCTTGTGAAAAGGCGATGGCTTCGACTCCCCTTTCGCCCCCCTTTTCCTTGTAAATAGACCCCTTAGGATAATAGCCTTCATAATAACAGAGCCCCATCTCTGTGTTCCCTACAGAGAGGGGAATGGGACCATTCATGTGGACTGCAGTTCTGTTTTTCTTGATTGGATATGCCCTCTGAGCCTCACCAGAATACAGTTATGTATACACGGATTGGCAGTTTAATGCACAGGCAGTGTGCCACTGGAACCCATATCCTGAAGTAGAATCCCTGTTAACTGGAACGCAGCTGCTCCCCTGGTTCCAGAAAAGATATCCCTTCGAGCTGTCCACGTATTTCCAGATTCACTCTAGTAATAGGCTGAGTGCAGGGTTAAGGATGGCCGTCACCGGTGAAGAGGTTAAATTCTACCCCAGCATGGCCGCAGCTGCTGCTCCCATGACTGCCAGAGTGGTCAGGAGTGATCACCACCACGCGGCCCTAGTTGCGCTCAGCTCCAATTTTGAAGATTGCCGCCCTACATGGGTATGGAAGACATACATGTTTTATTGCCGGAATGTCACTCAGATCCCAACAGGTTGTAAGTTCTCCTGCAGGAAGATGTGGTGACCCGAATCCGATGCCCACACCCCTCCTCCCCCTGAATATCACCCAGCTATGTATGTGGGTAGCTCCATAGTCCGCAAGGACATAAAAATGGTCGCTTACTTGAATGTCCAACCTATAACCACCAAGATGATACTAAATTTCACAGTTGTCAATATCTCCAGAGTAATTCCAACTTGCCAAACGTTTCTAAAATTGGCTTGGACGCATGGGGAACACTGGGAGAAACGATGGCTGTCTTTCTCCCACCCACACACTCGCCCTAAGTGAAACGTCCTGGGGACCGCATTGGGCGGAATTGGAACTGGCGGCGCATTCATTAACGCCATGGACAATGAGGTCCTGGCAAACAAATTAGGCATAATTGGCACCAAAACTAAAGACATTGGAATATCCTCCACTGCTGGCCTAATCAACATAGTGAGAGGAGTAGATTTGATGAGTCAATTGCTTCCACAATGGGTTGGCGTTGAGCAAGATGTAATCTCTGACCTTGGCTGTGTCCTACAGAACACGACCCATGATCTGTCAGTTGCAATACAGTGCACGCAACTGCAGGGCAACATGATCACCTTTGCCGCTCAGGTGATCCAGGCCAGCCTCATGGGATTAATGCACCCTGAGATCCTGAGCCTACTCAGAGAGCGATACCCAGAATCGCTGGAACATCCTGCCGCTTTGGCGCAGATACGGCATGCCATATGGAAGAGCCTAACTCTCAAGGTGGACGTTGCCCATGAACAAATTCTGGATACGGTTATTTTGCATCCAGTATCCATTTAGGACTCCCCTCATAGCCGCCAATGCCACTTTGCTACCCCCACAGATGTACCATTGGTCCAGTGGTACCCACTCTTTTGATTTGGCCGGTTGCTTATTCCACTGCCATTGGATTCAGTGTTTTCACAACATTGATAGTTTCAGCCATAGTAACATTTCCAGTTATATAGCGAGACCTGTCAATGCCACGGTCATGGCCCAAATTAATCGTGAGTGCTTTTGTTACAGAGTCCATGTGCAAATGTGACAGTACTGCCTAGTGGTGCAAATGTAAGAGTAAACCGCACCTCTGGGAACCCCTGCTTTTGTTTGCAGCTGGTCCAAGACTGTTTTGGTAATAACTTCTATCTCCAGCAAGAGATACGAGATTACGTCTTGGAGAAAGCTTACGTACCCACAGAATCCGAATTAGTCGGATTCCACCTGGAAGATGAGATCCCTGCATCTTTATGGCTAAGGACTCTCACCAGCCTATCAAAACGAGTAAAGGAGGTCTCACACTCCCTCCATCAGATTTCCTTGACCGTTAATCATTCCGCCAAAGTAATCATCGGCACATCTGAAGATTTGGAATCAGCCTGCTAAACATTCGTGGTGAGACACCTTCACCTGATCGTCCACAGGGCAAGCGATAACTCACTTTGCCCTACACCCTCTAATCATCTTGGTCACGTTACAACTCATACTTGCCTTATGTTTGATTGGCCTTGCACTGTGGGTTAAAAGACAAGTCTTCCAGCTTCAGGCTGGCCGCTTTACTGAAAAACCCCAAGGCTTGTGTTTTGTAAATAGTTCAGTGCAAGTGTTTTGTGTTTTTAAAAATGTACTGTCCCGATTGGTTTCAAAAGCCTATCCAAAGATGGCCAATCTTTAGGTTTTCCTTTGGAGTCCATCTTATATTTGTGAGGTAGTGATATCGCTGACTCGGGGTCAGCATCGAACCGTCAGTCCCATATTGACAGGCTAGCCTTCAAGCCCTAGGTTACATCATCAGGCTTGGAGCTTCGGCTCTGGGTCTGAGCGAGGGGTGTATGAGTGTGCCGGCCCATGTTATCAGGTCCAGCGTGCGAGTGGGAACTTCATAACCTGGAGTCCTCTCGTAGTGCTGGGATGTTTAACATCGGCCTCTCTAGACCAACGAGTCGATGCGGGTCCCGAAACAGCAATCTCACTACCTTGACCAACGGTCTTCCTCCGGCCAATGCAGCCTCAAACTCAGTCCCTATTTAAGTCCTTGCTCCCTCAAAGTCTTCTTGGTCACAGTGAGAGAATTCGAACCCAACTCCCATTAGGCTTTGAGCCATTAATTTGCATTTGGTTTAAACATTGGCTACTAACCATGTCAGTCTTATACCAATAAGCCACAGGTTGATGGCTCCAGAGAACCGTGATGACCTCCAGACCCGACCACCACCCCCCGGCACCGTGGGGGTGGTAAGAGCCGTAATATCACCACTCCAATCAGGAGCAAGGTCCAGGAGACGACCCAAGTCCTCTGATGCAGCTGTGGGACCCACGAAGGAGTGATCCAGCCACTCCCCAGTGAATTTAAAGAACTCTTTGCCAAACTCTTTGGGTCCAAGAACTTTTGCATTTGCCTTTTGGACTATTCCTGTTGCCGACGCTCTGCAAGCTGCCTCCTGCAAAGAGCTAGTGTTCCCTGGCTAGCTTGTCTGCAGATTTGGACATTTTGTTGCCGTTCCTGCTCTGCTGCCCGGATGGACTCATGTTTTGCTCATGCTACAAGACTTGTCCTGTGTCAAGGGGGGGGGGTGCAGAGACTTTTTGCTTGCACCTCACCTCCCCCGACTACGAACTCTCATTACATCATCCCCATTGAACTGATTGCTCCTTGGATTACCTTCATTGCCAAGACTCTGCATTGGAGTTACAATATTTCATTGATCATTTCATTTTTGTATTGCTACAATGCTTTTCTCCATTGATGGGAGGGTTCTTTCATTGGTTATTGCTCATTGTTTATCATTATTGTGTATGTTTGTGTGAATGTAATTAGGTTTAGCTTTTTAGATAGGAATGTTTTTATAAGTCAGGAGTCCCTTGTGCTCATTGCAAAAGCCCTGGACCAAAGAGTGATACGACTTCTGTGCCTGTAGATCCCTATTTGACGCTAAATTTGTTTTGAAATGTTTAATTGGAAAATGTCCGATATTGTCCCAACATCGCCCATTTTGGGGGGGGAGATTGTTGTTGCAGTTTAGGCCTGCCTGGCGATAGCACCCGATATCACTTTGATATCATAATTCGGCCTTACCATACCACCCTTCTCCACGTGTTTGTGAGGCTTCTGGACAAGCACAAAACTAGGCTCGGCACTTAACTGCTGAAATGTTCTCAAACAATACAGGCACGCCAGAAATAGCCAGATCGCAGCTTCAGGGACCTCCCCAGCAAATGCCATATTATGTATGTGCGCTACCTACAAAAGGCTCCCTGCCCCGAGCAGGCAACTTGACAAAGGCTGAACCATCCACTGTCAAGCGTTGCACATTTACATACTGGCTACACCATTGTTAATTCGGCTCTGATTCCATCATGCTAAATTGTGACCTTTCAGAGACATTGTCTCGCACCCAAGACTCATTGTTGTTCCCGAGTAAGGCATAGCCTGCAGTCACACCTCTCCCTATAAAAACCTCTGATTCCGAGACCTTCCTCGGATCGCTCCCGAGTTCCAGACCGTCTTGCTGCCGCATTGCTTGGCGAGCTTCCCCTCAGCTACACATGCTGAGCCACACCAAACCCCAGCATCGCTCTCTATCTTCTTCCGGGCTTCAGGAACAGGTGTCGTATCACCCGAACCAACTATCCCTCTGAAAATCCCACTATCTTACTTATACCTTTATTTTCCTTAGTTATCTGTGTGCGTGCATTGCTTACATTGTGTGCCTGTATTTAATAAAGATCATTCATTGCTTTCAAACCGGTCTGCTCCTTGACTTGGCCTGACCCCATAAACACTGGGTTACAAGATCCTGCTAAGTTACCCTGCCTCTCGTAACGCTAAAGGAGTGCTCTGAGCTAATTTTCCCCACCTATCGTAGAGCACATTTTGGAGTCCCTCCTGGGACCCCCAGTAAACAGGGTAACACTTGCGAAGAAGGCTAAAACTTCTGTGCTATATGAATGGCCAGAAGGACATGGGTCTGTATGTTTTGGGATAGCTCTGCTAATGACATGTATAAGCAAGTATAATTGCAAGAACTCTTGTTTTCTTATCCATATCATTCAGTCGAGGGGTAAATGGCAATAATCATTATGTGACCTCTATTTTTCCCACTAGGCCTCCATTTTTGCATGTATCAGGTGCCTTGGGCATTTTCAGTAATTCACATTATTAGAGGAGTTCCTAACAAAGTAGACAGAACTCTTTGTTTATGAGTTGCAAAACAAAGATCAATACAGAAACTGTTGTTTTGAGAAGTGTATTGCTCACAATATGTTGCTTTACTTACATCTTTTCCTTTTTTGTTGCAATTTTGCAAAAAAGTCACATCATATTTGAAAAACATTTTTTAACTTATTATTGTACTGGAATTTTATAAAAAGTTGCGTCACATTTGATTAAGCCATATAATCCAACAAAATGTCAACAACAATTCTTTCATCCAACAGCCTCCTCAGCAATAGTTGGACTATAATGTTTACATACCACATCTGGTTCCCTTTTAGAGGTAAGAGCTCCAGCGACTAATGGCATTCTATAATAATCTCTCTTTTTACCATTATAAAGGCTGGGTGGGCTTTATAGAGGTGCAAAAACAAAAACATGCCTGCAGGCCCTGATAGATTCAAAACAACAGTGCTACCACTAAATCCTCAACATTTATACCACTAACAATATCAGCAAATCCCATATGCATAGAAGCAGAAATGACCAGGGCTCAGGGGGCCTAAAGAGGGAGAACCAATGTTTCACCAACGTATTTATCAGTATGTCATTATTGTTTTATTGAGCTTTTAAAATCACTAGATTGTTACACTTTTAATGAGCATAATTTTGGCACCCAAAACAAGACAGATTTTAATTTTGCATTCCCCTCATTATCTCTCCCATAAACTATAATGTTATTGTTGCTACATATGTTAAATTTTTAAGATGGAATTAAAAACACATGTGCCTAGATGTGTGATGTTTAGTCAAAAACTGGTTTGGCTTATGACTTCTCAAGCCCTGCCTACAACATTCCATTAATATTAATTCATCTAGCCCATGGCAGCAAATAAGAGCTTTTAATTGAAAAAGGGCCTCCTGTCAATTTCGAATGATAAATATTGGAAACAGTATTTCCAACTGGGAACTGCTGGGCACATTCTTTTTTTCTCTCTCAGTTTTGATGCCAGAAAAAGGATGCCATTGTGCTGATGTGAAAAATGGCAGAAGAATACACTAGTCTTGGTTTGTAACTTTGTTGATGGAAAGCAGCTTAGAGAGATGAGCACATGACAAAATCCCTTCCCTTTTCCCCACTTCACTTTTGATCCTCAGCTGTACTGGATGTTCTGCTGCAAGATCCTCTGCCTGCTACAAGAGACTTTGGCAGCTGATGCTCAAGCCATCATCTTCCAAAATGTAGCCTCAGTGTGACACAAGAGCACAAGGAAAAATTCTGCCTCCGGTTTTTATTCAAGTCTGTAACCACAGAGAGCAACCGTGAATGATTTCATTGCATCTGAAGAGGAAGAAGAAGAAGAGGAGAGGAAGAAGCTGAACAAAGCACTTGCATACAGATTTGCACCTTTGTTACAACTAACTCATCAAAAAAGCTTTTTCTCTGGTGTTACCATCCAGCTGCACACATGAAGAGGTTTGATTCATATGATAAGAACTGTATTCAGTTCTTCTTCCCATGAATTTGAATTTTAATAACAGGTTTAGTGTGGTACAGTGGTTAAATGCTGGTACTGCAGCTACAGCGTTGTGAGTTCAACCCTGCAGGACTCCAGGTTGACTCAGCTCTCCAGCTTTCTGTAGGTAGGTAAAATGAGTACCCAGCTTGTTGGGGGCAATTAGCTAAACACATTGTAAACTGCTTAGGGACGGCTTAGCACTAATAAGCGGTATAGAAAAGTAACTGCTAACTGCTAAGTGTTTAGCAGGTAAGCTTCAGGCTCTGATTCTCTTAAAATAGGAAGGCAAAGTTACCCTACATTCACATTACCCTGTGACTGGAAAAACACAACAATTGTGCTGGTGCCTCACAAACTGTATGCAATGAGTACTCAGTCTAGGAGAAGAAATATAACCAGAAAATATAGTTTGTATTTTACCTCTGCTATAGTTGTCCCCTAGTTTCTCAGAACAGATAATCTTTTTCCTTCTGGCTGCCACCTGCTTTTGTCTCCTCATCTTCACTTCATCTGGACACTATAGTGCTATTAGTGACTCTGGAATTCCACTACACTGCACTTCTGATTGGTGGACAGATTCTTGTGAATAAAGTTACCAGCAACAATGTTGGCATATATTACCTTTCTCTGTCCTTACCTCAAGGACAGAGAAAGAAAGGAAACAAAAAGCACACATACATAGAAACCCCCCTACACCTTTCCTTGATTCTAGGCTGAAACATTTCCTGTATTATTTTATGTTAAATAAGTAATACAGGAAAAAATGGGTTCCTAGTAGTTCTTCTTATATTCATACCCTTCTGACTGCTTAACCCATTACCTTCTAGGGAATATTCAGCATTCAGTTTTACAAGTTACATGGTGCATTCTCAGCCTGGAAGCAAGCCAATTCCACACCATCTACTTCTTCAAGCTGCAGCCATGATATGTATGTATGTATGACTTGGTTAGCCATGCCTTGAGTATGTTAACTATACAGAAAACAAGTGGTGGAAGCACATGGTGAAGGGGTTAAATCCAATACCACTTGAATAGGAAAAATAAGCGAATTGGAATTGTGCCTCTGAGTAAATTGCAGATGTCTGTCTTATCTCAAATTTTATAGAATGGCCTTGCAAAAGGTCTGGGAATTTACAGGGAGGCACTATACTCCCTACCATTATTTTGTATCATCTTCTAAACTAACCCTTTGTTCTCTTCTGTACACGTGTATGCCAGTCAATGATGTAATGGAAAGTTAACCAAAGATCTTTTTCTCCAGTGATGGGCGGGCTAAGTAAATGATTGATTGCTGACATAGAAGGCAAAAGGTATATAGTGATACTACCTCAATTAATCAACACAACAGTTCTGAAATAACTGTTGCCCTTGCGCAAGGTTTTGTTAATAAATGGCTTTTTGATTTTTCCCTGGAAACCTGGTTTCGCCTCTTTCTTGGCCACAACATTTCTGGTGCATTGGCCGGGAAATAGGGGAAGGGACTATTCTGTCCCCCTTGACGGACGTTTGGACGTTGGGGATTGCGGCCCCCCCTTGACAAAACCCAGGGCGCCCTCGACCTTTTGTCGAAGAGGTTTGGTTGGGGAGTGGTGGCATCCCTGGCGACAGCGATCCAGTCAAAGGACCTCGGGTTACAGCTGGAAACCAAGCCTCCCATGGCCCTCTGGTGAGTAGACCCCCCTCATGTTTGGGAGGGGGAAGGGGGAACTGATCACTCCTCGAAGTTTCGGCCGAGTACCTCTTAGCGGTGAAGAGAGAAACCCCAAAAACTTTTGGTATGGCGGAATAATAAATGAGACGTCTCAGTTGTGGTTTAATGCGCCAGATGGGAGGTTGTTTGTCTGAATGAAAGATGTGTGTGTGAAATGCTTGCAGCATTGCAGTTCTTGCGTCATGCCGTGATCGTCCGGGTGGCCAAGTCAGTGCTGGAGTGACTGCAGTAAAAACCCTTTGTGTGGGCGCACGGGACCCCTTACCCGTGCGTCAAATCCATTCCTATTGTGTCTTGTCTGGAACTTGGGAGGAAATGGGAGGGGGAGAAAGTCGGCAAACTCCCTTAGAGTGTACGATAAAAGAATTTCAAAAAGAATTTAAAGGAGGATTCAGTGGAAACTTACTATTGCCATTGTAGTGTAAAGAGAGAGAAAAAAATGGTTTGTTTCCTCTCTCAGTGTTTGAAGCCATTTCCTGAAGCCCCTCCTTCTTGGGCTCTCTGTTGTTTTAAGCCAGAGAAGTTAACTCAGCCAGAGGCTGGGAAATGGCAGAAATAAAAGTCAGTGCAAAAAAAACCTCAGGATAGTGAGGAAGCAATGCAGAGTCTCATTGTTTTCTCTTAGGTGTAAAGAAGCCTGATTTTGCAATTCAGGCAGTGGGAAAATGTTACAATTAACTGGAAAGGGATCCCTTTGTTCCATGTTAAAAGGAAATAAGGGGATTTTCTAGGACCAAGTCTGACCCCCTCGATGGAGATTTAATGGGCCGGCAATTAACATTCAAAAGGGTTTAGAAGGGATGTATTTTAAGCTGTTTTTTTGCCTGGTTGGTAATAGCGAGACACTGATTTTAGGCTAGAAGTTTATTTAGCTAAGAGGTTTTGGAATAGCAGAAATAAAGTCAGAGAGTTAATGAAAAAATAATAATAAGCCTTTAAGGTGTTGCATGAAGACATGCCAGGAGTTGGAAAAGGTCCTCCTCTAGTACTTTGCAACACTTCTACGGCAAGATAACACAAGGGGCAAAGCTTAGCGCAGAGTCTATTGTTTAAAAAAAAAACTGCATTTGAAAAGGAAAGAAAGAAGAGGAAAAGAAAAAGAGGAACTCTGCGCCCACCAGGAATTCCCCCTCACCCCTCTCTGTTGAAAGAAAGAAAAAAAAAGAGAAAGGCAGTTTCTCCCCTTTTAATGATAGAAGCAAAGTCTGTTTCCTAGTAAAAATCTCTCATGTCTCAGAAAAGGGAGAACGAAAACTCCAGTGAATATTTAATGAGCTGTCAGCTCAACACAAACGACCCAAGGGGGAAAGATATTACTGATGAATCCCTTCATCAATCAACAGTCTGTGGAAACACAAGGCCCCCCCGGTACTTCCTCCCCTTCGGAGATAAATATGCAGGTTCCCCAAGAATCAAGAAGATCAGCTGGTAGTTGATGCTAAGCAGTCAGGGGGGCTACCAGTGAGTTCAGAGTTATCAATACACACCCTTCACCATGTCAGACCTACTAAGTAATAGAACTTTGCTCCAGAATCATGGCCTCACATGTCTCTAACTGGCAGGATTGTCAATAGTTGCTTTTGACCTTGTACACTACTGAGGAGTGGAGGAGAATAAATCCAACATGAGGAATGGCGAGCCAGCCGGGAGGGCACCAGAGAAGAGGCAGAGTTCCCCTAGCTGATCCAGGGTGGGATCCAAATAATCTTGACCAGATGAATATGCTCACTGATTATCAAGTTGGTGGAAACAGTGATAGAAGGGATGAAGAGAGCTGTTGAGACTCCAAGCAGGCAGGAGGAAGAGGCAAGTGGAGAGAAAGAGGAAGAGGCCTAGATTGGGAAAGTTCAGGAATGATGGACTTAAAAAGCTGTAAAACTCTATCTGACAATGAGTTTTTGGAGAAGCAGTTGACACAGGAATCTTGAACACATGGGAATTGTAGTACCTGAACAAGTTTCCACCAAGAACCCTTGGGAATTCCAGGGCAAAAGAACAGAGAGGTAGAGCCCCCACAGAGGCCTTGACGCGGCAGCTCTTTAGGAGACAACCAGGCTCCACCCCCACCGGATCCTTTCTGCATGCCTGTTTGCCTGTCCTTCCCCTGAGGGGACAGATGGGGGAGCAATAATACCAGCAATAAGGAGTGAGAGCCGCTGCCAGCATCAAGAGGCTTCCTGGAGGAGAAGCAATGTGAAACAACAGCCCCCCCCAGCTGAGGCGCCAGCCAAGGAGGGAGGGCAGATGGCGGGGGGGGGCGAATGGAAGCGGTGGATGCAGCGGAGGCTGAGAGGATGCAGCCAACAATAAGTAGCAGGAACAGAGGAGTCAGTTTCGGAAAGGGGGGGGTTCACCCCTCCCTTCCTAGTTCGTCTGATGTTTGGAATTTTAGAACCAGGCGGAAGAGGAAATAAAATGCAGCAGAGTCAAGTGGCTGACAGAAAAAGCTGGCAGGGCAGCCAAGAGTCCAGGAGCTGCAAGGGGCTGAAGAGGGCAAAGGGGAGTGGCTTAGCTGCCTACGGCCATACTACCCTGAACACGCCCAATCTCGTCTGATCTCGGAAGCTAAGCAGGGTCGGGCCTGGTTAGTGCTTGGATGGGAGACCGCTTGTGAATACTGGGAGCTGTAAGTTTTTGTAAAAATCCAAAATGAGTAGAGGTTGGAAGATGAGAAGGTGGTAGGAAAACCCAGAAGAGGAAGAGGGTCTCTGGGAGTGTGCCAATGTGCCCAGTGTGGGCAGAAGAGGCATAGGTGAGAAAAATCTGGACAGACGGTGAAGACAGTCAGAGAAGGATGTGGATATGTGGTGGATATGTGGAAGAAGACAGCAGGGACCAAGTGAGAGGTGATGTATGGTGAGAATCCTTTTGTGGAAGACGACAGCAGAGCTCCATGAATAATGTCAGTGGTCAGCAGTTAAGAGGAAAAGTTTTGTTCCTCACCCCATAAACTGCAAAGGGTAAGGATTCGGAGTTGTGCCATTCTGGTGAGAAACGTTGGCAGCAGAAGCATGGAGAATACGGAAAGGGCCGAGTCAGAACTGCAAAGTAGCGCCCCCTCACCAGTTCCCGATAAGATGGAAACTGGAAAGGCTCCCTGGAGCAGTCCTAGCGGGATGGAGGAGGTGATGGAGCACCCCTACGAGCAAGCTGGGAGAAGAGGTGATGGCGCACCTCTGAGTTGGGAGGGAGAAAATAAGGGAGCATTTCTGAGAGGCGATAGAGCGCCTCTCCAGTTTGGAAGTGGAGTTGCAGTTGAGGGACTCTGCCTGAAGAAGGCAGAGCAGGAAAAGAGATGCAAGCTGTGAGACAGCTAACAGACCGACAACAGCCCTGAAAAAGCCCACACATCATACAGGCTCAAATAACAGACCTGCATTTGTCCACAAGATCATCAAAGACTAAATACTGTTCTAGGAATTACCCGGAGGAGTCACATTGTACCTGCAGACCTCAGAATTTAAGGAAACTGGAGAAGATGAAACAAAATCCTGGAGACTCAGTAGTTCAACGTGTATGGTCCAAATAACAGCCATGGCTATGTTTTTGGACTGGATGCTAGCACAGGACAAGCGGCATGATACCACATTCATCTTCTGAGCCCATTTTATAGAAACCTTTCATTCTCATTCCATGTGCAGCCCACAACAGAGAAACCAGGAGTGTTTTTGTTTTTCCCAGAGCCCCATCATGATGGGGAAAAAGAAGATGCAATATATACTTCACAGAGTCATGAAGTTGTCACCTTTCAGCAAAAGCCCTTTTGGATGGATTAAGGGAACATAACTCTACAGGAAAGAGTTAGTGTGTTAGGGAAAGCTCTGAGTACGACAAGGGAGAAAATGTTAAAATAGGGGCTTCTTTCCCCACAAGCACAGGCACACCCTCTCAAACCAGGAGACATGGGTGGGGACCTATCAGGTGGTAATGACAACCCCCACTGTGGTAAAGGTGGCCAAGATGCTAAACTAGGGACACATGCATGATCAGATCTTGAATGTGGAAAACAATAGATTGAGACAGGTATAGGAAGGGCAGGAAGTTTGGTTTACCTATTTTACCACTAGGGATTGGAAGAGATGTGTATATGGTAAACAGGTATGCCCAGAGAAATGTCTTAATGTTAATTTCCTTTCAGTTATAGTATTGGTTTTATTGAGTTGTGTGACAAAAGGGGGGTTGGTCCTCCATAGTCAGTTCTGGAAAGCAACCAGTTTTTACAATGGCAAATAGGTATATGGTTCATCTCCTGGGATTATCACTTTTCACTCAGTGCATGAATTGATATAGTGTGGCTGGCCAAAAATGAAAAGGATTCACAATAAAAGCAACAGGTACATGACAACACATGATCCCCATGGAGGGAATTGGTTTTCATGTAAGGCAGGTGCGTTGTTGGCTGTCAGCCCAGCATGAAACTATCTCTTCAGTTGTGAGGGGATACTCAGCATTTTGGTAAAATACAACCTGTTGTTATTATGTAAATGAGTTGAATGCAAAAGAAGGGAAAATGCATTTCGAAGTATACAATATTAGAAGATCATTCTAATGGTCTGCAGGCATGTGGATAAAATTGAGTTCCCTAAGTAAGTATGGGAAAAGGCACAGTAAGCAAGAGTACTTTGTACTAACATAATGGCTTTCCTAAATCTGCCAGTCTTTACTCTGCATGTTAAAAGTGTTGTTTTTTAATCTGTAATGCTCAAGTCAATGGAAGAAGGAAGTTGATGTGTATGCCTAACTGGTGGTTGCAGAAAGAGGGGTCAGAAGAATTCTGGGCTAGGTGATACATTTGACGCTCCAGAAGCCGCCAAAATGTACACCAGACCCAGCAACTCCTGAGGAGAGAAGATTGGGGCTAGATTTCTGCTGGGGTTACACCAGGACGCTAACCTCTCTACGCACAAATCAGACCCCCTCCGTTATTGGGAACAGCGTGTAAGTGTAATGTGTGTTAATGAATCCTTATGCTGCTATGTAGTTTGCTGTTATATATTATTTGTGTTATAAGGAAGTAGGAAATAGTACATGCTTGAAATTGCAAAGTAGTTTGAATTTAGCATGAAGGGGGGAATGAAGGGGTTAAATCCAATACCACTTGAATAGGAAAAATAAGCGAATTGAATTGTGCCTCTGAGTAAATTGCAGATGTCTGTCTTATCTCAAATTTTATAGAATGGCCTTGCAAAAGGTCTGGGAATTTACAGGGAGGCACTATACTCCCTGCCATTATTTTGTATCATCTTCTAAACTAACCCTTTGTTCTCTTCTGTACACGTGTATGCCAGTCAATGATGTAATGGAAAGTTAACCAAAGATCTTTTTCTCCAGTGATGGGCGGGCTAAGTAAATGATTGATTGCTGACATAGAAGGCAAAAGGTGTATAGTGATGCTACCTCAATTAATCGACACAACAGTTCTGAAATAACTGTTGCCCTTGCGCAAGGTTTTGTTAATAAATGGCTTTTTGATTTTTCCCTGTAGACCTGGTTTCGCCTCTTTCTTGGCCACAACAATGGCACAGACGTTAAGGAGAAATACCAGCATGTAGTCTTCATTTGCATATTGAATAAAGCTGAATTACATGTTTTCATAGACTATTAGCTCATTTTTTGTTGTTGCCATGGGCCTTCAAGTCATTTTTGATTTATGGCAGCCCTAAGGTCACAGGGTCTTTTTTGGGGAAGATTTGTTCAGAGGGGGCTTGCCATTGCTTTTATGGACTGAAATCACTAGTGGCAGTTTCTACTGGCTGGGAAAGCAAAAGGAAGCCCGAAAGTTCCCTTGCTGCCACTTGCTGGTTGGAGTTCTTATTGCAACACTTCTGCTGCTCTTCTTCCCTACATCTTTCAAATCCTGCAGTTAGTCCTCCTGCTCTCACCTGATAGTTAGAGGGCTTTTTATATCAATACAGTCCAGATGCTACTTCTGGACTACTGTAAAGGTAGAGCTATAAAGACCTATAAAGGTCTAAAACTATACCCTTTTTAGAAGCATGCATGGGAATGCTATGCGTTAAATGCGTCCTGGGACTCATGGTGAGTAAAGAGGAAGACTTACCTGGACCATTGTAGCCAATCATAAGCCCTACTGAGTGCAGTGGCCATTTTTGTACTCCTTTGCAAGTTACATAAAGGTCTTATTTGAAGCATTTGGCTTTGTGGCATTGATTATACACCATCTCTGTGGTCACATAGGATACTCTGCCCAATCCCGGGTAGTGTTGATGAGGCAGCCATTTTGTTTCGGAATATATTGTTGGTGGCCATTTTATTGAACTGTCATTACTTGTTTGGTCAGTGGTGGTTAGCATACAGTGCTCTAGTTTCTCCATCATTATTGTGGTTTGTTGTTTCTTCTTACATGATGTCAATTTTTGGTTTCAGACTGTCCTGAAACCTCACCATCCCATCCCTAATTTTGTACTGTATGAATGTTTAAGAGGACACTTCAGACTGGCCATACCCTGACATACAGTCCTCATTTTACTTGTTGTGTGGTCTTAATTTTTTTGAAAAGAAGTTGCTGATGTAATAGGGTTGCCAGTGGTTGATCACAATTCCTAAGTGATAGGGTTGTTGTTTTTTCCTGTAAGTCTTCCCACTCACCCCTTTTTTTGGTGGCGTCTGTCTGGCTTTTTGCCTCCACATGTTTTGGTCTCAGTTGGAGCTTTGGATAGAGATTGGTTTCTGTTGGGTATCCCTGGTATGTGTTGGAGCTCATTAGGTTGTGGTGCCAGGACTATTTCTCAGTTTGGGGTTAGCTGTCAGTTGAGTTTAATTGTTTTGGCCTTGGTGCCTTGTGGTTGCTTTTAGGAAAGGTTTGGGTGCTTCCAAGGGGAAGCAACCAGCAAAAAAGCAACCTGCTAAGCACCCTCCCTCTGTTAGCCCTCCTTCCTCAGATGATGAGGGTGAGCTGGCAGAGAGGGCTGCTATTTTAGCTAAGTTAGAAGAACTGGAAAAGAAAACAGCAGCCCAAAAGGGTTCTGGGAAGCCTAACAGAAACAACTTTAATGCTATGGTACCCCTTGATTAGATGCCCTCAGCAAGAGTCTGCATGAGGGTGAGGAAGAAGTCACACCAGTGGACATTGAGCAGGGTGCTTCAGTGGTTGTATCAATGAATCCCACCTCTGTAAGGTTCTCAAGGTGAGTCTAAATTTTTAATGCCATGCCAGCCTCACATTCCCAGGAGACACTGGTATCAACATTGCCTGGGGGAGAGGTTATCCTCACCTCCTCCCACCTGTGCCAGGAGGTAGTGATGGTATTGGTCAGAGTGGTATTGGTCACTCCACCGCAGCATCAGAGGCTTCTAAGGAAATTGCTGCTCATCTTAGGAATATGCAGATATATTTTTACTGTCAATTCAGCCAGCTGGGTTTCCCATTGGGTGGGGGGACAGCAGTTACCACCTTCCTTGCTCCAATAACAAGGCCTCTCTCACAGTGGTTTGCTGCCTCCTCATTAGCTTCACAGCTGCCTTCCACCATTTGTCCTTACCCTGTGGATTATAGCACCATCCCTTTTGGTGACATCAACATGGACTTAGGTGATCATTTGGCTAAGGGGACAATCAATAAGATTTTAAAAGGTGAGAGGTTGAGAAAAAAGATTGGGAAGTGCTGGATGAGAAGGAGAAAGAGAAAATTAGGAAGCAGAAGGTGGAGAGGAATTGGCAGAATTAGTTGTTGGGCTTTTTCATTTATGCCTTGGGGGTGTGCTTGCTCAGAAGATATATGGATATTATTCACAGAGCATATTTGGATTTCTCTGGCTCTGCATGGTTGGGGGTACAATGAGTTCTTCCGGATGCAAGTGGCCATGATTCCCATTTTGAGATGGGATCATGTTCACTCACAGCACTACATGTACCTGTTGATGACAGTGTGCCTCATCCAGAGTGAACACTTTCATAGCAGTCATTTGGTACAGAAGCCACAGGTTTCTGGGTTATCTAAGGGCCAAGGTGCTTCTTTTGGGCAAAGTAAATTTTTCTGGGATTTCGGGGTGCAGGGTTTCTGTAATAACCACCTCTGTAGGTTCAAGTATGTTTGCTCTATTTGGGCAGGGCTACATTTCTTTCAGAATTGCCCCCAGGGCAAAAGTACTACTGGTGCTAAGGAAAACAGGGAGGAAAAAGGGGGCAGGAGGCTCTGCAAGTCCTTCAAAAGGGGCCCAGTCCAACTGATGTAGATAGGCTGGATTTTCTTTTGCATTTGTACCCTAATCATGAGGTGGCACACTACTTGAATGCTGGCTTTTGGAAGAGTTTTTTCGGATTCCATTTGAGAGAATGCAAAAGCCTTATTTTGCTAGGAACCTTAAGTATGCTAGGGATTTGGAACAGATTGTTAGAAATAAGATTGCTAAGGTGGTTGCTGGGGGCCAGGTTGTTGGCCCCTTCCCACATCCTCCAGTGCAGAATTTGAGGGTGTTCCCATTGGGTGTAGTCCCCAAAAAGGCACCTGGTGAATATAGGCTTATTCATCGTTTATCTTACCCCAAAGAGGATTCTGTAAATGTCACTATTCCTCCTGAGTTGTGTACAGTTAGGTATACTTCGGGTGAAATGCAACATAAAACCAGCTTTTTGCCTTCTCCCTGTGCACCCCCAGGATTGTGAATTGCTAAGGTTCTGTTTTGAGGGGAACTATTACATGGACCAGACTTTGCTAATAGGGCACTCTGTATCATGCTCTGCCTTAGAAAAGTTTAGCACTTTTTTTGAGTGGGCTCTGAAGTTTCAGTCAGGTTTTATGGGGATTGTTCACTACCTGGATTTTTTTTTTTAATTGACAGGGTGAAGAAACAGGCCTTTGGCTCACTTACAGACTACATAAAGAGAAGAAAAAAAGACTGATTTTAAAACTTAAAGATGGTGAGTGGAGAATCACAAATGAAAAGAAGTTTCAAAAGTTATTTCGTAATTTTATTAATCTATATCAAACACAACCCATGGAAGATTATCTAAGAGTCCAGTGTCCCACTGAAATTCAGTTAGAACATTGAGATTTACTGAATAAACCAATCTCAATAACATAAATGTATGAAGCTATTGAAAAAATTAAATTACAGAAAGCACCAGGTCCAGATGGTTTTACAGTGAATTTTTACAAATGTTTCAAAAATATGCTATTGAAACCAGTGCAAAGAATGATGAATGATATATCACAGATGAGTCTGAATCCTGATAGTAGGAGAGACGCCAACATTGTTTATTCCGAAAGAGGATTCTGACTTTCTTGTAAAAATTATAGAACTATTTCCCTCTTCAGTGAAGATTATAAGATCTTCACACTAATGTTGGCTGAATGACTTAAAAAAGATTTTACCAAATTATATTCATGATGACCAAAATGGCTTCTTACCTGGAAGACAAACGCGTGACAATATAAGAACGTTTTTGAACATTATGAAATTTGAGGCATTTAGGAGGACATATGGGTTTAAGGCTATTTGGCTTAAGCACGTGGCTTTGGTTTGAGCATGTCAGTGCGTATTTTGAAGCCCAAACAATTAGATCCAAATTGTCTGCCTTGGCATTTGTGTCCAAGGCACAGAGCCTTGCTGACTCTACCTCTGATTTTATAGTTCAACAGGCCTTGGACAGATGGTCTAGCGAATGAGGCTTGGTGTACGATGCTCGTGTCCCATTGTCTCCTGATGTGCTTAGAGGCCTGAGGAATATTTGGTTCTATATTTGTCATTCTAATTTTGAGGTTGCACTTTTTCACACTACCCCCCTCACTGCCTTCTTTGGGGCTTTGTGAATTAGTGAGCTGGTTGTCTCCTTAAAAGATAACACTTCAGGTAGAGCTTTGCAGTTTACAGACCTATTAGAGTTTGTCAGCAGGGGCGCTGTTTCAAACATTAGATATCTAAAATGGACCAATCCAGAATGGGAGCTCAGCTTCAGTTGAGTTTGTGCTCAGACTCTACACTTTGTCCAGTTCACACCCTCTGGTGTTATGTTGCATTAAAAAGGGTGTGATGGGGTCCCTTGTTTTGTCATGATAACTTTTCACCCCTTTAAAAGGTTCCAGTTTTGGTCAGTGAAATTGAAGGCCCTGATGTGCCTAGGCTTGGGAGGAGTTAAGTTCAGCACCCACTCCTTTGGGATTGGAGCAGCTTCCACAGCTTCTGGTGGGCTTGGCCTTGCAGGACATCCAGCACATTGGGAATTGGAGATCTGTGGCAGTTAAGAGATATGTTTGTCCTCTTAAGTTAGAGCTTGAATGTTCTCCCTAACTTGTCATGTATTCTCTGTTTTTTCATAGATATTAGGTCCAGTGTACCTGCACAATGGGTCTTGCTTTGCGTCCAAAGCATGGTCTTCTGGGTGGCATGCCAAGTCCAAAATTGCCGCTTTGGGCATCAGCTGGGGCTGAGTGATTTTGCTGCAGTTGAGTAGCTGGGCAGAAGAGATTTGCAGTGGAATAGTCTCTTGCCCTTATTGTTTGAAGAGCACCGTAGGCCTCCTCCCAATGAGAATGCCCTGGGTTTGCTGAAGGACAAAATCCTAATCTTGCCAGTGTTAAATGATTTCCATGTCATTAGAAGTTGTTGGCCTGGGATTTCTTTGGTTTTGTGCCATGTTGCCCCATCAGATTTGGTGGGGGGCTGGTGACCTGAAGTGCATTGACCACGTGTGAAGGATGGCAAACAACTAAATTTGTAATGCCATGCATGAAGGATTGGGCCAATTTTTAAAAACTCATCCTGTTATTTTCCAACAGCCAGAGCTCTACTGAGCTAATGGTGTGCATTTATAGGAGGAAGGAATATGTTGTTTCTGGAGAGTTTGTAACAAGGAATGAGGGGCATTTT